>OZ020267.1:39478853-40073853 GCA_963971225.1 Melieria omissa
AAGAGGACGTCGTACTGATCATTTTTGCAGAACAAAGTAATAGTCCAGCACGTCTGAGTTTTTTGTAATTCACACATAAAGGTTAAAGGGGTCTCTATAGACTTTTACACGGAAAGTATAAAAACTAGAAGAGCTAGAGCTTTGATGTCTAAGGCAAAGTTGTTCGCAATAAAAATGTGAATATTTTGTATGTACACATGAACCCCCCACCCCCTTTCTTACCCCCCTTTTTCACGATTTTCGGAAAAATTTTTCATAAAAAGCTTGTATTGAGTAAAATATTGCAAAAAATACCATATTGTCTTTTGGGAAAATATTCCCCATTCAAAAATAGGAGGGGTCTTCAAACACCAAAACTTTCTCAAAACTTCCCCCAAGGAAATAAAAAGCCTTAAACACGAAACCTTCATTAAATAATCTTTTCATAAATTGCTAATTCTGCTTGAGATGTTAAGAAAAATGTTGAATATTGAAAAAAAGCCTCATTACAACGATTTACACGATTTTGCGACTTTGAAAATACTTAAAAAAGTTTTCTGATGAGGAAAAAATACTTGATATTGGATGCTTGTTTGATGCATATTTTTGTACCGATGATACAAACATACTTTCAATTCAGACGGAATGACTTCAATTCCATTGAACCAAATTTCATGAAATTTTGACTTAAAATCGGGAAAATATGTTAATTTCCAAGTTCTCGCTTTGCCTTCTTGGGGCTGTTTCTGATGAAAAAGTTTTATCAACAAATGAAGCTACTTGAAGAATGTAGCAATCCTCGCTGAGTACGTTTGGAATTTGAATCGCAATATTGACCCATCTGCGCATTCCCGTAAAGCGAAAGCGTCTTTTTGAAATCATAAAAATTGTTTATTTTATTAAGAGAGGACTTCTTGTTTGGAGACCACCTAAACTATTATTGAATGGGAAATAGTTTTTTTTCAATATTCAACATTTTTCTCAACATCTCAAGCAGAATTAGCAATTTATGAAAAGATTATTTAATGAAGGTTTCGTGTTTAAGGCTTTTTATTTTCTTGGGGGAAGTTTTGAGAAAGTTTTGCTGTTTGAAGCCCCCTCCTATTTTTGAATGGGGAATATTTTCCCAAAAGACAATATGGTATTTTTTGCAATATTTTACTCAATACAAGCTTTTTATGAAAAATTTTTCCGAAAATCGTGAAAAAGGGGGGTAAGAAAGGGGGTGGGGGGTTCATGTGTACATAAAAAATATTCACATTTTTATTGCAAACAACTTTGCCTTAGACATCAAAGCTCTAGCTCTTCTAGTTTTTATACTTTCCGTGTAAAAGTCTATAGAGACCCCTTTAACCTTTATGTGTGAATTACAAAAAACTCAGACGTGCTGGACTATTACTTTGTTCTGCAAAAATGATCAGTACGACGTCCTCTTTCAGGAATATATGGTCGTTACTCTGTTGCACACAAAAAGTTTAAAATTGTTGTACTGTGTTATTATTCGGTGAGCGGAAAATTAAAATCGAAAAATAAATTTTATATTTTGATTTTTTTATTTAGCTCATAATTTTTACGGTCCCTGCCTCTAAGTGTGACAGACACACATCCATAAATACACATCGGGCTATGTGTATATAGGTCTTAGTGTGTCTCATACAGAGACGGATACTCCCCTAACATAATTTTTACGAACTGCGTTTTCTTGCTAACCGGGTTTGCCTATTCAGTTGTATTGAGACAATGGTTTTGTGGCGAATATTATTTAATATATTTCATAATTTGTGTGCTTATGTCGATAGATTTGTTGTTGTAGCCAGTGTTTTTTTATAGTTGCTTTGGTTGAAATGAACGAATTTAGATTTGATTAAAACATATTTTCCTTTCATTTGTTTTATCCACTTAGTATTTTACTGCAGGCGCGCGAATCTGCCTTACAGTGTCCTTCGTCACGCACACGCCAATCTGTGAATGAGTGCATTGAAAATATCAGGTAAATATGTTTAAAAATAACCATACATGTTATTAAATTTTAATATATAAATACTTACTTTCGCTAGGATTGTTGCATTGGCGGTTTTTCAGAAGGCAACGATTCGCGAAAGTGCAACTAATGGCTGACTTGGAATCCTTTCGCTCGGCGCACACTGGTTTATATTCGCGCGTGCAAACTGTGGGGCATTTGATCGCCGATGTGAGCCCTACGGCAACAACAACGAAAATCAAGAATGCAACAACTTTCATGCTGTATGGGGTTTTCGGTGGTTTTACTATAAGACGAGCTTATGTAATGAGTTGATGAGTGATTTCAGGTCGCTTTATATACGCGCAATTAACCGGTGAACTCCCGGTGACGTTAATGAAATATGTCGACTCTGGCGAATACTTGTAGTAGGAAATAGGAACACTTGTGTTTACCGTAGATTCAATTAAGATTGCGGCTTCACAAAAAGTCCGTTGTCGACGCATAAACAAAGCCTTCTTATTCAGATTTATTACTTCGTGCATATATATATATATATATATATATATGTACATAGTATATTTTTGCTGAAAAAGTTTAACGACCGCTTTAGCGGCGCAACTGAGCTAAATTAAAAAGATGTATAAGTCGGAATCTCGGAACGCACTCATACTGTTGTAAGTTTTAGTAGTTATTATGAATTTTTAATGAGACAATGAGCATGGAATTTCGTCACTTGATTCTGAATGATTGTCAGATAGTAACAATGATTAATGTACAGCTACAATCTATATATTTAAATCTAAAGAATCAAAATTAAATTAAATTACATCAAAGAAAGTAAAAGTGTAGTGGCCGAAGTGCCTCAACTTGCAGTAAAACGGTTTCTAATGCTATTGCATGTATAATATTATATATTTACTAGGCATCGCAATTCCGGGATCCCGGGATCCCGGGATCCCGGACTTTTTCCAGTCCCGAAAATCCCGGGATTCAAATCTTTTAATCCCGGGATTTTCGGGATTGCAAAAGATGCTTCAAAGTTCAAATGAAATAAATTTAAAAGCACAAAAACCCAATTCCTTATCTGACGGAGGAGGGAGGGGATAGAGGGCGTCTTTTGCAAAAGGCTTATAATTATTTACTAAGCATTCAACCAACAAGTATTGAATCTGAAGAATGTTTCTCTTCAGCAGGGTTTATTTGCAATAAATTTCGCTCTAGATTAGAGGGCAAAACATTTAATGCCTTAGTATTTTTAAGATCTCAGTTTTTAGTTAATCACAACGCTTAACTTTTTTATCGAAATAATCGAAGTAAAACTAAAAGTATCAGGTGTACAAGTAGAAAACCGCCGTT
This sequence comes from Melieria omissa, assembly GCA_963971225.1. Classification (NCBI taxonomy): domain Eukaryota; kingdom Metazoa; phylum Arthropoda; class Insecta; order Diptera; family Ulidiidae; genus Melieria; species Melieria omissa. Next base: position 39,482,152 of record OZ020267.1, read on the forward strand.
TTCCACTGGGTGGTGCCACCTTTGGAAATCGGTGAGAGAATTCCGATCAGAAACATCACATGGCAAGCTAAGATATCGGTTAACAACTCCACATCATCTCGCTTGTTTATTCTTATTGTCCATTTTTTGTTGGTGCGTGAAGATGTCGAAATTTGAACCGAATAAGCGTCATTCGCGGGAGATTTTGCTTTTCGCGTTTCATTCGAAAAAATCTGCAGCTGAAGCGCGTCGAATGATTGTAGCAACTTATAGTGAGTCGTGTATCAGTGAAAGAACGTGTCGAGAATGGTTCGTGAAATTCAAAAATGGTGATTATGACGTGAAAGACAAGGATCGGCCGGGTCCCGTGAAAAAGTTTGAAGATGCAGCTTTGGAGACTCTGTTGGATGAAGATTCTTGTCAGACGCAACAAGAACTCGCGGATTCTTTGGGTGTGACTCAGCAATCCATTTCCCTTGCTATACGCAATAAAGCCTCAAATTATGAAAAAAACGGCGGTTTTCTACTTGTACACCCAATACTAACAAATTAACTATTTTATTTTTTTTATCAAATATGCGTATATATGTACTTTATGATACATTTGATGCAAAGCAATAAGTTATGTTTAAGTGTCATTTTTGGATAAAACAAAATGTTATCAAACTGAAGTTAAATGTCAAATGAAAAACTTTTAAGTTAAACAAAATGTTGTCAAGGATGACTATGTTTATTTATTTGATTTAAATTTAAACTGACAATTTTGAATGTAATTGACAACTGATTGTAAATGACAACTGGATTTTGGTGATGTGCCGCGCACAACCAACCACTTCGACGACTCAACACCGACTGCCTCCCTTTCCGCCTTACAATGTGATTAAATTCAAGATAAAAAATCTTAAAACTACCCAAAATGTGATTAAACTGTGTCCATTTTTATGGTAAATATATTATAAACAAGTATTTATGCAATTTGGTAAAATTGTTTTATTTAAAAAATTTGTTATTTGAATCCCGGGATTAAATCCCGGGATCCCGGGATTTGACTTTTCAATCCCGAAAATCCCGGGATCGCAAAATGGCAAAAAATTGCGATCCCTAATATTTACATATAATAGTCCACTTTTGACCATTGTTATGTCATAGTCGAATGGGCTCTTTTGTTTATGCTTAGCCGTGCGACAAAAATCAAAAAATTTTAAAATTAAGTATTAAATTTTGTATATCTTAAACTAATAAAGTTAGGAGGACGAAATTCAAGGATGTAGTAGTGTACGTATTAGTCCTTATGATATATTAAAAAAAAAAACTATTGGCAATTTTCAAGGATACTCAAAGATAAAGTTTTAAAAGGAAATTTTCAACACGTCTTCGTCCTTTTGCACCAAAACATTAAATTTTCTATGATTCTAAGAATTTATCTCTTTCATTTAATACCCATATTGTTATTCTACAATGCGCTCAATTTTTAAAAGAATGTTTTGAAATTAACATGACCTTGCAATTTCAAAGTCCTTTAAAAACAAATCCTGACGTCAGAGAGAAAAACTAAAAACGCAGTTTTGCTACATTTGGCCCCTAGTTTCGCGAGAATATCGATTTTTTCGTGTGTAAAATTTGTTGTCGCACGGTGTTAGATATAAATAAAGTCGAGGCCGCTTAACTCAAATTTTTGCGGCCTTTTAGTTGCAGCAAACCGGTGTTTTTAGTTTGAGTGAAGTTTCTTTCACTTGAGTTCACTTCGGATGAGTGAAAATAAATTACATTCAATTCCAAAATTTATATTTTGGACTCTGTATATGCTTTCATTTGACCGAATTTTTCAGTAAGTTGAAGTTTCAGTTACACAAACTAATTTTCAGGAAAAATACCAAATACAAATGGGATCTGGACTTCTATTTTAGTTAAGCGGACTTTTCAGTTAAGCGACTTGCAGTACTTACTGCATACAATACACATATACAGGGTGGCGTGAAAGTTGTCACTCACTGTGCTTTGGCTCTAATTTGTTTGGGAATGAATGTATGATTGAACGAACGTATGAAAGAAAAACCAATGTATGAAAGAATAAATGAATGAACGTTGGCATGAATGAATGTATAAATGAATTCATGTCTAAGCAGAATTTACTTTTGTCTTTGCCTTTACTTTTGCTATAGTATCTGCCAATAGAGTGATGACTATTGCGCCACCCGGTACAATATTTTTACGGTTATTGTTATTGAAATAAAGGATATTTTACTAACTACACATGTAAATATGTATAAGGAATTGCAATTTTATATTTATTTATTTTAGATTTATACATATTATACATATTTTATATATTTTTTCGACATATTTTTCAATGAAAAAGCTTTTTGTTTTGTATGAAACAAGTACATTTCTTATCCACAACCTGCATACCAGATTTTGACGGCTTTTGTTTCACTATATAATTGCAATCCTGGGATGTAAGTAGCCGAAGATATGAATGCACCTCAACTCAACAGGACCAACTACTCGCTGGGGCTAAGCATCCATGATTTGAAAACTGTTATGGGGCTTTTCACAGGATTTATCCCACTTACCGAGAACGTCAATCGAATTGGGGGGACGTGTCTCTGCCGTTTGTGACATGTGGCCAGAGTCTGTTACCCCGTTTATACGACAGCTCAAGTCGCTTTCAGTCAATACGCATTGAGTCAATACAGTATTATAAACACGTTTTCAAACCGCTTTGAACATTTTATGCGTATTGAGTCAAAGCGCTTTTCAAATGAGTTCTTAAATTTTCAAGTCGCTTCGAAAATGCGTATAAACGGTTTACCCTTTTTAAAGTGCTTTGAAAATCAGCTGATGGTCTTGTCCACTCAATTTTTTGAGCATTTTCAAGTAACAAACAAGGACTAGGGGTCCTTGTATAAGACGTCAAAAAAATAGGAAAAACGAAAAAATAAAAGCATACTTTTCAAACCGTCTGCAGTCAATTCGCTTTTGAAATCAATGTATAAACACCTGACTCGAAAGCGTATCGAGTCAATGCGAATCGACTGGGACCGACCTATAAACATGGTATGTGTCTACTGAGTCCTCTACAAACCATACACGCACACTGTCAGATTTTGCTTTTCGCAAAAATGAAAATCACGTGTATATTTATTTTTAATTTCAAGTGTTTTTAGAAACTTTTAATTCAATAGGTCCGTCATGTTTTGTTTTCGTAATCTTTCCCGTATCTGAAATCTGAACCAATTTTTGACTCCGGTAAATGTAAATTTTTAAACTTTAAAATTGTAAACTTTTTGTCAAAAAATTTTTGATTAGAGTATTTTCATCAAGTGTGAAACCAACAGAACCATGTAATCACATTTCTTCATATAACACCTTAACACCCGTCTTGCCCCTTTAGAACGCGAATTTCGAAAAAGTTCTTAGCGAAGATTCGTTTTCTAAAGTAGACATATAGCACGAATTTCATGTTCCCAGCTTTAGCTGTTTGGGCGCTGGTGAATCAGTCAGTAAGGGCACAGAATAGATCTGCATTCATATAGATTTCCATGCCAAGCTATAAAAACTGCGCCCTTAATTACTTTGAAATGACTGAAAATTGCAACTCGGACTTGTAGCCATGTGTTTTTGCTGGAAAGTTTATTACATAGTTGATGCGTTATGTGAACGGCTAGAAAGCACATATTGCAAAAAATATTAGTTACGTTCCCGTAGACGTGAGTTGGCAGCACTAATTTTGTATCAGCTCCCGCCGTTACTGCACAAATAGTAAAGCAATAGGTCTGTTTGGGAACATTTCCCGTAAAAATTATCCAGTTAAGTCCAGTAAATAACATCTGGAGTGTAAGTCAGCTTACGCCTCCAAAAATGAAAATATCCAAAAATGTCAACAAACAGAATTTTTTAAAATCTTGCAATTTTTAACCCTCGTTTAGACCAGTGGGTGTGGGTAACCAGAAGAGTTAAAGAAAGAAACAGCTGACTTAAAAGTTTCATTTGAGGTCTGAAACCATAAATAAACTAAAGTTTAATCAAAAATTCAAGGAAAAAGCAAAAACGTTCGTTGTTGCTTTCAATTGCCTCCAAAAGTTTTAAAAAATATTCGTCTTGGCAGTCGATGTTTGCACCAGGAATTTTTGTACTTGACGAACCCCAAAACCCCCTCCTGTATGCGCCACTGCATTGCGCTATTCCTTTCGGAGCTCAACTGAAAAGTCTGTAATAGCAATGGTCTGAATTTTATTTTTTATCTTTATTGGTTTAACGTAAACAAAAAATTAAGTTTCCACCACAAGCAAAATTTATATTTTCTCAAAACGATTAGTTTTTGCATTGAAAGTCCAAATTAAACGAGTTATTCAAACGGTAAAGATTTCCTTTTTTCTCTTTCATTTTATGTTCAAATTTGTCTCAATGCATGAGCGCAATTTGAATAAATTGAATAAATTTGTTAAAATTCTTCTTATATAAAACTTTGAAATCCTTTCAGAAAATCAAAAATCAGAATATGAAGAACCGAGTATGCAGTGTGACTATGTATGACATCTAGTTTCACGTCCACATGGACTGAGGGTTATGAAAGACTTGTAGGCTTCCTGCCATCCCTCACATCACATCACATCACATCACATCACATCACATCACATCACATCACATCACATCACATCACATCACATCACATCACATCACATCACATCACATCACATCACATCACATCACATCACATCACATCACATCACATCACATCACATCACATCACATCACATCACATCACATCACATCACATCACATCACATCACATCACATCACATCACATCACACAACATCACATCACACTACATTCGTTTTCCAATAATATTCATGTCTATAATTGGTGAATGCGAAGAGTGTATACATTATATGGTCATATTACATATATGTACATTAGGGCGGGTCAAATTGTATGGAACGATTTTTTTTTTAGAAGCGTATAGCAAAAACGTAATCTATAGGTGATTCTGAGAAATTTTGCTCAAGAGATCATAGCTCTAAGTCGGATTTTGAGCCCCCCAAAATTTCAAAATAGATATTTTTCAATATACATTGTGACCGAAAAGTTTCCGGAAATTCTCATTTAAAATTCGCGCGCTGTATATTTTTCGATATTTTAAGTTTCTGTAGGTTGGTAGCACTGTCCTTAATTACTATGCCAAAAATGAGCGCGATCTGTCAGACAGTTTGTTTACGGCAGCTGTTGAAACCAGTTCACCTCAGTAGTGCGTTGCGATTTTGTTGAGAATTTTCTTCAAAATGAGTACCGTGAACAGGTCTCTTTGGACGTGCTTGAAAAAATTATCGAAATCGGACTAATACTTTTATAAAAAGTCTTACTCGGCAGCCAAAAAAACACTACTTTCGGGAAAACGCGTTTAACCCTTTGAGTACGGAATTATTTGGAGACTTTTATGCATATGGAACGGATTTAATTTTTTGCTATATGGATTAATATGTAAAAGTGATACATTTTATTTGGAATATGCTTATATTGGTGATATAAATATATATATAAAATCAACGCCTACTTATCAAACTCAGATGACGAGTCAGACTCGTCCACCGTAACTTCGCCCAAGTAAACACATGACGAGTCTCACTCGTCAAATGTACTCAAAGGGTTAAAGATAAATTACGTTGTATAACTTGCAGGGGACGGGTACCTTTCGGTTCCCAGCAACATGCAAAGAAATGTGATTTTCACGGAATCCTATCTGTGGCGTATTCTCAGATACATATAGATTGAAATTAATCTATATGTATCTGCATAATTTCCCCCTTAATGCATAATTTCCTACCATTACGGGTTACAGTAAATTTTTGCATTGTTAGAGTTCCTCAAAATTATTTTAACTTTTGTAAAACATAGAAAAGTATAACTACCTATGTACCCATATAGAATTATTTAATGTGAAATAGAATGCATATACACCTAATTCTGTTTTTACACGGTTTTGATTTAACACGGTTTGAAAATAAAAAAATTTTTAATTTTTTACACGCTTTTATTCTATTTAGCACGAAAAATTGAAATTGTTTTAATTTTCTAACCGTGTTAAATCAAAACCGTGTAAAAACAGACCGTGTAGAAACAGAATTAGGTGTACTTTCGTTTTAGTTGTGTCAGTGAGAACACATAAAACCTGAACGCAGTTGGTAATAAATTTGCTCTATTAAATATTTCGCTGGAACAATATATTATTTGCTGAGCACCTGCAGTCGGAATCCCATAAAAACGAGGCTTGAGTGCGTCGAAAACTAGTTGCATTGGTGACATATACGAGAATACAGGAGCTGGGGGAAAGATCTAGTGACTGAGTAAAACAACGCGTAGAAAATGTGGTTCTTCAAAATATCGACGTTGCTGTGCATCTTTGCCCTGATCGCAGTTGCGGCAGGTTCGAACTGCGAGCCCCAAGATTGCTCGCATATATCGCCCGAGCTGGTGTATGCCCGTAACGATTGGGGCTGTCAGCTATTCCAAAGCATTTGCCATTTGAACAACTATAATTGTGAGCTAAGACCGAATTCACCCAGTAAGCAGAGCTTTTAAAGTGCATACATATTTGTCTTTATAATTAAAAGAACGTTTTCCATTTGCTTTTTCTATTTTTCCTTACAATAGAACTTCAGGTTGTGGAGCAGAAGGACTGTGAGGGGAGATGTAACCAGAAATGTCCTTTAATATTAGGCCCTACTTGTGGTAGAGCGCCTAACGGCACTGCATTATATTTCGGTAACCCATGTGAATTGGAGGTGGCCCAGTGTGAGAACGGCGAATGTAATTTCATAACAAACTCTAATGCCAAATCGAAACAAAAATACATTAACTTATTTTCTATGATTACAGTTTATGAAATCGTGCCCATTAGGAACTGCCCAAATTTGCCAAAAGGCATTTTGGAGTGGGTCAAAGCGACAGAAAAACGTACATAGAGGCAACAGTTCGTCATAACTTGTAAACTATGTGTTGGATTCCTTTGAATAAAAGCGTTTCGCAGCTTTGTTATCCACATTAAACTTATGAGCATTTTTTATTTATGTCCAAAGCGTACTTTGCATCTTCATCTCTGAGTAGACGAAACCCATCTTTGCCTCTTCGCAGCAAATCAATTCGAATTTTTGATAAAGTGTATTAGATCGAAGAAATCCGAAATTCGAAGGCCCATCAGAGTTCAGAATGCAAGAATCGAGAGCCTGACAGTCGCTTCCAGTCTCTTCATCTCCGCAACGCTCTTGTCAGTGGCGCACACAGGACTCCATTTTTGAGGGGTGTTGCGTACAACTTTTGAGCCGAATACCATTCGAAGCCATATTTTGTGCCACCAACTTTTGTGTTTGGGGTGGGACGGTGCGCCACTGGCTCTTGCAAACAACGCTGTGAGCAAAGTGTTATTTTTTGATGCTAAACCCAAGGAGCTGCTGTACAGAGAATACGTTCTGGTGTTCGTTTCAATAATCTTTATTTAAATAAGTAAAGTTTTATGAAATAATTAAGTAATTTTTCCACTTGAATAACGCTGAACTTCTATCCAGACCACAAAATGCTGAACTGCAGCCAGATGCAAAATAATCACAAAATTGCAATTCGTGATAACGTTAGAGATAACATCGGCAGCGGAGTGTTGCCACTTCAAGCGGCAAAGGGAATGCAATTGAAGCCGCGTTAATGTATCGTAGATCTGAAGATGAGCGGCGTAGCTTAAGTATGCACATTCACGTTGACAATACTGGCTGTAAAAACCCCCTTCGGAGCTATGGCAATGAAAATCGGTCAACACTTCACACAGGCAGCGATGCGTCGACTGGTTGATTGTTTGGCATAAAAGTGTACAAAGGCCTGAATCCTAGCCGATCCAAGTCCAAGTGAGATATTAGAGCAATTGCAGCTGAACAATGTGCACCTTCCGACTCACAATTGGAAGGTTGTTAAAGTCAGCCAAGTCAAATCAACGGCACGCGCTCATCGTTCTGAACGAGGAGTCGCTAGCCCCTATCCTTAAAAAGGACGATGAGATCAACTATGCGCACGGATCTATCGTCCTCAATGTATACAAGTGCGACCAGCTGGATAACACATGTATACCCAAGGGGATGGTTCCCGTACCATCAACCTCATCCAAGTCCTCGACCCATGTGGTCGGTTATTCATCCGACGAAGCTGGTAGTGTCATGTCAACTTCCGAGTATGTCGGTGAGTTTTTCAACCACGTGGCTATGTGCATCGATGGCGTCACTGAATGCCCCTTGTCCGATGAGGAGGATTCAAACACTACCAAGATCCCCAATCCTGACGATGGTGCAGATTGTACAAATTAATCTGCACCACTCTATCGCTGCCTCAGCAGCTTTTCTTCTTGGCACCAACCGGCGAAGAAATCGCGCTGATCCAAGAACCCTGGATCGTCAATAGTCGGCCTTGGTGGCTCAGCCTCGATGACTATCGGGCTGTCTATATGGCAGGTCAAGGTAATACCAGATCCTGCATCCTCATAAAGAACAATCTTAATGCTCTTCTTCTCCCAAGGTTCAGCGACGCGGACAATGTGACGGTGGCGGTCACTATTCATGCCGTAGTGACCTGGGTCGCCTCATGCTACTTGGCGCATGACCACGGCTCCACATCGCCGTACGACAGGGTGAGGCTACTGATCTCAGAGGCCTCCTGGAGCCTAGAGCTGCGACATCGACCGAAAAACATCGATGTTTTCAACATCGATACATATACATATATCAATTGTTTTCATTATTTTTTTTATAATATTAAATAAAATCCAATACAAGTTTTGTTCACTTCACATCATCACTTGAGTATTGATTTAATCTACAAATCAAACATTTAAATACATACATATGAAAAATTTTTTAATTTTTATACTCGGACCCTGTATTTAAGAGTGTTTTTCGTTATGGCTGTAATAATTACTTAAATACAAAACTTTTTACGCATAACAAAAATTGTAATATTTCTTTATTTACTTCAGCCAAAATGAAACAAAAAATTATCTAAATTGAAACGTCAAATTAAAAAGTTATTTAATTTTTGTGCTTCTTTTTCAACTTCGAACTATGTATTCTAAGGCCAACAAAAAATGTAATTTTTATATCACAGAGGGTTCGGATGCCCACAAAGTAGCATGTTGCCATATGGCAACAGAATAGCGAAAGAGTTAACAGTTTGTGGCAGTTTTTTTGCCGCTCGTCGCCGTGTACTTTCGCCGGAACTATAAGATGGCTCTACAATATATATGCAGAGGTGTTTTTTTACTTGTTGTGAGAATCTTCGCATGTAGAAAGTCTGAACCAAAATATTACCTTACATGAAAAAAAAATTACTAAATTGCAACATCGATACAAAACATCGAACCAAAACATCGATGTTTATAAAACATCACATCATCATCAAAACATCAAACACATTCCTACTATTTGGACTGAGGTAAACGTGATCTTCATACCTAAAGCGGGGAAGGTCTCACACTCGAAAGCAAAAGACCACAGGCCTATTAGCCTGTCCTCTTTTCTCCTTAAAATCTTTGAAAGGCTCATCGACGTTTACATTAGGGATGAAGTGGGTCATCTTCTTTCACCCAATCAATATGCATATACGAAGCGCAAATCCGTTGAGACGGCTTTTCATGCACTCGTGCGGCAAATTAAATACTCCCTCCTTTCAGAGAATACACTCTTGTCTCTTTTCTCGGCATTGAGAGAGCCTTCAACAATTTTATTCCGGCGGCCATTACTGGCTCACTGACCAATTTGAACCTATGTAAGCCGATAGTGGACATAGTTCATCTTCTTTTAGCAAATAGGGTTATAAACTCTTCGCTAGGCTGCTCCTCCGTTAGGATGTGGGTCACCAGAGGCACCCCGCAGGGAGGGGGGCGATAAATGACCTGCTTTTTCAACTGAGCTCTACGGGATGTTCGGTAGTTGCATACGCAGACGATAGCAGTATCTGGGAAGAACATTCCGACACTGGTCGATCTTCTTCAAGGTACACTGAACCTATTGGGACCTTGGTGCTCTCAGAACGGTATGGGCATTAACCCATCCAAAACTGATTTGGTCCTCTTTACAAGGAGACACCAAGTTCCTACTTTTGACCCGCCTTCTCTTTATGGGACTAGTCTTACTGTCAGCTCGCAGGCCAAATATCTTGGTCTACTGCTGGATAGGAAACTTAACTGGAAAGCGAATATACTAGAAAGAGTTCGCAAGGCCACTATTGCACTGTACTCCTGCAAAAGAGCAGTTGGCAAAAAATGGAGTCTTCAACCACGAATCATGTACTGGATGTATATCTCCGTGATTAGGCCCATTCTTTTCTATGGAGCAGTAGTATGGTGGACTGCCCTGGAAAAGGGGACCAACCAGAAACCTCTGGACTCAGTTCAAAGATCGGCGGCGCTCATAATAACTGGGGCCATGCGATCGACACCGTCCAAAGGACTCTACGCCCTGCTCCACTTTCTCCCTGTTGACCTTTTCGGTAAACAAACGGCTACCCTCTCTGCAGTGAGTCTAAACACCATCAATAGATGGACGCGTACTGATTTCGGTCACTGCCAGATTCTAGGCAGTTCACTTGACCTACATGACAACATAGACTACTCGTTACCATCTTTTGTTTTCGGTTCTAAATTCTCAACCCTCATACCTCATAGACGGGAGTGGAAACAGGGCATGGTTCCGAAAACTGGAGTATGTTTTTATACTGACGCCTCCAAACTGGATGGCAGAGTAGGGGGTGGAGTAATGTGTTAAAATCCACCCATGGAAGAATGTTTTCGTCTTCCAAAATTCTGCAGTGTCTTCCAAGCGGAAGTTCTGGCCATTTTCAAAGCCCTGTCTATGTTAAAACAACGCAACCTTTCTAAGAGTACGGTTCGCATTTTCACTGACAGCCAGGCAGCAATAAAAGCCCTCAAAAAGGTTTCAACAAAATCAAAGGTGGTTACTCTCGGCCGCTCCCTACTAAATGAGTTAGGGCATGCGCACAACATTATCCTTATCTGGGTACCGGGCCACAAAGACATCAGTGGAAACTGTGTAGTTGATGAACTTGCCAGACGTGGCACCACCCTCCCGCACCTTAACATCACAGTCACGGCAGGCATTCCTCTTGCCACCTGTAAATTAATGATCTGTTCACTCTTCATCGATAAGGCCAACAGGCGATGGCAAGGGGAGAGCACATGTACCATAACCAAACAGCTCTGGCCTGTCTTTAATCGAAGGCGAACAAGAGCACTTATCTCGCTTAATAGGCACCTTCTCTGCAACTGTCCGGCTCTATCTAGACGAAGATGGAAAACCCTAGGCTCTCTTTTCTTCGACAACTTGAGTGAACTAAATTAAAATAGCATAAAAGACTTGATTGAGTTCATCCACTCTTCGAAATGGCGTAATTAGGCTTATCGACTTGTAGTAAGACAGACCTTTCAACTTGTGGTATCACAACGGGCCCATTCCGTGGCCTAAGTGTGTCTTTCGGCAGGTCCCAGGCCAAGACAGCCACTTTAACCTAACCTAACCTAACCTAACCTAACCTAACCTAACCTAACCTAACCTAACCTAACCTAACCTAACCTAACCTAACCTAACCTAACCTAACCTAACCTAACCAGTGCACAAATTGAAAATAATTGAAGGAAATGTGTTAAATCACTAAAATATAGTATAGTATATATAAATCAGAGGACAATTTTTTTTATTTCTTCAGATTCTCTTCCCTACTCTTAGGCAATATTTAGTAGTATTACATAAAAAATTAAACAAGTAATTTTCATTTAAATTTTTTCACTGCTTTCTGTCTCTCCTGAAAATTTTGCAAAAGTGGACTTGGCACCTTATCATCCTAAGCCGACGATTTATTTTTGTATTAAATACATTTCTTACCCACAACCTCGATTTACTGCATACCAGATTTTACCAGACAATATAACTGAAATCCACGGGTTGAAATTTGTCAAAGAATTATTTTTGATTTCGAATACTATCTACAAGTCTAAAGACAATTTGCCCAATAATTCACGTTTCCCCTAACCATTTGTTGACCGCATTATTTTTTGATTAAAAAAAAATTAAAAACAAACGAAGTAAACTTCATTTTAAATATTATAATTTTCATGAATTTACAATGTTTGAAGTTAGCTGGGTCATTAATTTATGTTTTTCCATGCAAACTGTTAACCCATAACTATAAGCGTAACCAATTTTTGACTCCGGTAAATGTAAATTTTCGAAAAACTGTTTGTTAAATAATTTTTGATTTGGAGTATTTTCATCAAGTTTGAAATCAACAGAACCATATAATCACATTTCTTCATAAAACATCTTAACACCCGTCTTGCCCCTTTAGAACGCGAATTTCGAAAAAGTTCTTAGCGAAGATTCGTTTTCTAAAGTAGACATATAGCTCGAATTTCATGTTCCCAGCTTTAGCTGTTTGGACTGGGCGCTGGTGATAAGGGCCCAGAAAAGATATAGATTTCCATGCCAAGCTATAACAACTGCGCCTTTAATTACTTTGAAATGACTGAAAATTGCAACTCGGACTTGCAGCCATGTGTTTTTGCTGGAAAGTTTATTACATAGTTGATGCATTATGTGAAAGGGTAGAAAGCACATATTGCAAAAAATATTAGTTACGTTCCCGTAGACGTGAGTTGGCAGCACTAATTTTCTATCAGCTCCCGCCGTTACTGCACAAATAGTAAAGCAATAGGTCTGTTTGGGAACTTTTCCCGTAAAAATTATCCAGTTAAATCCAGTAAATTACATCTGGACTGTAAGTCAGCTTACGCCTCCAAAAATGAAAATATCCAAAAATGTCAACAAACAGAATATTTAAAATCTTGCAATTTTTAACCCTCGTTTAGACCAGTGGGTGTGGGTAACCAGAAGAGTTAAAGAAAGAAACAGCTGACTTAAAAGTTTCATTTGAGGTCTGAAACCATAAATAAACTAAAGTTTAATCAAAAATTCAAGGAAAAAGCAAAAACGTTCGTTGCTGCTTTCAATTGCCTCCAAAAGTTTTAAAAAATATTCGTCTTGGCAGTCGATGTTTGCACCAGGAATTTTTATACTTGAGGAACCCCAAATCCCCTCCTGTATGCGCCACTGCATGGCGCTATTCCTTTCGGAGCTCAACTGAAAAGTCTGTAATAGCATTGGTCTGAATTTTATTCTTTTATCTTTATTGGTTTAACGTAAACAAAAAATTAAGTTTCCATCCGCAAGAAAAATTTATATTTTCTCAAAACGATTAGTTTTTGCATTGAAAGTCCAAATTAAACGAGTTATTCAAACGGTAAAGATTTCCTTTTTTCTCTTTCATTTTATGTTCAAATTTGTCTCAATGCATGAGCGCAATTTGAATAAATTGAATAAATTTGTTAAAAATCAGAATATGAAGAACCGAGTATGCAGTGTGACTATGTATGACATCTAGTTTCACGTCCAAATGGACTGAGGGTTATGAAAGACTTCTAGGCTTCCTGCCATCCCTCACATCACATCACACAATATTACATCACATCACATCACATCACATCACATCACATCACATCACATCACATCACATCACATCACATCACATCACATCACATCACATCACATCACATCACATCACATCACATCACATCACATCACATCACATCACATCACATCACATCACATCACATCACATCACATCACATCACATCACATCACATCACATCACATCACATCACATCACATCACATCACATCACATCACATCACATCACATCACATCACATCACATTACATCACATCACATCACATCACATCACATCACATCACATCACATCACATCACATCACATCACATCACATCACATCACATCGTCACATCACATCACATCGTCATATCACACTACATTAGTTTTTCAATAATATTCATGTCTATAATTGGTGAATGCGCAGAGTGTAAAATTATATGGTCATATTACATACACATGTACATACAGGCGTTTCGTATCGTTAAGAGGATTTGCATAGTTGTAAGTTTATCATTGGACGAGACCGTGATTGCGCCGTTTCGAAACTGAGGCGTTCTTCATTTCGTCATTCGACTGCGAATCGTTAAGGGCTCCAATTGAGTTGAGCATGAACATTTTAATACATAATTTCCTATCATTACGGGTTACAGTAAATTTTTGCATTGTTAGAGTTCCTCGAAAGTATTTTTCCCAATGGCACGAAAGGGTTAAACTTTTGTAAATCATAGAAAAGTAAAAATACCTATGTACCCATATAGAATTATTTAATGTGAAATAGAATGTATATACTTTCGTTTTAGTTGTGTCAGTGGGAACACATAAAACCTGAACGCAGTTGGAAATAAATTTGCTCTATTAAATATTTCGCTGGAACAATATATTATTTGCTGAGCACCTGCAGTCGGGATCCTATAAAAACGAGACTTGAGTGCGTCGAAAACTAGTTGCATTGGTGACATATACGAGCACACAGGAGCTGGGGAAAGATCTAGTGACTGAGTAAAACAACGCGTAGAAAATGTGGTTCTTCAAAATATCGACGTTGCTGTGCATCTTTGCCCTGATTGCAGTTGCGGCAGGTTCGAACTGCGAGCCCCAAGATTGCTCGCATATATCGCCCGAGCTGGTGTATGCCCGTAACGATTGGGGCTGTCAGCTATTCCGAAGCATTTGCCATTTGAACAACTATAATTGTGAGCCAGGACCCAGTAAGTAGAGCTTTTAAAATGCATATTTGTCTTTATAATTATAAGAACGTTTTCCATTTGCTTTTTCTATTTTTCCTTACAATAGAACTTCAGGTTGTGGAGCAGAAGGACTGTGAGGGGAGATGTAACCAGAGATGTCCTTTAATATTAGGCCCTACTTGTGGTAGGGCGCCTAACGGCACTGCATTATATTTCGATAACGATTGTGTATTGGAGGTGGCCCAGTGTGAGAATGGCGAATGTAATTTCATTACAAACTCTAATGCCAAATCGAAACGAAACTACATTAACTTATTTTCTATGATTACAGTTTATGAAATCGTGCCCATTAGGAACTGCCCCAATTTGCCAAAAGGCATTTTGGAGTGGGTCGAAGCGTCAGAAAAACGTACATAGAGGCAACAGTTCGTCATAACTTGTAAACTATGTGTTGGATTCCTTTGAATAAAAGCGTTTCGCAGCTTTATTATCCACATTAAACTTATGAGCATTTTTTATTTATGTCCAAAGCGTACTTTGCATCTTCATCTCTGAGTAAAAGAAACCCATCTTTGCCTCTTGCAAATCAATTCGAATTTTTGATAAAGTGTATTAGATCGAAGAAATCCGAAATTCGAAGGCCCATCAGAGTTCAGAATGCAAGAATCGAGAGCCTTGTCAGTGGCGCACACAGGACTCCATTTTTGAGGGGTGTTGCGTACAACTTTTGAGCCGAATACCATTCGAAACCATATTTTGTGCCACCAACTTTTGTGTTTGGGGTGGGACGGTGCGCCACTGGCTCTTGCAAACACCGCTGTGAGTAAAGTGTTATTTTTTGATGCTAAACCCAAGGAGCTGCTGTACAAAGAATACGTTCTGGTGTTCGTTTCAATAATTTTTATTTAAATAAGTAAAGTTTTATTAAATAATTAAGTAATTTTTCCACTTGAATAACGCTGAACTTCTATCCAGACCACAAAATGCTGAACTGCAGCCAGATGCAAAATAATTACAAAATTTTTGCTATTAGTGATAAAGCTAGAGATAACATCGGCAACGGACTGGTGCCACTTCGAGCGGCAAACGGAATGCAATTGAAGCTGCGTTAATATATCGTAGATCCGAAGATGAGCGGCGTAGCTTAAGTATGCACATTCACGTTGACAATACTGGCTGTAAAAACCCCCTTCGGAGCGATGGCAATGACAATCAGCCAACACTTCACACGGGCAGCGATGCATCGGCTGGTTGATTGTTTGTCAAAAAAGCGCAATCAGTGCTGCAGGTTTTCGTAACAACTGTTTTCCGTTCAATGAGAATTGTGGTCGCCGAAATCGCTATGCGAACAGTAAGTGGTGAATATTTAGTTGGTGGGCGCGTCTGGTCTATTAGTCATTTGATTGCGTTTTCCGACAGCACTGCGCCCGCTGCGGGCAGCTGAGTGCCAGCGCCTGTGCTCGGACGCTTGCACACTGGAATCCAGACCCGTGTGCGCCGAGTACGACGGCACCGAAAAGGGATTTGCCAATAGGTGCGCGTTGGATGCGCACATTTGCACAACGGGCGAGAGTAAGTTTGGCCCAATGAATACTGATAGTTGGATGTTCGGTGGTGCTGATTCCATTGTGTTTATTTCGAAATATGCGGGAAATATGTGAACTGAGCAAGCAAGGACAGGTTAAATCTAATGCTGCATAATGCTATCATAAAAGAGTATTGCTTCGATATAAATATTTAACCACAAATACGCATTGTAAAACACAGTAAATTGCTCGAATAAAAAATCCCACTTTACCAATTCGTCGTACAAAACGAGCCTAAGGATTGAATGAACATCGAATGAGAAACCAATTCCCTGGACTTACATAATATTATTTAGTATGTGTATTGAATTTGCGATAATGTGTAATTAGTTGCAGCAAATGTTTGTGTGCAACACGTGAGACATTAACTTGAAATGGCAACGTAGCGTAATAAACTCGCTTATAATCCAATTTACCAAATCAATTCGTGTGTCAGCGCTTGCAATCCTAAAATTGTCCAACGAAAAATAGATTGAAAACAAAAATTGCAAAAAAGACTAGAAATCAAAAGAAAATCCAAAGGAGAAAACCATTAAAAGAACCTTTGTAAAAAAATGTCAGTATTGGGAATAGAAAAATTTTCCGGTTATACCACATAAAAAAAAAAACAACTGCTGGCACTGTGACTGCAATTGTGTTGTGTTCGATCGATGCGAGCGGCGACAGCAAAGCTTCGCCCAAGTGTGGTGGCCGCATCTGCGCGAGCTCTCGCCTACGTGGCGAGACACAGCGCTCGTGGTCGAAAGACAATTGTCACGTTGGTCACAAATGCGTGCGACATAAGTGGCAAAGTGCGCCGGAATTAACGCTTGAAAAAGACACAAGAACGCAGTCTCAGCAAGCTCGCTGACACTCAGCGTTCGCCCGATTATTGATGTGTTTGTGGCCAGTGCTTTCTTGGTCCATGTGTGGCACTGTTGCGCTGTCAGCGCTGTCGTTTGTTTACAATGGCGTTCAAACAGTAATTCATTCATTCGAAGTGCCAGTGTTGAGAGCTGCCAACTATGGCGCAAACTAATGAAGATATTTATGCGAACATTGGCAGCTTTCGGGTTAATAAAGTGTTTTTTAGCACTGTTTAGTTTGTTTTAATTGCAAACGAGTTTTTTTTATAATCGCTTCGAATACACTGCAGAGCGGTGCTGGGTTCCACTCAGACAGACTATTCTAGAAATATTTTATGAAAAAAAAGTTGCGCAACATTCGCACTTTTCCAGCATTGCGGTTTTTGTGTGCGAACAAATAGAAATGTGCAAAATAGATTTTTTTAAATTATTATTATTTTTTGAATGAAAACCGATAGTTAAAATTTAATTTGGTTTTTATTGTTTTTTGTCAAAATGCAGAAATATCTGCATCAATAACAGAAATCAATGTAGACTTGATTAAAAACATGCACACCATTTTATTGTTGTTTCTAGTGAACATCAAATCGAAAAAGAACAATTTCGCAGCTATGGATTAAAACTGTAAAATATTTTGTACCATGAAACTTTCCACAAATAGCTTTGTTTTTAGTTGGTTGCAAGAGACGACGATAAAATGTTTTAACTAACCCTTTCAACCCCGAGTTTTGCTCTGGGTCTCGATATTACTTTTTGGTATTTAAATCATGAAACATTTGCCTAAGAAGTTAGACAACTAGTTTACTTTTAAACAATTTCAGCTTAAAACGGCTTAAATAATTTTTGTATTAATATTATGTTATTACAGAACAATTATTTAATATTTATGAAAAAATACAAAATTATCACTTTTTGATTTTATTTAACCATATTCAAGAAACAGGGTTTTTACCAAACGCGCCCAATTCGTAGACTTCAATTAGAACACAAACTTTCCCTGATATTGCTGAAAATTATTGGAAATTATTTTGGGAAAAACAGTAAAATTTTTTTAGTTTGCTTTGAATTCACTTCTAAACATATAAATTTGTTGGTGTTGGTTAAGCCGCCCGATTTTAGTATTTGGAAAAAATGAAAAGCACGTATCGAGTTATTTTACATTTGAAGTACTTTCACTAAGTTTGAAGTCAAAAGGCTAAAAAAAATTTTTTCCTCCGTACATACTTTTAACCCGTCGTTGATCCAGTTAGACTTCGATTTTGAAAATAATGAGAAACTTGTGCATAATTTTTTTTATTTCAAGTATTTTTACAATTTTTGAAGTCAATAAGGTTTATGTTTTTTTCGAATCTACCCTTAAAAAAATCCTAACCCATTGTTTGTCCAGTTAAATTTTGATTTTCGAAAATTATAAAATACGTGTCGAATTATTTTTGGTTTAGAGTATTTTCAAGAAGTTCGAAACCAATATGTCTCTTAAATCACTTTTCTTCATGCAACACCTTAACACATGTTCTGCCCCTTTACACCCCGAATTTCAAAAAATCCCGTCTTAGCGGAGGTTCATTTTTCAAGATGTATCTACAGTTCAAATTTCATGTTGTAGCTTCAGCGGTTTGGGCTGAGCGATGATGAATCAATCAATCAGTCAGTTAGGACAAACATCTATGTTTATAAAAATGGAGGCGGTACCATGCCCTCTTGTCCAATGCTCACAACTTTCTTCTAGTCGAATTGTGCTACTAAGTGGAAAGTTCGTACCAAGTTTCACTGATGTGTGAGTGTTCTGCATAACTGTTGGATCATAAAATATGTGTCACGCCCCTTGACCAACGCCGAACAAATCTCATCAGTAGAATAACACATCTATGGGGACGGTACACTAAATTTCAATGCTGTGTGACTTACAATGCCGCAGCTATTCCATATAAAAGAAAGACGGTGCTACGCCCCCATGTTAAATACCGGCCCCATTCCCTCTGCCGAAAGATATGATTAAATGGTACGTTCATACCAAGTTTCATTGATGTACGACTTACAGTTCTGCTGCATAAAAAATTTTAATGCTGTGCGACTAACAATTCGGAAGCTATTCCATTTAATAGATTTGAGTTGTATGTGCGGTGCCACACTCCTTTGTTCAATACCCACCCCATTCTCTCGGGCGAAGGACATCATTGAATAGTAAGTTTGTACCAAATTAAGTTGATGTGTGACTTACGGTTCAAAAATTATTGTCTAAAAATGTATTTTTGTGGTGCCACGTCCCGTTTTCCCGTCTTTTCTTTTTTTTTAAACCTTCACGTAACAATTTCAAACAAACCCGCCGAAGGAAGTATCCAAGTTGGTCCAGTCGTTTTCAAGTTTTAAGCAGCCGAACGGACCACGATTAATTTTTATATATGTCGCGTCCATGCTACTTCTTCAAGAGGTTCCGGTGGGCCACCTGCTCGCTCTTCAATTTCACAATGACTGAATCTCTATGCTTCAATTCATTGCTTACTTTATTTAATTTGAATTGCGAACCCAAATTCAGTTTCATTGGTTACTCGATTTCTAATAATTTTCTTTGCAAGTAAAACTACTTGTTTTGCAACTGGTAGATAATTTCTATCAACAACTTTTGCTACTGGTGCCCACCGCAACTCCCATCGAACAGCAATGTCATTATAGCGTTCACCGGCTACGACATATGTATATATAGATTGCTATCAATGCATGAGCGCAAATATTTGAATAAATTTGTTAAAATTCTTCTTATATAAAACTTTGAAATCCTTTCAGAAAATCAAAAATCAGAATATGAAGAACCGAGTATGCAGTGTGACTATGTATGACATTTAGTTTCACGTCCAAATGGACTGAGGGTTATGAAAGACTTGTAGGCTTCCTGCCATCCCTCACATCATATCACATCACATCACATCACATCACATCACATCACATCACATCACATCACATCACATCACATCACATCACATCACATCACATCACATCACATCACATCACATCACATCACATCACATCACATCACATCACATCACATCACATCACATCACATCACATCACATCACATCACATCACATCACATCACATCACATCACATCACATCACATCACATCACATCACATCACATCACATCACATCACATCACATCACATCACATCACATCACATCACATCACATCACATCACATCACATCACATCACATCACATCACATCACATCACATCACATCACATCACATCACATCACATCACATCACATCACATCACATCACATCACATCACATCACATCACATCACATCACATCACATCACATCACATCACATCACATCACATCACATCACATCACATCACATCACATCACATCACATTACATCACATCACATCACATCACATCACATCACATCACATCACATCACATCACATCACATCACATCACATCACATCACATCACATCACATCACATCACATCACATCACATCACATCACATCACATCACATCACATCACATCACACTACATTCGTTTTCCAATAATATTCATGTCTATAATTGGTGAATGCGAAGAGTGTATAAATTATATGGTCATATTACATATACATTAGGGCGGGTCAAATTGTACGGAACGATTTTTTTTATGAAGCGTATAGCAAAAACGTAATCTATAGGTGATTCTGAGAAATTTTGCTCAAGAGATCATAGCTCTAAGTCGGATTTGGAGCCCCCCAAAATTTCAAAAATTTATAAAAAGTCTTACTCGGCAGCCAAAAAAACACTACTTTCGGGAAAATGCGTTAAAAGATAAATTACGTTGTATAACTTGCAGGGGACGGGTACCTTTCGGTTCCCAGCAACATGCAAAGAAATGTGATTTTCACGGAATCCTTTCTGTGGCGTATTCTCAGATACATATAGATTTTAAATTAATCTATATGTATCTTCATAATTTCCCCCTTAATGCATAATTTCCTACCATTACGGGTTACAGTAAATTTTTGCATTGTTAGAGTTCCTCAAAAGTATTTTTCGCAATGGCACGAAAGGGTTAAACTTTTGTAAAACATAGAAAAGTATAACTACCTATGTACCCATATAGAATTATTTAATGTGAAATAGAATGCATATACACCTAATTCTGTTTTTACACGGTTTTGATTTAACACGGTTTGAAAATAAAAAAATTTTTAATTTTTTTACACGCTTTTATTCTATTTAGCACGAAAAATTGAAATTGTTTTAATTTTCTAACCGTGTTAAATCAAAACCGTGTAAAAACAGACCGTGTAGAAAAAGAATTAGGTGTACTTTCGTTTTAGTTGTGTCAGTGGGAACACATAACACCTGAACGCAGTTGGAAATAAATTTGCTCTATTAAATATTTCGCTGGAACAATATAGTATTTGCTGAGCACCTGCAGTCGGGATGCTATAAAAACGAGACTTGAGTGCGTCGAAAACTAGTTGCATTGGTGACATATACGAGAATACAGGAGCTGGGGGAAAGATCTAGTGACTGAGTAAAACAACGCGTAGAAAATGTGGTTCTTCAAAATATCGACGTTGCTTTGCATCTTTGCCCTGATTGCAGTTGCGGCAGGTTCGAACTGCGAGCGCCAAGATTGCTCGCATATATCGCCCGAGCTGGTGTATGCCAGCAACAATAGGTCCTGTCAGCTATTCCGAAGCATTTGCCATTTGAACAACTATAATTGTAACCCAGGACCCAGTAAGCAGAGCTTTTAAATTGTATATTTGTCTTTACAATTAAAAGAACGTTTTCCATTTGTTTGTTCTCTTTTTCCTTTCAATAGAACTGCATGTTGTGGAGCAGAAGGACTGTAAGGGAAGATGTAAGAAGTCATGCTTTAAATTATTAAAACCTACTTATGGTAGGGCGCCTAACGGCACTGTATTATATTTCGATAACAAATGTGAATTGGAGGTGGCCCAGTGTGAGAACGGCGAATGTAATTTCATAGCAAACTCTAATGCCAAATCGAAACGAAACTACATGAACTTATTTTCTATGATTACAGTTTATGAAATCGTGCGCTTTAGGAAGTAACCAAATTTGCCAAAAGGCATTTTGGAGTGGGTCGAAGCGTCAGAAAAACTTACATAGAGGCAACAGTTCGTCATAACTTGTAAACTATGTGTTGGATTCCTTTGAATAAAAGCGTTTCGCAGCTTTGTTATCCACATTAAACTTATGAGCATTTTTTATTTATGTCCAAAGCGTACTTTGCATCTTCATCTCTGAGTAGACGAAACCCATCTTTGCCTCTTCGCAGCAAATCAATTCGAATTTTTGATAAAGTGTATTAGATCGAAGAAATCCGAAATTCGAAGGCCCATCAGAGTTCAGAATGCAAGAATCGAGAGTCTGACAGTCGCTTCCAGTCCTCTTCATCTCCGCAACGCTCTTGTCAGTGGCGCACACAGGACTCCATTCGAAACCAGTTTCTCATATTTCTTCAAAATTCTTCAAAAACAGTTCCACAATAATAATATTGAAGTTTTAGTTTTAGTCTGGCCTTAATCTAGCCCAGATCAAGTCCAATAGAGCCCTAATGAAAAGAAGATTGAGGAATGAGCCCCCACGAACCCTCTTGGAACTAGAAAACCAAATTGAAGGGATTTAGGACTCTATTACACCGGAAGAGTGTCAGAAACTTATTTCTTCAATTCAAAGTCGATGCCAGGCTGTAATCGCAGCAAAAGGAGATGTAACCCGATATTAATTTTTCTTTCATTTGCGGTCGTACGAATTAGTAGTGCCTACTTTTAGTTGTTAGTTGTTTGAAGTTGTTCTTTTCAGAAATTAATAAAATAAACATTATATAATAAAATAAATTAAAAATGTTTTTTCTAATAGTAGATTTTTCAACATTTCCAAATAGTATAAATACTGCACGGAAACTTTGACAAATAATGGTTAAAAGGTAATACTAAAAATTAATATAAGAAAAAGTGTAGGGGTACGAATTAATAGTGGTTAGGGATTGTAGATAAGCCAATAGCCCTGGCAGCTTAAGTTAATTATAATTTGTGCCCAAGCTTGCCGCCTACTATTTCATTGTCATTCGCTGTTGCGCTTTTTGTTAGTTTGTTGTTTGTCAAAGTGAAAATCACTTTTAGCCATCAAATTTCCAATGCGCAGTTGGCAATTGGCGTATGGTGTTTGGCATTGATTTGCAATTAGGTAAATTTGCAATTTTGCTCCAATTGCATTTTAATTGATTGCCCCTCAGTCAGCTGGTCGTTGTCAGTGTGCGTTCATTGGCCAGTAACTAAATAAACAAAGCAGAAAAATCATTTGCACACTTTGTGTGGCTAAAAATTGCAAGTCCTATGACAAATCACCAACGCGTTGCATATTTTATGAACGCAACGTGGCTGCCGCGACATCAATGCCAACGCGAGCAACGCCCGTGCCGCGCCGCGCCGCTTCTAGCTGTGATTCGTAGTCGTCGCTGCATTGTGCGGCGCTCGGCTGGCGGTTTATCAACGCAATCGAGTGCCGCCGTGCATGTGTGCGTGTGCGTAGTTATGTGTAGTTGTTAATGACACTTTTACGTTCACGTCGGCATCATTTAGCTGTCATATTTCGCAACCGCATACGCCCTAACGAGCGAGTTACAAGCGGCGAGTGTCGGCTTTGCTCCAGATAAGCCAATTGCGACGGTATCAATTCAACTTCTCACGCTTTATGTGCAATTTGTCACTGTTACTTGAGCATTTCTGATCAGTCATCGTTGATAATGATCATAACTGTTTTCAAGAATTATTTACGTTCAAGAATTATGTTGTAACAACTCGAATGAAACATTAGTGAAGTGGGTTTGTTTACTTTGAAAGTTAAATGAACGACGACAACGATGATGTGGTGGGATTTATGTAAAAGATAATGTTTTGATTATCAATATAGAGATGCCCGAACGGCCAAAACCGAAACTTTTAAATAGTGAAAGGAAGAGTAATTTAGATGCTACCAATGTTAATAAACTTCTTATTTTTAGCATATAATATTAAATTATTTAATTTTGATAATTTTTTAATTTTTATACTCGGACCCTGTTTTTTAGAGCGTTTTTCTATGAGAGCAACCACATCGTTGTGGCTGTAATAATAACACTGATCAACAGCAAAATGGCTTTTCTGGGTTTGACATCAGTTCTAGGATAACTAGGTACCGCTGATTTCGAATCCGCAAACCGTTTTTAAAACTTAGTTTCCGTTTTCGCAAAAAATGGGCGTGTCACTTTTTCGGATTTTCCCTGTCTTTTTTCACGTTTGGGATTATAATTTCTAAACCAATAAACCGGTTGACATGGTTTTCTCATTGTGGCATTTACAACATCTCACGGCTTCTTTTCCAATGTAATTTATTTTCATAAGTTTTACGATTTCGCGGTAATTGGACCTCAAAGTCGGAAAATATGGAATATCAAGGGGTTTTTTTTGCATGGTCAAAAATATGCACATGTTTCTTAAATCTATCAATAAGTTAGGTGTTAAATGAAAGCGGAAACATCAAATAATACAACACAGCCAAATTATTTGGCGTGGTTCCCATTCTTATCGAAATAATAGTAAATATGTGCCATCGTGATTTTCATCACTTTTCATACCAATTACCCTAGAACTGATGTCAAACCCAGAAAAGCCGACCAAAAGTCGAAATTTGTTGCCCTGTGTAATTTAAACATACAACTTTTTACGCATAACGAAAATTTGAATATTTCTTCATTTACTTCAGCCAAAATTAAGAAAAATGTATCTAAATTGAAAGAAAACGTCAAATTAAAAAGTTATCTAATTTTTCTGCTTCTTCTTCTTTTACTATGTCAAGTTATAGAAAAAACGTGTATAACGTGTAAACTTATCTTCTTTAAACTTAAATATTCAGTTCATTAATTTCGTATTTTTCATAAAACTTCAAACTATTCTAAGGAGCAACAAAAAATGTATTCTTGAAACCACAAAGGGTTTAGACGTCCACAAAGTAGCATGTTGTCATATGGCAACAAAATAGCGAAAGGGTTAATAAGGTACGGAAGTGTGATTTTTTCATGGTTATGTTTTCTCAAAAATCAATAAATTGTTTTTATTAATATTTATTTATGTTATGTTTGTTTGTTCTTTATTAACTTAATGTAAAATTCGTATGTGATAAACAAAAATGCTTGATATGGATGATATGATATTTTTATTTTAACTAGAAAGTTTCGGTTTCGGCTGAATATTAAAAACAAAATCGAAAAGGTGATTCGGTGGGACACTAAATGCAACTAATAATCGCCTTTGACAGAATACACATGAATTTCTCACATGAAAGTTATCACGGCACCTTGGTGTAGCTCTCTCGCTCCTCCACCGCACGGCGAGTCGGTCTTCAGTCCAAACTTCAATTTTGGATATCTCAAAGACGAAAAATGACTTTTGAGCAAACTAAGAAAACTAAACTAACTAAACGCATTTGAAAGGGAAAGGCTTGTACTTTAAGATGCCAGCAGTTATTTGACAAAAAAAGTTAAAATAGCTATGCTACATAACCTCAAATATAGGCAAAAACCGCAATTTTCGCACTTTTAGGTTAGGATATCTCGAAATTCTGAGGCCAGATTCTTGTTCAGCGCACCAAAAACCTTCGGAAAAGTATACTCTGGTTTCTGGTTCTGAAATTTCTTCGAATTTTGTCGGCCTGTGTTATATTTCTACATATTCGAGTGCGGGATGACCTTGAACCTGCCCTCATCAGAATTTTTATATCAATTTCCCTGCAAGATTTTGGGCCAACCACGTAACCTACAACAAAAAATGAAACTAATCTATAATTGATATTACATTTGTAAAATTCAAAAATCTCTCGAAATGGTGGACATTTTTGAAAAAAAAGTTATTTTTCCCTTTTTTTCAAATGTTTATTGCCTGTTATAATAATAAAAAAAAACAATATTTTGTCAAAAGCTCGTGTCTACTCATAGTGACATGTTTTCTGAGCAAGTAAAAAATGAAATCGAATCGATGCGTGTAAAACTTTTCTTAAAATCGTGCAAGTAAGTTAGAAAAATACGACTTTCGGAAAATCGCGTTTAAAGTTCACAGATAGCGTGCGGAAACATCGTGAGCGAGCGTGCTCAATGGTCTACAGCTCAATAACCGTGAAGAGTTTACCTAAATCCTTTGGTAATAACATTGCTCACGTCTTCCAAATGAAAATTATGTAAAAAAAAAACCATTTTTTAAAACTTTGTACGTAGACGACCCCCTTAAAGCCTATGACTGGTTCCCACTATTTTTTTCTTCTGAACATTTTTTCCAAACATAGTTACCATTTATCTTCAAGCCTTTTCATACAAAATTATAGTTTATATGAAATGGGCTCTTAGACTATGCGCTCAGACTATGAAATGTTTTTTTTTTTTGTCAGAACCGCCTAGCAAGCGCAGCACTTAGATATATACATCTATTGTATGTTACGACTTGATGTTCCCTATTGGGTTATAGTGACTGTCTGTAAGAGACACACTCGGAGGCATGAAAGGCCCATTGTGATACCACAAATTACACCTGTTTGAAATGGTATTCAACAATGTTTTCTTAAAACACATTTCAAATAGATGGTGAAAACCGGATAATGGGGAGTGGACCTACAGTTTAATGTCGACTCTGAACAACGGTTGGCGAGATTCCTTTCACACTTGGAGCCTGCCAAATCTATCATCGACTTCATGTTTTTTTTCCTTCATGTGGACAGTGATAGAAGTAGATGAGCGTTTAACCAGCCCAAGCTAGGAATCAAAACTAGGATCTATAAAAAGCTATCGAGGTGGACAAATCAAATGTAATCTGATCAACATTTAATTGCCTTGCTATCTACTTTTTATCTCTAAATTTAAAGGGGGATATCATATAAAATTGATCGTTTTGTATGAAATTAGGCCCCACTTGTAAATGTAATCGCTAAGTAAAGGGAAAAGCATTGGATTTCGGAAACTGCTTAACAGATTTGAATGATTTTTTCCAAACTTGAAAACATTCTTAAGTGCAAAAAATACAAAATTAATGAAAGTTGAAAAATTCAATTCAATTCATATAAATAAAGTTGTGCGGTAATGAACTTTTGTGTTTCTACGAAGCTCAAATCAAAATGTATTGTCGAAATCTCTTTAACCTGTCGATTTCAAATATAATATGTGAAGCCCCGGCGCATCAATTACTCATTAAGAATCTTCTAAAAAAACACTAAATCATGTTTCCTACAAATGTTACAGAGCCCCAAGACTTTTAATCATAAACGGTTTCTTGAAATGTTTGGTTTACCTATAAATTAATTAATCAATTACAATAATTACTTTTGGGAGATCTTCAGAAGATGAATTTAATTGTAAAATATTCTCTATTTACGTAATGTTACTCTAGAAGAAAATTGACTTTGGTTTCAATACGAAACTACAGTCACTAACACGAAAGTGCCGCGTTAGTGCAATTCTTTTTCTTTCGAATTTTGCAAAAACACTTCTCAAACGATTTAATGTGAAGCATAATTGAAAAAATTTAATTTTTTTAGTGCCTGTTTGGTGTGGCCATATGGTCACGCTAGACGCTGCCGGGTTAATGACAGTCAGGGAGATAATCAATTGCTTGGCAGATACAGCGGTTGCTATTTTTTACGTATTTTATAGACAAGGAAAACAAGAAAAAGGAAACAGAAACTTTAAACTCTTTTAAGGAAATTACAATCCTAAAAGGAGATCTATGTTCCTTACAAAAAGTCCTAGATTCACTCTATATAAATACTATAGGCATGACCAAACTTATCATCATAACGGGTGAACAAGTCTGAGGACTGAACTTTGAGCCGCGACTTGACAAACACCAAAAGTAGCAAAACATTGTTTTGCACCATTTACGCTTTTTTCTTCACTTCATGGACTTCACTCCTTCATAGATACAAAATAATTGCATTAAGTTTTTAATAAATAAATAAATTAAATATTAATTTTTAATTATTAATTGTATGAAAATTTGAAATTTCAAGTTTGTGTTTATTTCTGAAATCAAGTTTTCGTTACACCCAGACAAGTCACTACACTTCGACTGCTAATGTTGATCGCTTGCACAGAATTGTTGCTGGAACACAATTTTCAGAGTTGCACAGCAGTTATTTAATCATAGTAAATCACGAATAATATTTGTAATACACATTTCCTTAACATATGTAAAACATTGTCTAAAGCAACATCAGCCATTAATTAATTAATTTTATTAAATTTAATGGCCAGAAATGAGTGCCGATTAAAAAACCATGCAAAAACCGACAATTACTCAGATACATAAAACAAATAAACAAATCAATCTTGAAATTGGATTAAGCACGCAAATAAAAATGAAGCCGGCCAAAAATCGGGCTCGGCCATTGCGAAATTGTATGCAATCAGATTGAAGTTGAAGTTGGAGTTGAAGTTGGCGCTGTGCAGCTGGAAGTGGAAGTGAATGGCGGCAACTGCGGCCAAGGCACTGAAATTGGCCTCTCGAGTGAATTATTTAACTGGGATTTGAAAATTGCAGTGCACAACTTTTGTTTATTTAAACAATAAAGAATAAATATTAAATGACACGTTGGTGTTTAGTTGTAAATTTAGTTGCATCAAAATGCAAAATTGTTTGATCGCTTAAAGTGGGCGTTGGGCTTTTATCGACTGCAATGCTGGACAGTGTGGCGAATGTGATTTGTATGTTGTCATGCGTTTCGTGTCATTTTGTCTCAAAATTAGAAAGTAAAACAACAAAAAAATTGGCAATTTATTTTTGATCAATGTTGAGCGCCAGATCAGACTGACATGGGCTACCAAAACGGACAAGTAGACACTTACATGTTTATGTTTATGTGGGATGTGTAAGTTTGTGTGTTGAACAGAGGCGTCGAGTGCCAGAAGTAGCATTTTTTTACTTCTTCTAAGCCAGTTGGCGCTTTTGAAAAGTTGCCTGTTAAAATTTTTTATGTGTAATGATTTGAATGAAAAATTTGTTTGGGTTTTGCATGATTACATCCAAATTCCAATACGATGCAAAAAATGTAAGAAATAAGTATGTTTCGAAACTATACAAAGTTTGTGCATAATTTATTGAAATTTCTTTCTCGGGTTTATTCATTTGAGTTAAGAAACTCGTTACAAGTTTATTTATTATTTGCGTTTTTAAGCTTCTCAAACCGAAATAACAGTTCACAGATTTACTTAACCATTTCGCTACAGGTTTATACTGGAGAAAGTTAAAGTCTAAATTTTATGGATTTGGGCTTCTGTGTGATTATATTAACATCATTCCATATAAATTGTTTTAATTTTTATTACCTAACCCTGTTTCGCAAAGTGTGACAGCAACCATATCGTTGTGGCTCTAATAATCGCTTAAAAATACAATTTTTTACGCATAATTAAAAATCGAATATTTCTTCTACTTCAACTAAAATAATAAAAAAAATTTTATCTGAAAACTCCAAATAAAAAGTTCTTTTTTTCTGCTTCTTCTTCCTTTACTATGTAAAGATATTACATTCAAAAAACTTGTACATTTCTCTTCTTTAAACTTAAATATTCGGTTTTTTAATTTTGTATTATTTCTAAAACAAATTATTCTACGGAAGAACAATGATGATATACAATGGTAATCTTGAAACCATAGAGGATGCAGACGTACACAAAGTAGCATGTTGCCATATGGCAACAAAATAGCGAAAGGATTAACTGGCCATAAGAACCCGTTACCAGGTAACGATTTGTCGCCAAAGTTCTTTTCAGGCGCGCGCCTTCTCCAGTTGGTTACACCAAGAGAAGATGAAGTCGTTCTCATCTTGATCCTTTCACCGAAGACGCGGTCTCCCTCTCGGCCGTCGATCACTGACTGCCGCTATATCGAACATCTTTTTCGCCGGAGCTTCAAAGTTCATACGAAGGACATGGCCAAGCCAAAGTACCCGCTGGATGTTGGCTCCTTGTACTATGTCGATGTCTTTAAACATCGTTCGTGTACCATAATCGTTGCCAATATGAAAAGGACCGAAGATTGTGCGAAGTACCTTTCTCTTAAACCTTTCTCTCAAGAAGTTACACGACAGTGTCCATGCCATGAAATATTCGGACAGAAAGAGAGTCCTGTAGAGTGCCAATTTTGTCGGTCGAGAGAGGCCTGTGCTATAATTGCCTAGCGAGATCGTAGTACCACCTACTGGTAAGAGTAGGTGGCCCTTGCCTCATCTTTAGGCTGACAGCACTGCTGCTGTTTCTGGCGGTGCCAACTTGGCTTGACCACTTTCAAACTATACCTGTCGGCCTCGATGCGAGACCTATTTTTGTAGGCTCTCTGTTACATTTTACTGAGAAAGAGGTTTCCAATTTGTAATATAGTGACTTTTGCGATGATTGGAAAACATTAAGAATGTTATTATTTCAGAAAAATATAATATTAATCTATAAAAAACACAATAGATTTAATTGAAAAAAAAGAAAAGATTTTACTCTTACTAAAGCTGGTCTTGATAGTACAGCGGGCAGTGCATTGGCTTATTGCACCAAAGGCTTTAGGTTCAACTCCTAGTTCGGGCTGGTTAGGCACTCGTCTACTTCTTCTTCTATTTCTACTTCTACTTCTACTTCTACTTCTACTTCTACTTCTACTTCTACTTCTACTTCTACTTCTACTTCTACTTCTACTTCTACTTCTACTTCTACTTCTACTTCTACTTCTACTTCTACTTCTACTTCTACTTCTACTTCTACTTCTACTTCTATTTCTACTTCTACTTCTACTTCTACTTCTACTTCTACTTCTACTTCTACTTCTACTTCTACTTCTACTTCTACTTCTACTTCTACTTCTACTTCTACTTCTACTTCTACTTCTACTTCTACTTCTACTTCTACTTCTACTTCCACTTCTACTTCCACTTCTACTTCTACTTCTACTTCTACTTCTACTTCTACTTCTACTTCTACTTCTACTTCTACTTCTACTTCTACTTCTACTTCTACTTCTACTTCTACTTCTACTTCTACTTCTACTTCTACTTCTACTTCTACTTCTACTTCTACTTCTACTTCTACTTCTACTTCTACTTCTACTTCTACTTCTACTTCTACTTCTACTTCTACTTCTACTTCTACTTCTACTTCTACTTCTACTTCTACTTCCACTTCTACTTCCACTTCCACTTCTACTTCTACTTCTACTTCTACTTCTACTTCTACTTCTACTTCTACTTCTACTTCTACTTCTACTTCTACTTCTACTTCTACTTCTACTTCTACTTCTACTTCTACTTCTACTTCTACTTCTACTTCTACTTCTACTTCTACTTCTACTTCTACTTCTACTTCTACTTCTACTTCCACTTCCACTTCCACTTCTACTTCTACTTCTACTTCTACTTCTACTTCTACTTCTACTTCTACTTCTACTTCTACTTCTACTTCTACTTCTACTTCTACTTCTACTTCTACTTCTACTTCTACTTCTACTTCTACTTCTACTTCTACTTCTACTTCTACTTCTACTTCTACTTCTACTTCTACTTCTACTTCTACTTCTACTTCTACTTCTACTTCTACTTCTACTTCTACTTCTACTTCTACTTCTACTTCTACTTCTACTTCTACTTCTACTTCTACTTCTACTTCTACTTCTACTTCTACTTCTACTTCTACTTCTACTTCTACTTCTACTTCTACTTCTACTTCTACTTCTACTTCTACTTCTACTTCTACTTCTACTTCTACTTCTACTTCTACTTCTACTTCTACTTCTACTTCTACTTCTACTTCTACTTCTACTTCTACTTCTACTTCTACTTCTACTTCTACTTCTACTTCTACTTCTACTTCTACTTCTACTTCTACTTCTACTTCTACTTCTACTTCTACTTCTACTTCTACTAATACTTCTACTTCTAATTCTACTTCTACTTCTACTTCTACTTCTACTTCTACTTCTACTTCTACTTCTACTTCTACTTCTACTTCTACTTCTACTTCTACTTCTACTTCTACTTCTACTTCTACTTCTACTTCTACTTATACTTCTAATTCTACTTCTACTTTTAAAACTTTCTACTTTCTACTTAAAAAAACGCCCGACTGCGCTTCTGGCTGTTTCTCTTTCATACTTAGGGGTGAAAGAAAAACTGCTAAAACCTTTTTGCATCTCTAACTGTGACAGACACACATCCATAAATACACATCGGGCTATGTGTATATAGGTCTTAGTGTGTCTCATACAGAGACGGATACTCCCCTAACATAATCTTTACGAACTGCGTTTTCTTGCTAACCGGTTTTGCCTATTCAGTTGTATTGAAACAATGGTTTTGTGGCGAATATCATTTAATATATTTGATAATTTGTGTGGTTATGTCGATAGATTTGTTGTTGTAGTCGGTGTTTTTTATAGTTGCTTTGGTTGAAATGAACGAATTCAGATTTGATTGAAACGTATTTTCCTTTCATTTGTTTTATCCACTTAGTATTTTTTTGCAGGCCGGCGAATCTGCCTTACAGGGTCTATCGTCACGCTCTTGCCAATCTGTGAATTAGTGCATTGAAAATATCAGGTAAATATGTTTAAAAATATCCATACATGTTATTCAATTTTAATATAAAAACACTTACTTTCGCCAGGATTTCTGCATTGGAGGTTTCTCAGAAGGCAACGATTCGCCAATGTGCAACTAATGTATACCTTGGAATCTACTCGCTCGGCACACACTGGTTTATTTTCGCGCGTGCAAACTGTGGGACATTTGATCGCCGATGTGAGCCCTACGGCAACAACAACGAAAATCAAAAATGCAATAACTTTCATGCTGTATGGAGTTTTCGGTGGTTTTACTATAAGACGAGCTTATGTAATGAGTTGGTAGTGATTTCGGTTCGCTTTATATACGCGCAATTAGCCGGTGAACTCCCGGTGACGTTAATGACATATGTCGACTCTGGCGAATCATTGTGCATAGTGTATTTGCAGGAACATAAATAGGAACACTTGTGTTTACCGTAGATTCAATTTAAATTGCAGCTTCACAAAGAGTTCGTTGTCGACGCATAAACAAAGCCTTCTACATATGTACAGAGTATATCTTTGCTGAAAAAGTTTAACGACGCAACTGAGCTAAATTAAAAACATACATAAGTATAATACAAGTGTGGCACAATTCAATCGGGTCACAATCTCGGAACGCATTCATACTGTTGTATGTTTTAGTAGTTATTATGAATTTTTAATGAGACAATGGGCATAGAATTTCGTCTCTTGATTCTGAATGATTGTCAGATAGTAACAATGATTAATCTACAACGTATATATTTAAATCTAAAGAATCAAAATTAAATTAAATCAAATCAAAGAAATTAAAAGTGTAGTGGCCGAAGTGCCTAACTCGCCTTAAAACGGTTTCTAATGCTATTGCATATATAATATTATATCTTTACTTCTATACTATTATACTTATGCATTGTTTTGTTCGATAACTTATTGAACTTTTTTAGATAATTCCATTATGCTTCTCTCAGAGAAACCCTCAGCTCTATTGGCAAAAAACTGGAACAATAGATTTTTATAAGCTTCTATTGCAGCTAATTTTTCACCAACAAAACTACTCGATGTAGGCAGTAACGGGTGGACTCACTTGGTGCCTGTTGCAGTGAGGCACACAGGATTTCATTTGGGGGAATTCGGAAGGTTTTTCGTACAACTTTTATGTTGAAAACCATTCGAAACCATATTTTGTACGAGCAATTTGTGTGGTTGGAGGTGAACCTTCACCTACGCCCTGCTCCTGTGTGTGCCATTAGCCT
Organism: Melieria omissa; assembly: GCA_963971225.1. Taxonomy (NCBI): domain Eukaryota; kingdom Metazoa; phylum Arthropoda; class Insecta; order Diptera; family Ulidiidae; genus Melieria; species Melieria omissa. The sequence continues at coordinate 39,516,158 of OZ020267.1, forward strand.
GGATAATTACCTCCATAATAACCTTCAACCAAACTCCTAGAGATATGACTGGTCTCTATCGATATATGTGATCTGGTATTGTTCTGATGGAACACAATTTCTCTACTAATGGCCAAAGCTGGCTGCTTCAGATCGATTACTTGCTTGAAACGGTCCTATTACAGGTCAAAATGAAGAACTTGCCTGTTGGGAAGCAGCTCATAGTAGATGATTTCCTGTCAATACCACCAAACACACACACAATCTCACCTTGCTGAGCGTCAATCCTGGCTTGACCACCGTTTGCGTCGGCTCACAGCGGTTAGATCACAACCGATTTTGCTTGACGTTGTTGTAAATGATCCACTTTTCAGTGCTAGTCACCATCCACTTTAGAAATGGGTCGAACTTTTTTGCGAATTAGCAGCAATTGGAAATGGAAATTTGATCTAAAACATTTATTTTTTTATTAACTCGTTTGAAATTCATCACATTTTCTTTTTGTATTCAGCCTTATTCAAATGTTTCCAAACGAAATAATTGTGAAATGTTTTACTCATGGGAAATCGAAACAGTACTTACATGGCGGCCAGTCATCTCAAGACAACGCTTGCCAATCTTTGAGGCAAGTAGTGACACAAGGCCTGAAGCGTTTGGTGAAGTTTGCCAAAAGCATTCGAATTCTTAAGGGGGTCAATACGTGTAAACTTACAAAATTTTCAAACATTTTTTTTTTGTGAAATAGACTCCCCCTGGACTCCCCCTTAAGAATATCCCCCTCAAGTGGTTTTTAATTCTGATGACCCGTTCCCCTGCAGCAGCGCTTTATTGATGGTCAATTCGTTCCGCATGATATCGGTAACGCAAAGTTTAAACCGAATTATTTCGAAACACGGGTTTTTGATAATGGAAGTAGAATATCTCGGCAAGTTTAAGTCTCACTGATCTAAACTTTGGGCAGCAACTTTTTGAAACGTATAACTTCTAAACTAACTAAAAATTTCATTGGTTTTGGCGAAATCCGCGGCGCCATTTTCGGGAAGTTAAGAAAAAAATGTACTTTTTTCGGTTGGAGCGTATTTTTGTATTTTCGAGAAAATATTTTTTTTTGTTAGTTCGTTTAGAAGGTACATATATTTTCTCATAATAACTAATAGCAATATTTTTTCAGATGATTTTTGAGGCGCCGTCACAACTTCTACTAGAATTTGGGTCCAAAGTTGGACCCCCACCAAAAGAAATTGTTTCTTGCACTGCTACATTTTAATAAAAGAATGAAAAAAAATTGTACATTGCATTACTTTTTTCCTGCGTACACGCGATTCCAAAAATATACCGTTTACACGTATTACCCCCTTAAGGATTACTATTACACCTCATAAATGGATCTCCGGACTTGGATACGGATCTGGCACCACTAAGGACTCGGAAAAATTTCACGTATGGCTTTTCGTGGTCAACCAGTTATACCTACCAACCTGCATGGAGGCCGGGCTTAACGATTTCCATGAGTCTATCGCCAATTTTTTACAATTGGCGTGGTGCATCTTTTACATTAAACCTAATTTAACGGATTTGACGAATCCAAATTTATTTATTTATTCGTCTACCGGGCTTAGCCCTCACAGACTACAAATAACTTACAACTTAAGTCAAATAACAACTTAAATGTAATATAACAATTCGCACAGTTTTTTCTTTAAAAGCTCTCGACTTAAGTCAAAATCGACATTATTGCAAATAGTGTTACACAAAGATGTAAATTTGTGAATCGGTTCATTCTCACCATATTTTGTTCTATGGACCGTATTATAAAAAATATATCTTTCTCTTAAGCACCGACCCGGCACATAAAAAGGTAAAAGCGTCAGTAGCTCTGGCGAGTCTATCTTGCTATCGTATATATCCTTGATGAACAGGATCCCATACATCTTTCTCCTACTCGTGAGGTCCTGCAGATTTAGAATTCTACATCTGAGTTCATAAGGCGGCATGGATGGGTACAGACGTCGAAGAGCGAACTTAGTGAAACGCCTTTGGACCCTTTCCAGTCTTTTAGAGTCAGCTTCAAAATTTGGGTCCTATATAATGCACGCATATTCCAACACTGATCTAACCAAACACGTAAACAGACTTTTCAAAGTGAGCGGGTCAAGGAAGTCTTTGGAATTGCGTTTTAAAAAACCAAGTTTAGAGTTGGCTGAGGATCCAAATTTGCGCATTTTTCGCTGTAATACTTTCAGAACCATAAATACTATTTTCAGTCGTCCAGTTTTCGTTTTCGCCTTCATCAAAGACGAATTGTAAAATGTGGCCTATTTTCTTTTTGCTGATGTCGATATTTGACAACACTGAGTCCAGTGGCGCACATAGGATGTCATTTGGGGGGATTTGCATACAACTTTTAAGTCGAATTCCATTCGAAATCATATTTTGTACCAGCAATCTGAGCGGTTTGAACCCCTGAAACCTCTTCTGTGTGAGCCACTGATCAATCAATGAGTCAATCAATCAACAAAACTGTCTGAAAAGTTCTTTAAATACGAAAACGTATATTTATAACTCCATGTAGTCTCACTTGATCATAATTACATATATAGGGTGTTTTTGAGAAGTGTAGAACTTCATATGAGATAATTTAATTTTCAACTGCAAATTTACTTTATTAGAAGCAGCATTTTTTTACCATAAATTTTTAAATTTTATTTCCGGCATGTTTTTCGTACATGACATATTTAATTTCAATTTAACTTTTACAATTATTTCAGTAATTTACAGTAATTTTCGACATACAGTGGCGGACAAAACTGTTCACGAATTTTCATAAGTTAGAAAGTTTATAAAATTTTTTACTTTTTAACAACAAAAACAAAAATTTAAGTACATAGTTTTAAAATTGAATATTTTGTTTACTGAAAAACAACAAACAAAATATTATAATTATATAATAATAAATAAAGAAACACTAAAATTCAACAAAAGTGGTGTGAACAGTTTTGACGCATATAAGCAAAAATCGATTGATATTATCTTTAATATTTTGGGTGGTCTCCGCGGGCCTTTATAATGATTCGGTATGCTTTGTACTAGATTGTGTAGTATTTTTGAGGAAATTTCCAACCACGCTGGTGAAGTTTTTTCCCATAATCTGTCAATATCCTTTGGTAAGTCGTTTTGGGCATAATTTTTCTCTTTAAGGCAAACCACTAATGTTCTATGGGGTTTAAGTCCGGCAATTGGGGTGGCCAATCAAAAATGTGAATGCCGTTTTCGGCTATCCACTCTTTGGTGGCTCTGGCTGTATGTTTTAGATCGTTGTCCTGCACAAAAATTTTATGGTGACCCGGCTTTCTATAAAAGATATCTAAACTTAGTAGGTAGGAGCCCTCTCAAATCGTAATAAAGTCGCTTACCATCATTCTACTTTTGATACGGCGCAAAATTCCGACATCACTTCCACGGAAACAACCGCATGCTATAAGAGAAACAACTTCCAAACTTTAGAGTTTGTTCTATATTGCAGTTTGGGACTTCAATTTGCTTGTCTACCCAAGTGTAACGTTTACCGTCAGACCCCAAACGATGAATTTTTGTTTCATCCTTCCAAGTTACTCTCCGCGAGTCATCAACGGGAGTCATTGCGTACTTCTTAGCAAATGCCAACCTGACCTTGCGATGACGACCAGTGAACAATGTTTTTTTATGTTTTGATCGTGGCTACAAATCCGCTTTCGTTTAATGTATTTTGGACGGTTCTAGTGCTGACTTGTATACATTAATCAGCTTGTAGTACTTTTGCGATGTCTGCAGCAGTGTTAGTGGCAACAGTTAAAATCAATCTGCGAAAAACACGCTGAACCACCGGAAACTACTTTTTCTTGCGACCATTTTTGCTCGATCTGGGTGTTATATTATAGCAGTCTTTAATTCTTTTAGCTACACCGATTGATATTTTGTGTTTTCCAGAAAATTTGCGATAGGTGAAACTACTTTCAATGTCTTTTGCAAACGTTTTCTTTAAATTCTGCAAACAATTTTCGACCTATTTCAAATCAGCAAATTTAATTAGAAGTTATGTACTTTGAAAAGTTTTTTGGAGCATAATGTTATATATTATTTATCTTCTCAATACACCGACGCGGTTCCGAATAGAACTAATAGCGATTGTCGAGACAAATGCTGTAATACGTAGTTTTGACCGATTGCGGACAAAACTGTTCACACGTGCCTGCAAATATTTCTTTAGAAAACGGTATTTTGCAGAAAATATAAACAGCTAAAATTATCATGGTATAACATGCTACCTTGAAGTAAAACTGTGGCAAACTACGATTGCTATACTCCAAACAAGTACCCGCGAATTTAACATTTTGTGAAATTTAATTTTGGTGTGAACAGTTTTGTCCGCCACTGTAATTGAAAAAAAAGAAAAGATTTTACTCTTACTAAAGCTGGTCTTGATAGTACAGCGGGCAGCGCATTGGCTTATTGCACCAAAGGCTTTAGGTTCAACTCCTAGTTCGGGCTGGTTAGGCACTCGTCTACTTCTTCTTCTATTTCTACTTCTAATTCTACTTCTACTTCTACTTCTACTTCTACTTCTACTTCTACTTCTACTTCTACTTCTACTTCTACTTCTACTTCTACTTCTACTTCTACTTCTACTTCTACTTCTACTTCTACTTCTACTTCTACTTCTACTTCTACTTCTACTTCTACTTCTACTTCTACTTCTACTTCTACTTCTACTTCTACTTCTACTTCTACTTCTACTTCTACTTCTACTTCTACTTCTACTTCTACTTCTACTTCTACTTCTACTTCTACTTCTACTTCTACTTCTACTTCTACTTCTACTTCTACTTCTACTTCTACTTCTACTTCTACTTCTACTTCTACTTCTACTTCTACTTCTACTTCTACTTCTACTTCTACTTCTACTTCTACTTCTACTTCTACTTCTACTTCTACTTCTACTTCTACTTCTACTTCTACTTCTACTTCTACTTCCACTTCTACTTCTACTTCTACTTCTACTTCTACTTCTACTTCTACTTCTACTTCTACTTCTACTTCTACTTCTACTTCTACTTCTGCTTCTACTTCTACTTCTACTTCTACTTCTACTTCTACTTCTACTTCTACTTCTACTTCTACTTCTACTTCTACTTCTACTTCTACTTCTACTTCTACTTCTACTTCTACTTCTACTTCTACTTCTACTTCTACTTCTACTTCTACTTCTACTTCTACTTCTACTTCTACTTCTACTTCTACTTCTACTTCTACTTCTACTTCTACTTCTACTTCTACTTCTACTTCTACTTCTACTTCTACTTCTACTTCTACTTCCACTTCCACTTCTACTTCTACTTCTTCTATTTCTATTTCTACTTCTATTTAAAAAAACCCACGACTGCGCTTCTGGCTGTTTCGCTTTCATACTTAGAGGTGAAAGAAAAACTGCTAAAGTCTTTTTGCATCTCTAAGTGTGACAGACACACATCCATAAATACACATCGGGCTATGTGTATATAGATCTTAGTTTGTCTCATACAGAGACGGATACCCCCCAACCTAATTTTTACGAACTGCGTTTTCTTGCTAACCGGTTTTGCCTATTCAGTTGTATTGAAACAATGGTTTTGTGGCGAATATCATTTAATATATTTCATAATTTGTGTGGTTATGTCGATAGATTTGTTGTTGTAGTCGGTGTTTTTTTATAGTTGCTTTGGTTGGAATGAACGAATTCAGATTTGATTGAAACGTATTTTCCTTTCATTTGTTTTATCCACTTAGTATTTTTTTGCAGGCGGGCGAATCTGCCTTACAGGGTCTATCGTCACGCTCACGCCAATCTGTGAATTAGTGCATTGAAAATATCAGGTAAATATGTTTAAAAGTATCCATACATTTTATTCAATTTTAATATAAAAACACTTACTTTCGCCAGGATTTCTGCATTGGAGGTTTCTCAGAAGGCAACGATTCGCCAATGTGCAACTAATGTATACCTTGGAATCTACTCGCTCGGCACACACTGGTTTATTTTCGCGCGTGCAAACTGTGGGACATTTGATCGCCGATGTGAGCCCTACGGCAACAACAACGAAAATCAAGAATGCAACAACTTTCATGCTGTATGGAGTTTTCGGTGGTTTTACTATAAGACGAGCTTATGTAATGAGTTGGTAGTGATTTCAAGTCGCTTTATATACGCGCAATTAGCCGGTGAACTCCCGGTGACGTTAATGAAATATGTCGACTCTGGCGAATCATTGTGCATAGTGTATTTACAGGAACATAAATAGGAACACTTGTGTTTACCGTAGATTCAATTAAGATTGCAGCTTCACAAAGAGTTCGTTGTCGACGCATAAACAAAGCCTTCTATATATGTACAGAGTATATCTTTGCTGAAAAAGTTGAACGACGCAACTGAGCTAAATTAAAAACATACATAGGGGAGAGTGGGGCGAATCGTTACGCTTTTTTGTAAGCCCAATATTTTTTATCTGCGAAAAAATTGTTGACCATGTTATATATCGTTTTGAAGCCTGTTATTTTGCGCAACTTTTGATTATAAACACTTAGGTGTAGGACAAACAGGAAATAAGTTATGTCGATATTCCCAAAGTGTCCAGAAAATGGCATTTTAAAAAGTGTGGGGCGAATCGTTACACTCGCTTTTTTTCAAATTTTGAGGCGCTGAAATCAAAATATGTATACACAAATAATATTTAAATTATTTACTTCATTTTTATTACGAAAACGAATACATGTTTGATGGTTAAATTGACCAACATGCCAAAAGAAAATGGTGGAAAAATATATGAAAAAATGAAAAAGGAAAAAATTGATTTTTAATCAGAATCTGACTCAACATCAGCATAATCAATCGCAGCGATGGCGCTTCGACGCTGGCTTATGCGTTTCGGTGCTGCCTCAGATGATTTTTGAAAAGTTGCAATAAAGTAATGAAAAATAAAAAAAAATCACGAAAATGATAAAAAACATATCATGGCGAACAACACAGATGATTTTTCTACAAACACAAGCAATAACGCAGTCTTCAAAATTGCGTCAGACGCTTAAATGCATAAAAAATGACCGTCACGATTCGCCCCATACGAAATGTAACGATTCGCCCCACTGTGACATGTTTGCTATGGAATGGCTTAGCAAAGACACGGTAATAATATTTGCGAATTTTCTTTTTTTGCGCGAAAGGCAACACAATAAAGATAAAAAACATACACTTTCGATTGATCACAAAATTATTTAGCACTCAAAATTGAAAGATTGTAGACATCCAAATATGAATTTTACAAGTCACAAAACACGTCTTACCCTGCCAAGCGTCAGTTTTCTACTGAGAATTGGAATGTCACCGAAACAAATGAGCGGCTGAAGGTGACGAACATTTAGCTATGCGACATTTGATATATGGTGGCGTCATTTTTAAGATATCGCTCTGTAACGATTCGCCCCATGTAACGATTCGCCCCACTCTCCCCTAAGTATAATACAAGTGTGGCACAATTCAATCGGGTCACAATCTCGGAACGCATTCATACTGTTGTATGTTTTAGTAGTTATTATGAATTTTTAATGAGACAATGGGCATAGAATTTCGTCTCTTGATTCTGAATGATTGTCAGATAGTAACAATGATTAATCTACAACGTATATATTTAAATCTAAAGAATCAAAATTAAATTAAATTAAATCAAATCAAAGAAATTAAAAGTGTAGTGGCCGAAGTGCCTAACTCGCCTTAAAACGGTTTCTAATGCTATTGCATATATAATATTATATCTTTACTTCTATACTATTATACTTATGCATTGTTTTGTTCGATAACTTATTGAACTTTTTTAGATAATTCCATTATGCTTCTCTCAGAGAAACCCTCAGCTCTATTGGCAAAAAAATGGAACAATAGATTTTTATAAGCTTCTATTGCAGCTAATTTTTCACCAACAAAACTACTCGATGTAGGCAGTAACGGGTGGACTCACTTGGTGCCTGTTGCAGTGAGGCACACAGGATTTCATTTGGGGGAATTCGGAAGGTTTTTCTTACAACTTTTATGTTGAAAACCATTCGAAACCATATTTTGTACGAGCAATTTGTGTGTTTGGAGGTGAACCTTCACCTACGCCCTGCTCCTGTGTGTGCCATTAGCCTGGATAATTACCTCCATAATAACCTTCAACCAACCTCCTAGAGATATGACTGGTCTCTATCGATATGTGTGATCTGGTGTTGTTCTGATGGAACACAATTTCTCTACTAATGGCCAAAGCTGGCTGCTTCAGATCGATTACTTGCTTGAAACGGTCCTATTACAGGTCAAAATGAAGAACTTGCCTGTAGGGAAGCAGCTCATAGTAGATGATTTCCTGTCAATACCACCAAACACACACACAATCCCACCTTGCTGAGCGTCAATCCTGGCTTGACCACCGTTTGCGTCGGCTCACAGCGATTAGATCACAACCGATTTTGCTTGACGTTGTTGTAAATGATCCACTTTTCAGTGCTAGTCACCATCCACTTTAGAAATGGGTCGAACTTTTTTGCGAATTAGCAGCAATTGGAAATGGAAATTTGATCTAAAACATTTATTTTTTTATTAACTCGTTTGAAATTCATCACATTTTCTTTTTGTATTCAGCCTTATTCAAATGTTTCCAAACGAAATCATTGTGAAATGTTTTACTCATGGGAAATCGAAACAGTACTTACATGGCGGCCAGTCATCTCAAGACAACGCTTGCTAATCTTTGAGGCAAGTAGTGACACAAGGCCTGAAGCGTTTGGTGAAGTTTGCCAAAAGCATTCGAATTCTTAAGGGGGTCAATACGTGTAAACTTACAAAATTTTCAAACATTTTTTTTTTGTGAAATAGACTCCAGGGGGTCTTAAGAATATCCCCCTCAAGTGGTTTTTAATTCTGATGACCCGTTCCCCTGCAGCAGCGCTTTATTGATGGTCAATTCGTTCCGCATGATATCGGTAACGCAAAGTTTAAACCGAATTATTTCGAAACACGGGTTTTTGATAATGGAAGTAGAATATCTCGGCAAGTTTTAGTCCCACTGATCTAAAATTTGGGCAGCAACTTTTTGAAACGTATAACTTCTAAACTAACTAAAAATTTCATTGGTTTTGGTGAAATCCGCGGCGCCATTTTCGGGAAGTTAAGAAAAAAATGTACTTTTTTCGGTTGGAGCGTATTTTTGTATTTTCGAGAAAATATTTTTTTTTGTTAGTTCGTTTAGAAGGTACATATATTTTCTCATAATAACTAATAGCAATATTTTTTCAGATGATTTTTGAGGCGCCGTCACAACTTCTACTAGAATTTGGGTCCAAAGTTGGACCCCCACCAAAAAAAAATGTTTCTTGCACTGCTACCTTTTAATAAAAGAATGAAAAAAAATTGTACATTGCATTACTTTTTTCCTGCGTACACGCGATTCCAAAAATATACCGTTTACACGTATTACCCCCTTAAGGATTACTATTACACCTCATAAATGGATCTCCGGACTTGGATACGGATCTGGCACCACTAAGGACTCGGAAAAATTTCACGTATGGCTTTTCGTGGTCAACCAGTTATACCTACCAACCTGCATGGAGGTCGGGCTTAACGATTTCCATGAGTCTATCGCCAATTTTTTACAATTGGCGTGGTGCATCTTTTACATTAAACCTAATTTAACGGATTTGACGAATCCAAATTTATTTATTTATTCGTCTACCGGGCTTAGCCCTCACAGACTACAAATAACTTACAACTTAAGTCAAATAACAACTTAAATGTAATATAACAATTCGCACAGTTTTTTCTTTAAAAGCTCTCGACTTAAGTCAAAATACAACTTTTAAGTCGAATTCCATTCGAAATCATATTTTGTACCAGCAATCTGAGCGGTTTGAACCCCTGAAACCTCTTCTGTGTGAGCCACTGATCAATCAATGAGTCAATCAATCAACAAAACTGTCTGAAAAGTTCTTTAAATACGAAAACGTATATTTATAACTCCATGTAGTCTCACTTGATCATAATTACATATATAGGGTGTTTTTGAGAAGTGTAGAACTTCATATGAGATATTTTAATTTTCAACTGCAAATTTACTTTATTAGAAGCAGCATTTTTTTATCATAAATTTTTAAATTCTATCCCTCAATCACCCACCCCTATTAAAATCACGTATCTACCCACCCTGAGTCCCCGGGACTCAAAATTTTGGTTTACAAACTAACGCAACACCTATTAAATTGTTATGCTTTTTATTATTGTTTATATTTTTGTCGCATGGGCGACGAAGCTCCGGCGAAAAAGGTGTTCGATGCGATGGTTGGAGGTCGACGGCGAAGAGGGAGGCCGTGTCTCCGGTGGAAGGACCAAGTTGAAGAGGCCCTGTCATCTCTTGGTGTTAATAACTGGAGAAGGCGCGCGCAAAGCAGAGGCGCCTGGAGAGAAGTTTTGCGGCAGGCCGTAACGCGATAACGGGTTGTTATGGCCAGTTAAGTAAGTAAGTTATATTTTTGTAGGCCACATTAAGACCTCTTGTTACATATGTCATTCCATTTTTTTACATAACTTAAATAAAAATATACCTTTTAATTGACAAAAAAAAATACTCTAAAAAACATACACTAACATTTTATAAAAATAAAAGATATAAATAAATTAGCAAAAACAATTCTTTATACATAAATAACTTAAAAACAAAATAACTATTCAGAAAAAAAAAACTTAAGTAATACTTCATTATATAAAAAAAGGAAACCTGCAGCAGGTTGAATTTCATATGTTGTGCACATACATGAAAAGGTATGTCAGCTCAACTAAGGCAAATTGTTAGTAGCAACACTTTTTAAAGGGTTAACACTCTAAATTCTTAAACTTTTCGCGACCATTTTGGCATCCTAAATTTTAATACATGTAAAAAAAATACATGTACAATTTTTGTAACACAAAACACCACCCTGAGTCCCTGGGACTCACTCCGTGCCAAAACTCACCCTTGTATTTGTAGTGCGCTAACTTCCGATCGTCTTCGCGTTCAGAGCGACCCTGTAGGAAGGTATACGAAAACTGGACGCCAAAACATAAAAACACAACCTGTACCAACTTATTAAATTTCGTAGTGAGTCCCCTGGACTCAGGGTGGGCGATTGAGGGTTGGTTGGTTAAGTGGCTGCCTCTGTATGAGACACACTTAGGCCTATGGGCCCGTTGTAATACCACAAATTCCACCCGTTTGAAATGTGTATGCAACACTGTTTTTTCCAACATGTGATACAACACACATTTCAAACGGATGCACAGTGTTTCGTGTAGAACAAGCTAGCTGGACAAAAATATTTTTCAGGATTTTTCGTTTCATATGCGGCTTATTATTTCAGATACATATATTTTTTTAGTTTTATATGGTTTTTTGATAACTATATACATATAGGAATGTATGTACATATACATATATATGCATATATATATTAAGGAATTTAATAGTTCCGGTCTGAGGACTAAACGGAGAAAAATAGATGACCTAAAACATACCAGATATACTGATAAGTTGATTTATGCTGCGTAGATATCTGTACGGTTGTCCACTGGAGAAATTCAGCAAGTGTTATCAAAACTGCGAAAAGTGAAACTCAAGAATCTCTGAACGAAAAAAAATTTGAAACAAAGTGCTAGATGTTTGAGTAGTGAAGAAGCTTTAGTATACTATGTAGATAGCCAATCGACTAGTCATGCATTCAAAAGGACTCGGAAGTGGGGTCCAAACTGGTCATAAGGTATTTCCGGCAAATAATAGTATTACAAAGGCAAAAGCTGCTTGTTATCCAGAGCAAATTGATGTGAATAAAACGCTAAAAGTAAAGTTCAAGCAGTTTTAGATTAAACTTTTTAACATCTAGTCTTAGCACAACAGAAAGTTCTTGTCAGTTTATTACCTACGGACAGTTTTCATAATTCTCTCAGACATTATCATCACTGTTATCGGATGAATCATTTATCAATTAGTCATTACTATGAGTCACAGAACCATGAAAACTAGATACAGCAGGGGTACCAATTGGTTCATTAACACTAGTAGGCATCAACGTCCTCAAGCTGCCACTTTTTTATATAAAGACGGTAGCTAATGTGAAGCAGACATTCAAAACACCTAATCCAAGCCTGCAGTGTGGATAAACCAAAACCCAGATTTTCTCGGTTGGGTACAAGCTCCTGTGTCTCGTCATTCATTATTTTTGGATTTACTTCGAGTAGAAGACATTTCGATCAAAGCATTACAAACTTTCCCAATCATGGTTAGAAGCATATTATGTTGGAAATAAACTTCAAATTCTTCCAGCATGCTCTTTGTACTATAAAGCTTATCTCTTCCAAAACTTTGTTCGTTTCAGAAACAATAAAATCTTTGGAAAAAATAAACTTTATAGGATGACAAAACCTGGTAGAAAACGGTGGAGGATTCTGCCAAACAATATTACCTTCATCATCCCGCAATTGCAAGAGATTTAATGAAAATTCATCAGTGTCACCACTGATAAAATGTGTTCCATTATCTCTTCGTTTCTCGTTTCACTTGAGTGTTCCAACCAAATTTCAAAAAACATAAATTTTGTTATGCTTGTAAACATATGTATCTATAAAAAATAAAATAAAATAGATGTGCAAAAAATTCGCAATGGTTTTTTGTTTCATCTTTTAGTAGGCACTTATGAGAAGAATATATATAAAAATTGCAGAGGTGACATGAGGAGACATCTTAACTTTTCACCTTTGAAGTTAAAAATTTTGGGGAAAAATTGCTTTCCTTCTTAATCATGGCACGTACAACTATTAAATATAGCTTAATTGCTAATACAAGATATTGCAAAAATACTACTCACCCTTAAGCTCAGATTCCCTAATAAAGAAAAATGCCACCGACTTTTGACAGGAACTTATTTATATAAAACACTTCAGACCAACTATGCAAAGGAATTATTAAAATTTTCGGTTATCCGATATATTCGGCGATATTTCTCACTATATAAAAGGTGCCGATGTGTTATTTTCACATAGATCCTAATGTATGAATATTTATATTGACTATATAACAGAAAAATCAAAAAATAAAGATGTCGTTTTTGTCCAGCTAGCTTGTTCTAGACGAAACACTGTGGGATGGTGGGAAAGGGAGGGAGGGGACCTACAGTTTAACGCCGAATCCGAACGGCGATTGGCAGTTTTTTCTTTCACACTTGGAGGTTTTGCCATTGCCTGCCAAGAGCGCACTTGTGCGATTCTTGTAATTCTCATTTCCTTCATGTGGATAGCGATAGAAGTAAATGAGTGTTCTTTCCAGCCCAAGCCAGGAATCGAACCTGGAGCGCTCGGTATGAGAAGCCAGCGCGCTACCCGCTGAACTATCGAGGCCGACCGTAGACGCCAAAACATAAAAACACAACCTGTACCAACTTATTAAAGTTCGTAGTGAGTCCCCTGGACTCAGGGTGGGCGATTGAGGGTTATTTCCGGCATGTTTTTCGTACATGACATATTTAATTTCAATTTAACTTTTACAATTATTTCAGTAATTTACAGTATTTTTCGACATACAGTGGCGGACAAAACTGTTCACGAATTTTCATAAGTTAGAAAGTTTATAAAATTTTTTACTTTTTAACAACAAAAACAAAAATTTAAGTACATAGTTTTAAAATTGAATATTTTGTTTACTGAAAAACAACAAACAAAATATTATAATTATATAATAATAAATAAAGAAACACTAAAATTCAACAAAAGTGGTGTGAACAGTTTTGACGCATATAAGCAAAAATCGATTGATATTATCTTTAATATTTTGGGTGGTCTCCGCGGGCCTTTATAATGATTCGGCATGCTTTGTACTAGATTGTGTAGTATTTTTGAGGAAATTTCCAACCACGCTGGTGAAGTTTTTTCCCATAATCTGTCAATATCCTTTGGTAAGTCTTTTTGGGCATAATTTTTCTCTTTAAGGCAAACCACTAATGTTCTATGGGGTTTAAGTCCGGCAATTGGGGTGGCCAATCAAAAATGTGAATGCCGTTTTCGGCTATCCACTCTTTGGTGGCTCTGGCTGTATGTTTTAGATCGTTGTCCTGCACAAAAATTTTATGGTGACCCGGCTTTCTATAAAAGATATCTAAACTTAGTAGGTAGGAGCCCTCTCAAATCGTAATAAAGTCGCTTACCATCATTCTACTATTGATACGGCGCAAAATTCCGACATCACTTCCACGGAAACAACCGCATGCTATAAGAGAAACAACTTCCAAACTTTAGAGTTTGTTCTATATTGCAGTTTGGGACTTCAATTTGCTTGTCTACCCAAGTGTAACGTTTACCGTCAGACCCCAAACGATGATTTTTTGTTTCATCCTACCAAGTTACTCTCCGCGAGTCATCAACGGGAGTCATTGCGTACTTCTTAGCAAATGCCAACCTGACCTTGCGATGACGACCAGTGAACAATGTTTTTTATGTTTTGATCTTGGCTACAAATCCGCTTTCGTTTAATGTATTTTGGACGGTTCTAGTGGTGACTTGTATACATTAATCAGCTTGTAGTACTTTTGCGATGTCTGCAGCAGTGTTAGTGGCATCAGTTAAAATCAATCTGTGAAAAACACGCTGAACCACCGGAAACTACTTTTTCTTGCGACCATTTTTGCTCGATCTGGGTGTTATATTATAGCAGTCTTTAATTCTTTTAGCTACACCGATTGATATTTTGTGTTTTCCAGAAAATTTGCGATAGGTGAAACTACTTTCAATGTATTTTGCAAACGTTTTCTTTAAATTCTGCAAACAATTTTCGACCTATTTCAAATCAGCAAATTTAATTAGAAGTTATGTACTTTGAAAAGTTTTTTGGAGCATAATGTTATATATTATTTATCTTCTCAATACACCGACGCGGTTCCGAATAGAACTAATAGCGATTGTCGAGACAAATGCTGTAATACGTAGTTTTGACCGATCGCGGACAAAACTGTTCACACGTGCCTGCAAATATTTCTACTTCTACTTCTACTTCTACTTCTATTTCTACTTCTACTTCTACTTCTACTTCTACTTCTACTTCTACTTCTACTTCTACTTCTAATTCTAATTCTACTTCTACTTCTACTTCTACTTCTACTTCTACTTCTACTTCTACTTCTACTTCTACTTCTACTTCTACTTCTACTTCTACTTCTACTTCTACTTCTACTTCTACTTCTACTTCTACTTCTACTTCTACTTCTACTTCTACTTCTACTTCTACTTCTACTTCTACTTCTACTTCTACTTCTACTTCTACTTCTACTTCTACTTCTACTTCTACTTCTACTTCTACTTCTACTTCTACTTCTACTTCTACTTCTACTTCTACTTCTACTTCTACTTCTACTTCTACTTCTACTTCTACTTCTACTTCTACTTCTACTTCTACTTCTACTTCTACTTCTACTTCTACTTCTACTTCTACTTCTACTTCTACTTCTACTTCTATTTCTACTTCTACTTCTACTTCTACTTCTACTTCTACTTCTACTTCTACTTCTACTTCTACTTCTACTTCTACTTCTACTTCTACTTCTACTTCTACTTCTACTTCTACTTCTACTTCTACTTCTACTTCTACTTCTACTTCTACTTCTACTTCTACTTCTACTTCTACTTCTACTTCTACTTCTACTTCTACTTCTACTTCTACTTCTACTTCTACTTCTACTTCTACTTCTACTTCTACTTCTACTTCTACTTCTACTTCTACTTCTACTTCTACTTCTACTTCTACTTCTACTTCTACTTCTACTTCTACTTCTACTTCTACTTCTACTTCTACTTCTACTTCTACTTCTACTTCTACTTCTACTTCTACTTCTACTTCTACTTCTACTTCTGCTTCTGCTTCTACTTCTACTTCTACTTCTACTTCTACTTCTACTTCTACTTCTACTTCTACTTCTACTTCTACTTCTACTTCTACTTCTACTTCTACTTCTACTTCTACTTCTACTTCTACTTCTACTTCTACTTCTACTTCTATTTAAAAAAACCCACGACAGCGCTTCTGGCTGTTTCGCTTTCATACTTAGAGGTGAAAGAAAAACTGCTAAAGTCTTTTTGCATCTCTAAGTGTGACAGACACACATCCATAAATACACATCGGGCTATGTGTATATAGGTCTTAGTGTGTCTCATACAGAGACGGATACTCCCCTAACATAATCTTTACGAACTGCGGTTTCTTGCTAACCGGGTTTGCCTATTCAGTTGTATTGAAACAATGGTTTTGTGGCGAATATTATTTAATATATTTCATAATTTGTGTGCTTATGTCGATAGATTTGTTGTTGTAGTCAGTGTTTTTTTATAGTTGCTTTGGTTGAAATGAACGAATTCAGATTTGATTGAAACGTATTTTCCTTTCATTTGTTTTATCCACTTAGTATTTTTTTGCAGGCGGGCGAATCTGCCTTACAGGGTCTATCGTCACGCTCACGCCAATCTGTGAATTAGTGCATTGAAAATATCAGGTAAATATGTTTAAAAATATCCATACATTTTATTCAATTTTAATATAAAAACACTTACTTTCGCCAGGATTTCTGCATTGGAGGTTTCTCAGAAGGCAACGATTCGCCAATGTGCAACTAATGTATACCTTGGAATCTATTCGCTCGGCACACACTGGTTTATTTTCGAGCTTGCAAACTGTGGGACATTTGATCGCCGATGTGAGCCCTACGGCAACAACAACGAAAATCAAGAATGCAACAACTTTCATGCTGTATGGAGTTTTCGGTGGTTTTACTATAAGACGAGCTTATGTAATGAGTTGGTAGTGATTTCAGGTCGCTTTATATACGCGCAATTAGCCGGTGAACTCCCGGTGACGTTAATGACATATGTCGACTCTGGCGAATCATTGTGCATAGTGTATTTGCAGGAACATAAATAGGAACACTTGTGTTTACCGCAGATTCAATTCAGATTGCAGCTTCACAAAGAGTTCGTTGTCGACGCATAAACAAAGCCTTCTATATATGTACAGAGTATATCTTTGCTGAAAAAGTTTAAAGACGCAACTGAGCTAAATTAAAAACATGTATAAGTATAATGTAAGTGTGGTACAATTCAATCGGGTCACAATCTCGGAACGCATTCATACTGTTGTATGTTTTAGTAGTTATTATGAAGTTTTAATGAGACAATGGGCATAGAATTTCGTCTCTTGATTCTGAATGATTGTCAGATAGTAACAATGATTAATCTACAGCGTATATATTTAAATCTAAAGAATCAAAATTGCATTAAATTAAATCAAAAAAATTAAAGTGTAGTGGCCGAAGAGCCTCAACTCGCCGTAAAACGGTTTCTAATGCTATTGCATATATAATATTATGTTATATCTATACTTCTATACTATTATATAAAAACAAGTGTGACGGTTTTTGAGCCACAATCAGTCAAAAACCACTGAACCGATTTAGATGAAATAAGCACCAAACATTTTGTTATCTGTGGGAATGGTACATAGGCTATATGAGAATGACCACGCCCCCTTCTTACGCCCACTATGGTAACAAAACTCATCTAACGTATGCTTTTTTAAGGCAATATGGGTATCAAACGATTCAGCTTATCAATGCGGCAAACATAGACTATAAAATAATCAGCCACGCCCACTTTCCGTGCCCACTAAATTAACAAAACGAAGCTACGGTACATGTTGGCAAATCAGTATTAATATCGAATGATTCCGTGCTTCGTTGATGTTAACAGAGGATATATAAGATTGACCACGCCCACCTGACATGCCTTTTCGCCACGCCCACTATAATAACAAATCCGTCATGGAATCTTAGTCATAGCAATATGGGTATCAACGGATTCAGCGTGTCATTGCGGCAAACATAGACTATAATATAATCGGCCACGCCCACTTTCCGTGCCCTCTAAACTAACAAAGCGAAGCTACGGTACTTGTCTGTAAATCAGTATTAATATCAAATGATTCCGTGTTTCATTGATGCTAACATAGGATGTATAAGATTGATCACGCCCACCTGATATGCCTTTTCGCCACGCCCACTATAATAACAAATCAGCCATGGTATATTAGTCATAGCAATATGGGTATCAAACGATTCAGCGTGTCATTGCGGCAAACATAGGCTATAATATAATCGGCCACGCCCAGTTTCCGCGCCCACTAAACTAATAAAACTAAACTACGGTACATGTCTGAAAATTAATGTTGATGTTAAATGATTCTTTGCTTCATAGCGGTAAACATAAGCTACATAAGGTTGACCACGCCTACCTTTTACGTCTTCCTGCAATGCCCATTATGATGACAGAAAATAACTGCGGTATATGTTTGCAAAACAATATGGATATACACAAATTTTGCGAGTCATTGCAGCAAATATCTATCTATATATTGTATATATAAATTAATGTATGTTTGTATGTTGGTCCCACGACACTAAAAATCAAAAACTAGACAGCCGATTAGTTGAAGGTTTGTCTTGACTAAGTCGCGGTAAACCACATAGTGCGAATACGACCCGATAAGTAGGCGTGGCACCTCCCATACAACTTAGGTTTTCAATATGTAATATCTTCGTAATGAGAAGTCGGACAGCATTAAAATTTAGTGCGGGGCCACAGTTTAGATGTACCGTTTTACTGGGCGTTGGACAAGGGGCGTGCAACTTTTTAAATGCCGGTGTAACTTTGGAAGTATGGCGTTCATATCAATGACACTCGGTACAAACGTACGATTTAGATGTGCCCTTCGACATGGGAAATGGGGTGGGTATCGGACGAGGGGGCCTAGCACTGGTTTTTAACTTGAAATACCTTAGGAGTTATAAGTCGACCAGCCTTGCTTAGCATCGTGGCTTAGACGTGTCGCTCAAGTGATTAAATTGTATGGGCGTTGACAAGGGGCGTGGCACTTGGCACTTTAAGCAACCCTATTGTTTTGATTAACTTTGGAACTGCACACACATCAAAGATATTTGGTACATACTTACTTACGATTTCGACGTGCCTTTCGACAGGGAGAGTAGGGTGGGTATTGAACGAGGGGCATGGCACTGCCCTTAGAACCCAAATTTTTAATGTGGAATATTTTCGGAACAATAAGTTGGAAAGCTTTAAGGATTTGTAAACCATCGTCCCATAGATGTGTCATTCAATGACAAAATTTTATGGGCATTGAACAAGGGGCGCGGCGTATTTTTTGTGACTGAAATTTTCCGCGTAAATTTAGAACTGAAAGTCGCATATCAATGAAACCGGGTCACACCCATAGAGGGTAGTATGAAGAAACTTGATTTATTGGGCCCATTGACTTCGAGCTTGCGTGCAAATTTGTAAATATGCTGTACAATTTTATTTGAAGAATATTATTGGTTAATTTGATGAACAGTTTGCACTATTCCGAGGTGTGAAATGGTCAGAAAAAAGTATTAGTATTTAATTGGACCCGTCATATTACACTGGGAGCTCTTGGATCCCCATGCAAGAAGGACTGCAGGTTGTTGGTCGGCCTAGTGAAGAGCCTTTTGCTAAGTATAGACAAATCTCATAGAAGTCGTAGACATATTTGACAGTGTACCATGTCCTGACTGTGGGGCGTATGATGAGACGGTGGACCACTTTTTGTGTGCACTCGAATCGGCTTTGAGATATTTGGCATTGATGTGTTGAAAGCAGAAATGGGAGTTTTGCACTAAAATCCATTAACCCTACGAGGTCTGCTGGGACATTTTCCACTGCCACTTAGTAAATTTAGTGCTATGTAGTTGCATTTCTTTCGACTAATCACTGTTTATTTGGTGGTAGTGGAATTTTCTTCCAATAATTTTTTGTTAAAATAAAGTTAGTGATTAGTGGAAAAAATTCAGCTATCACTTAATGCATTTAGTGGTAGTGAACCCCATGTCTGGTTGAGAAGTGGAGAAGGCAAAGAAGGAGAACTTTGCGGCAGTACGTAATCCGGTAATGGGTTTGTATGGATAGAAGAGGTTTTAACTACTCAGATTTCTTCAGTTTTGGTAGATTTAAAGCAAATTAGCAGGGAACCTCAAGTCCCAGTACAATGGACAATGGACAATACTCTATCTGCTTGCTAAGCTATTTTGACAAAGTAACAAAGTAGTAATTTTGCTCAACTTAAATAATTTCGATATGAAAAAAAATAATAAATTTTGTTAATTAATTTTTCATGCTGAATTAAAAAAATAACGAATTTTGAAACTTTGTTTCTCGTACATGGACACTGCCTTCCACTTTGTGGCCCAATCCAGCATCAGCATCTGGCTACGCCTCTGATATTATGTGTATGTACCTATATGTATCTATATAAGTAACGTATAGTAACGAATGTTGGCGCGTGAATATGCTGAATTGCAGATTCACACGCCAAACAACGAATGCACGAAATTGCATTTTCAAGTGCAGATGTCATACGACACCTTGCCCTTGAAATGCAGTTTTGCCGTTTGTTGCGCAAGTAGCTTAAGGCTTCACTATAAGTTAATTTTAAGAAACTGTTCAGAATAAACTCAGCTATCTAAAAAGAAGGACGTGTGTACATTATTGGCGCAGTCGGGTAGTCAAGCGAAAATTGACTAGAAAAAAAAACGTTCCTTCGCGTCCCACAACTTTAATAAATACACTATCGCAGTGTAAAATAAAATAAATAATATAATATAAACAAAGATTTTGCAAAATAAAACAAACATTGTGCGAAGTGCATAGTATCGACAGTGTAAAATAAAATCAAAAAAAAAAAAATTTTATTTTTACAATATTTGCGGTGAACATTCACACTATCACAGTCACGAAACAAAATAAGCCAAAACCAAATTGAAGAAAATAGTGTCAACGACGACAGAAAACGACCTAAGTTCCTTGCTGCAAAACATATCAATTTCCGAAGCAAAAATGGATAACAAAGCTATTGTACTAGAACACATAAAATTACTACAACAATTCGAAGGAGAACAATCAACGTTGGCCACATTCATCCAAGACGTAGATGAGATCGTAAAAAATTCAACTTCTCTATCAGCAGACGAGAAAAGCTTATACTTCAACTGCATTAAAAGAACATTACGAGGACCTGCATTGGATCTAGTGAGAAGAGAACAACCAGGAGATTGGAGAACCCTAAGAAAGTTACTCATAGAGGAATTTGGTGAGTCAATTCCAGTTACCACACAAATCTTAGAGTTAAACAACATACGATTTAAAAATAATGTAAAAACTCTATGCGATGAAATAAATGTATCAATATGCAAAATTAAAGATTGTATTAAACTTAGTGAAGAACTAGAATCAATAAAACTACTTTATCAAAACGAAGCTGAAAGTACTAGCCTTAAGGTACTAAAAAAGGAATTACCTAATTATTTAACTGCCTTGCTAAACGCAAACCTTGTCACAGATTTCAAAGGAGCTCTAAAAATACTACGAGAAAACAATGAATTAGTGTCGGGTAAAACGGGAAAAATGTATTCAAAAATTACTCCAAATCAATATATTCCAAATAAAACTTACCAAAACAATTTAAGTAATAATGCGCACTCACAACACAGGCCCTACTACCACCCAAATCCAAACTACCAACAACTAAATCCATTCCAACCTCCTTATTACCCTACTGCGAATCGTCAACAACTGCAGATGCAAAATATACCCCAACAACATCCACAATACAATTATCATTACGGTCAGGATGGACAACAAAACCAACAAACCAATTCCTTTCAACCTTTCAAACGGATGAGAGAAAACGATTCTAATCAATCACGTATAAGGCGGTACGGTGCTCCCATTCCCATGGAACAAGATACTCCAAATTTTCACTTGGGGGCCTCGGGAAATTACCATCAGTAAAACTAAAGATAGCGAACAAATTCATGAAGTTCCTGATAGACACAGGTTCTTCAGTAAGTTTAATTAACCCAAACACCTTCCCTAATGCTATTAAACATGTCGACCCAATAAAAATAACAACAGTCACAGGGAATGTCGAATTAAACACAGTCCAAGAAATTTTCGACGAGAATGAAAATAAAATCACACTTTACATATTCGAATTTTCTAAAAGCTATAATGGACTACTGGGATACGATGCATTGACAAAACTAAACGCAATCATCGATTTACCGAATAAAACCATCAAGTTAAACGGTCATCGGTACCCCTTTTTGAACAATGAAAATGTTGATACTTATTACAATTTAACAAAAGAACTAGGGTTTCACCAAATAGAAGAAGATGAAGGAAAATCAAAATTCCGAACAGACCATCTTAATGATGAAGAGAAACGTGAGCTAGAAAAACTCCTAAAAACTTATCATTCCCTTTTCCATTCAGATGAAAAGAATTTATCGTTTACAAGCGTTGTTAAGCATAAAATAATTACAAAACACGAGAACCCTATATACGTAAAATCTTATCGCTATCCCCAAATTCATAAAGCAGAAGTTAATAAACAAATAAACGAAATGTTGTGTCAAGGGATCATTCAACATAGCCAGTCACCATATTCTGCCCCACTTTGGGTTGTCCCTAAAAAGAAGGACGCCTCAGGCGAACAGAAATGGAGGATAGTAATTGACTATCGAAAATTGAATGACATAACCGTCGATGACAGATTCCCTATTCCTAACATCGATGAAATTTTAGATAAACTAGGACGTTCACTCTACTTCACTACCTTAGATTTAGCTAAGGGGTTCCACCAAGTGGAAGTAGAAGAGTCAAGTCGACCGAAAACGGCTTTCTCCACACAAGATGGCCACTACGAGTTCCTTCGTATGCCATTCGGGCTGAAAAACGCCCCCGCAACCTTTCAGAGGTTGATGAACTCCGTCCTAGGTGAATTAGTAGGTGTAGACTGTATGGTTTACCTTGACGACGTCATAGTATTTAGCACTTCACTCCAAGAACATATCGTCTCCCTAAACAAAGTATTTAAAAAACTTAAGGACGCAAACCTTAAGATACAGATTGACAAATGCGAATTCCTTAAAAGAGAAACGGAATTCCTAGGACATGTTGTCACCCCTCATGGAATTAAACCAAACCCTGAAAAGGTTAAAGCACTTCAAAATTTCCCAATTCCAAAGACCGAAAAGCAGATTAAGCAGTTTCTGGGTCTAGCAGGGTATTATAGGAAATTTATTAAAGATTTCGCGAATATTACAAAACCGCTCACTAAATGTCTGAAAAAGGGTGAAAAAATTAACTACCAAGATGGCGAATACATCAAAGCGGTAGAAACAATTAAAACTTTAATTATAAATGATCCGATTTTAAAATATCCTGACTATAATAAAAAATTCGTTCTAACAACTGATGCCTCCAATTTTGCGATGGGTGCCGTTCTTAGTCAAGATGGACATCCAATTTCTTTCGGGAGTAGAACTCTCAATGAACATGAGATAAACTACTCAACGACGGAAAAAGAACTCCTCGCAATTGTATGGGCTACGAAGTATTTTCGCCCTTACTTATATGGAAGGAAATTTTTGATCAATAGTGATCACAGACCGTTGCAATGGTTACATAATTTAAAAGAGCCCAACGCAAAACTCCAACGTTGGAAAATTAAATTGAATGAGTACGACTTCGATATAAAATATTTACCCGGCAAAGAGAACTATGTTGCAGACGCATTGTCAAGAATAGAAAATTGCTATAACAATGAAATAGCATCCGACGAAGCAACTGTACACTCGGCGGAAGAAGACAATTCAAATTTTATTGAAATTTCAGAAAAACCCCTAAACGTATTTAGGAGGCAATTTATCTTCACAAAATCTGTAAACAATAAAGAAATTCTAAAAATTATATTTAAGAACACACGAACCCAAATTTTTTACACTGAAATGAATGAAGATTTTATAAAGAACCTCATACTAGAAAAATTGGCGGGAATAACTGCTGCTATTTATTTCGAATTAGATGAAGACTTTATTATATTTCAAAATATCTATTCAAAATTAATCAAACAAACGCCGAAAAACAAAGTTTATAGAACCACTAAGATTTTAGAAGATGTTACATCTTATGATAAATTTAAAGAAATTATTTTGAACATCCACCTACAAGGCTTACATCAGGGGATTGACAAAGTTCAATATGAATTCAGGAAAAATTATTACTACCCGAACTACGTCGCAGAAATATCAAACATTATAAACAATTGTGAAATATGTAACGTATGCAAAAACGATCATATAGCGACGAGAATGCCTTTTAAAATAACACCCCCATCTTACGAAATAAGAGAAAAGTTCGTCATAGATATATGGAAATGGGACAAAGATGCCTATCTAACATGTATCGATATCTTTTCAAAATTCGCAATGGTAGAAAAAGTTAATCACCTAAATTGGCTGGAAGCCAAACGCGCGCTTCTAAAGATTTTCAACTCAATGGGTCCACCGAAGAAAGTTAAAACAGATCAAGATACGGGTCTAATAAACACAAGTCTACAAGAATGGCTTGTAGGCCTAGGTGTGGAAATCGAAATTACAACCGGAAAAACTGGAATAGCGGATATTGAAAGGCTACACAAAACACTAAACGAAAAACTTCGAATCATAAATAGCTCCCAAGATAAAGAACTTCAACACCACGCAGTCGAACAAACCGTATTCACTTACAATCACACTATAAACCACTCTACGACCGGCCAAACACCATACAATATATTCTTCAACAAAGAACGCCCGTCAAAAGATACCCAAGCCTTAAAAGAAAGAAGAATTACGAATCTAAACAAAAATAGAAAAGAGTATGAAATCGACCCTAAATATATTGCGGCAGAAAATAGCAGAAAAAGATTAGACAAAAAATCCAACCCTTTTAAAAGGATAGAAGTAATGCCACAGGATGCTGGCGAAGACCATCATATAGTAAAATTTCGAACAAGGACTTCAAGAAAATACAAATCCCATTTTAAACGTAAAAAGAAAACTAACAATACGAATCTTTCCAGGAATGAAGGAAACACACAACAAACCCACGCCCACGAGGACCCTACCAAACTTACCGATAATCATTCCTATCCTCATCATAATGATGCTGATACCCCAATCCACCAGCCAATCCATCCAAATCAACAAAATTGAGAACGACCAAGGGTACATAATAACCGAACAGGGCAAATTTTGTCAACCGACTAACTTTATTAACAAAATTCTGTTTATAAATCAGACCGAACTACAGGAAGCCTACGGAAAACTTTACTTGGAATTTAGTAAAAATAAGCATTTACAAACAAATTTAATCACAAGATATATGAATCTAGCTAACAAAGAAAAGGAGATGTTTCATATTAGACATAAACGGGCACTTTTTAATGCAATAGGTAGCGGGTTAAAATTTCTATTTGGTACCCTCGATGAAAACGATAGAGAGAGTTTACAAACATCACTAGAAAATATTCGAGAAAACCAGATTAGCACTGAGGAAATAAATTCAATTATACAACATGTAAACGAAGAGAACAGACTAATTAACCAATTAAGAAATACTACCAACTCCCTTCAAAACGAGTTTACAAAAGAAATTGTAGCAAACACTTTCCTTAACACTATTAAGAGTTACCTCGAACACATACAAGACATCCAGTTAGGTCTACAACTAGCTAGGTTAGGAATTATTAATCCAAAACTAATTGATACAGAAACAGCAAGTAAAATTACCTCAGACCAATTTCAAGAAATTAAAACGTCAGTATGGAAGAACAAAAATATCCTGTATTTTGTACTATCTATACCGCAAGAAATAATAACATATCCGAAATTTAGAATATTTCCAATGCCTAATAACCAAAAGTTCGAAATAATATCAGATCCTAACCAAGAATACGTTTTAGTTAATAAAACTTTGTACAAAATAAATAATAAAAATCTAGAAAATGAACAAAATGATTGTATAAAAAATTTATTAAATAACATAAAAACTAAATGTGAATACACAAAAAATACCAAATCAAATTTTCAATACTTTGCTCCGAATATCATTGTAACAAAAAATTTAAACAAAACCAGTTTAAAACAGAATTGTAATAATCTAAATTTAGATATAGATGGAAACAATATTATAACTTTTGAAAATTGTAAAATTCAAATTGATAATTTTGATATTGAAATTAAAGAAATTAAGAACCTTTTAACCCTAATGCCTTACATAAAAGAGACAAACCAAATCGAATTTGAGAATATTACATTAACAGACCTAAAGGAACATGTGAACCATATTAGAACCCAAAATGATAAAAACGTAATAACATCATGGCTATCATTGATAAGTTTTATTCTGTTATTTATAATATTAACAATTTACTACATTATAGCTAATAAAAAAAACAAGAATGAAAAGAAAAAAGAATGTACTACTACCACTGAAACTTGTAAAGACGAAATTAATAATGTTCCCTTTTAAGTCGTTTCTAAAAAGAGAAACAAATTTTGTTTAAATATTAATATTTTAAATTTTTTGTAATTTAACCAAATTAAATTTATCAGTTCGTGAGGACACGAACTTTTCTAGGGAAAGGAGGAGTAACGTATAGTAACGAATGTTGGCGCGTGAATATGCTGAATTGCAGATTCACACGCCAAACAACGAATGCACGAAATTGCATTTTCAAGTGCAGATGTCATACGACACCTTGCCCTTGAAATGCAGTTTTGCCGTTTGTTGCGCAAGTAGCTTAAGGCTTCACTATAAGTTAATTTTAAGAAACTGTTCAGAATAAACTCAGCTATCTAAAAAGAAGGACGTGTGTACATTATTTATATGTAAGTATGTATGTATATATGAAAGTGTGCACTCGATTTGCGTGCATTTGGCGGCAGCACGCTGCGTGTGTAGCGGGCGCGGCCGATTTTATTATCACACGCAATCTACAAATTTTCAATACCTCTGTCGTTGGTGTCGGTGCGTTGGTGCCGCTGCCGCTGCCGTTGCCGTTGGTGTTAATGTCGCATTGCGCACAAGTGTGCACAGTGCAGCTGCTGGCGTCACCTTGCAGCCGGACGTTCCCTTCCTTTTCATGATTTGCTGATGTTTTCACATACTCGCCGCTTGAAATGTGCGTTTTTAGTTTGCACTTTTTCTGCCGGTTTTTTATTGTTTGTGCACCGTTTGGCTTTGTTCGGCTGATCACATGATCGATTCATTAGGTCCATTGATATGGCATGGCTGTCGCTGTTGCTGCTTACTGGGTAATGCCGTAAAGAATTGTTTTATTGAAACACAGCAGCAAACAACCAATGCCGTTGTTGTTGTTGTTGTGTATGGTCGTTTTTTGCTCCAGGGTCTCTCGATGTACGCATTTCGGCCACAGTTGGCGGCGGTGGCGCGGTGCGTGGCTACAATTAACTTTTGTTAAAATTCGTTATACAATTCTTGTGACTACATAAGTTGTCGCGTGACGCTGTGCAATTGTCTGCCAGTTTCGGTGCTGGTTCGGTTGGCATTTTTCTAGTGGAATTTTAATTGGAAAACGGCAATTCTGGTGCCATTAATTGCACATTGCGCTATTGTTTGTCATTTTTTTCGACCAAATTTTCCAGTTTTTTGTGCAAACACCAATAATTGTTTGAAAACAAAAATCTTGCAGCGAGGCACCCACTTTTTCGTATATCTTTTGCTTTGAAATTTTTGTTAGATTCTTTGAATTGGCTTAAAATCAAACTTCATAATCTCTTCTCACTCAGCAATTAAACGACTATGCTGTGCCAACAGCGTCGCACCGCAATGCCGCCACAGATCAGCGCATCTACTGCGGCAGCGGCGGCTGAAAGATCAACGCGATCGTTCGGCAACCGCAAATCCTCATTATTATCACATTAACGTACTTTCGTTTCAAAGTGATTTTTGCAATTGTATTGTTTGCATTAATTACGCAATGAAACGAACGATCTCTTCCGCCGACACATACAATTCGAATAATAATTGCAACTTGGGCTCGCATGGCAACTCTCACTGCGGCCTAATGAAAATTAATATACGAACAAAAATCGCAATTGTTTGATTACCTCAATGCGTGCTTCAATTAAATCGCCAATATCGAGGTAGGGCTGCCATGTCGCCGACACAGTGTGGCAATGAGGTCGTTGTGTCAAAACTTTCACGTTTTAAAAACCATTTTTTTTTCGCTGCAAATGTTAATAAATGAAAAAATAAAATGAAGTCTGGGCATTGTAGAGTTTGCCTTCTGTCAATTCGCATGGGATCACGTGGCCTTAAGTTGACGATTGTTGGGAGTGGTCAGTAGCTGTTAATAAGGTTTCTATTTATTGCATGTTTCGGTAGACTACACTCAAAGAGTTCAAGGATTATTGATATTGTTGGCGTGGGCGCTGGAAGCCGAACAGATATTGTGCCAGGTGTATTAAAATACGAGTTTACATTAAAATCAATTTCAATCATTATGTTTGATGTGAAATTAAGTAATGAATAGTTATGGTTTCTATGGTTTCTCACGGCCATTTCAAATTATTTCAGCTGCATTAAAGTTTTACTCTTGAAAATAAACAAATCCCTTTTGCTATTCTTATCGTTCTTCATCGCTGTTATAGGCAAAGTTTTGGTACTTTTTTTTAACCCATTCGAACCCGAGTTTTACGCTGTGACTCGATATTAATTTTTGGTATTTAAACCATAAAAAACTTTCCTTTAAAGTGTACACACGACATTTGCAGTCGCTACGCCTCTTTGTTAGAGTTCTAGAGCTAGTTTACCTTTGAACAATTTTAGCTTAAAATGGGTCAAATAAATTTTTTATCAATATTTTTTAATTACAGAAAAATTATTTAATATTTATGGAAAAATACAAATATATCACTTTTTGATTTCATTTAACCATTATTAAAGAAACAGGGTTTTGATCAAACTCGCCCAATTCTTAGACTTCAATTAGAACACAAACTTTCCCTGATATCGCTGCAAAGTATTGGAAATAATTTTGGAAAAAACAGTAAAATTTTTGTACTTTGCTTTGAATTCACTTCTAAAAATAGTAATTTGGTTGTGCCCACTTAAATTAAACTTAGAAATCCATCGTAGCTTTTGCTATAAGATGACAAATAGGTGAAGTTGCTCGCAGGCAACTTTGGGGTCGAAAAGGTCAGCACTTATTTCTATGTATATGTGCTCTGATCTAAGCCATTAAAAAGTGGCAAAAACATCCGCATTTAAAATGTCAATCATTCGATTTAACTGACCTTGCTAACATAATTGCACGAAATGCGACAAAAACTTGTCCAAATGCAAATCCACACAAATATAATCAATGCGCATTCCATAGTTGGTATAATTTCAATTTAAAGTACTCGATTGGTTGTCACAATCGAGACACAAAAACCATATCAATTCTGTTTGGTTGTGTTTAAGAAAACCTCACTGATACTGGCCTTCGTGTTGTGTGGACTGGGTTGGAAATATCAATGAACTTTTGGCTTAATGTGTTCGCTGTTGTCAATCAGATTGTTTGGCAATTGAAATCGAACGAATTTCAAATAACGAAACGAATAGTTGAAATGAAATTGATGAAGTTGAATAAATATTTGTTTTCGGTGCATTTTTGCATTTGCTTTTCTATGCTTTTCTATTTCACTAGAACGATTTCTATGCAAATTGATTTCGGCTGGTGGCAGTCTGAAAGAGAAGTGTATTGGTTCTGTTTCACTGGGAAAGAGAGGTGTATTGGTTATTCAGGACAAAATGGCACCATTGATTGACAATTGATGACAAATTATTGACACTTTGGAGGAATTCAAACATTTAATGTGATCACAACAATCGGTCATACCAAGAAGGAAGTTCAACAAGTTTTATTCTCCGACGACAAGAAGATCTCTAGCAACAAAATCGTTGACCTATTTGCATTAATTAATACTTAAATGACACCTAAGAATGACACTAAAATGGCTTACTAGCACTAATTGGATGTTAGGGATAACACCACCTTTATACCTTATTCAGACAGCCAGCTAAATTGCGCAATTAAGACATTTTCTTGGTTTAAGACATTTTCTGAATTAAGCTCTTAATTTAACTCGATTTGTCATACAAAAATCTCAATTTAGCTAATTGCAATTAGCGCTAAATTGACCAGAAATTGAATTCGATTTTTCGTGCAACCCTGTGTCGTGCTGTTATCGATAAACATATTTATTCACAATAGACCGGACCAAAACGAAATTAAAGAACTGACAGAAGCGAAAGCCGTTTGTTAACATTTGTTTGCTTTGAGAATTCTTTAAAAAATAGTTTGCATCAGTATTTATCATCCCTGAATAAATGTTACTAAATGTTCAATAAATGATTTTAGGGACTTTTTTATACAAAAACAGAACAAATCGTTTCCTTCATCAAAACGAAAACATGCTCGATAAAATGTTCGATAACATTTTCGATAACAACTAAATTGAGTTGTGTGAACGTACTAGAAGGTTTTTGATACATAAACAGAAAAAATACTTTGCTCCATCAAAATGAAAACATGTTCGATAACATTATCGATAACAACTAAATTGAGGTGTAAGCTATTGAGTTGTGTGAACGTACGGAGGACGGTTTTAATACATAAACAGAAAAAATCTTTTCCTTCATCAAAATGAAAACATCTCCGATAACATTATCGATAACAACTAAATTGAGGTGTAAGCTAAATTGAGTTGTGTGAGCATACGTAGGACGTTTTTGATACATAAACAGAAAAAATCCTTTCCTCCATCAAAATGAAAACATGTTCGATAACATGTCCGATAACATTATCGATAACAACTAAATTGAGGTGTGTGAAGAGCAAAAGCAATTAATTCAATTTAGAAACAAATTGTATCAATTTATTTGGGTGTCTGAACAGAACATAACAAACAAACCACCAAACTTTTGCCTCTTTCTCTTATTTCTCTCTCAATCGTGTTTCTCCCAATGTGAAAGCGAACATAAACTGACTTTTAAAGGGTAAGGAGTGCTTTTCGAGTCAATTGAATTCAAGAAAGAAAAGTTGCTGAACAATCTTGCCAACAAATTGGCACAAAACCTGGGGATAGTGTAAAGAGAGTCAGCCGAGGCGAGCAAACACATTCCGGCAGCGCCCTTCGCAACCTTTTTTGTGTAGTCTTTTGTATTTTTTGTTGTTGTTCAAAGTTAATAAACGATTGTTCTGTAACAATATTATTTTTATTAATAAATAAATAATTCTTAAATTACTAAATCAAAAAAAAATTTTTCAACCTGCAATGGAAAATAATTTCAAGATTTCGCAAAGAAAGCTGAGTATGAATAACATAGTTTCAAAATAAAGTTCGACGTGAAAGTAAACATGGACTTACTCAGTACGAGAGGCTGAAATGAGTCAAGAAGAAGAAGAAGAAGAGTCCATTGAATTCATGAAAGAAAAGTAATTTGTTTTAATAAATTATTTATTATTTATTAATTACTAATTTAATTAATTGAAACTTAATTTTTAATCATAAATGTTGAAAATTTTAATTAATTAAAACAAATATTATTAATTAATTTCGTCGATATTTTGTATTCAATTTTTTGTACAAATAGCACCGTCAGCCGTGTCACTAAGCAAAGGCGGCCAATTTGCTTATTATGTGCATCAACCACCTTGCTTAGCACGATTCCCAACCATCAATAATATTCATTTGCAGCTAGAAAAAAAAACATTTTAATTTTTTTAACAGCAAATTAGCGCAAAAGCCATTCATAACACAACAATAAACTCTCTGCAATTTGTTCACATTTTATTTACTTTAAAAAGGTCTTTTGTACATTTTCCAAATGCTGCTCAGAATTTGTGCCCATTTGTAGTTATGACCGAAGTGTGAACTGCAATTATTTTCACACATTTGTGCATTTCCTCTCATGCAGCCACTGTTACAGATTCCACATTTCCGTTTACGGTTACGCTCTATCGAAATTCAAATTCAATTTGCTAATGTTTGTTGGCCACATGGCGCATGGAAAGTAAAAAACCACAAATATGTTTGCATGAGCGGTGCGCAAATTCAGTGCAAATGCTCGAAAAGTGTCTCACGCTGGTGCAAAGGTATCAAATTTGAAAAGCCAAACACGTTCTTGGCGCGCAAAGGCGTAAACGTACGCGTATGCATCCGTGTGTGTATGTGTGTGTGTGCGGAGTTTTGCAAAATAATCGAATAACGTAAATCAGACAACAGGCAACCAACAATAATACTTGCGAGCGTAGCAAAATGAATGTAGCAAATGTGGTTCATGTGGCGACCAAAGCAAATAGCTACTAGAACTATAAAACCAAATGAATGTTATGAGAGTTTTGTATGTGTGTGTGTGTGCGGTTATTAAACGCATACGCACATACGCATGTAGAGCCATGGAAAAGTGCGCCCCGTAGGAAAAGCAGGCAGTGAAGATTTAAATGGCAGGAAGGGAAAGCAGTAAAGTTTTGAGTTATTTTTGGCATTCAGGTTAAATTTTAAGCTTTGGTGTACTTAGGTATCCATAGTAGAATTCTATGAACAATTTTTTCATAGTACATTTCTTTCTTAGAAATCCTGTTTCAAAGTACATTTATGGCATTTTAGAAAAAAGCGTCAGATTGGCCCAAAAATATAGGAGCTAGAGGGTTAAAACATTGCACGAAAATGGTTTCCATAGTATTTTATATACAATTTCTGAGCACATAGTATACCAACAATATTACAACAACAACTTTGACCCCCTAAAAAAAATCCAAGCGTAATTCTCAAAACGCCAATACACGTTTTTTTGTTAGCTTCCTTAAATTTTAAGAACCTTGTTATTTTGTTTAATAATTTAATTGAATTTTTTATTATTATTTATTTAATTAGGGGAATGGTTCCGGTTGTGGGCACCTTTTTGTTTTTGGCTCATAACTTTTTACCAAGTTCTTCTTAATCGGACATATGGACATCTATGGAAAGCTAGAAACCTTAGCTAACAAGTAATGACAAAAGTAAATCGATTCCGTTAAATAGAAAAGTTGTTTTTGTTAATTTTGTAAAGTAGTCATTTTTAACAAAAATTTTTTTTTGGTTCGGTTGTGGGCACGCCTGGAAAATCTGGTGGAAACGGAAAAACCAACACGAATATAGAAAAACATTAAGTTTTAATTATTTGAAGCACAATGCACGCATGTGAAGTAGCTGGTACGCATGTCGGCACATTTTGGATGGACGGGCATTTCAAAATGTAAGTGACCAAGTTATTCTCCTGGGCTGTCAAGAAGACCTAAAGTAAAATGAAATTCAACCTAATTAATCAACACTCTTCAAGTGCTGTGACGTGAAGAAGGTGGAAAACACCAGTTAACCTGATTCGATAACATCCACGAAAAGAAGAAAAAGAAGAAAACACCACCGTCGACAGCTTTGATGTTTCCGAAATTTTCTTCCACCTTCTTTTTGCAGCGTTGGAAAGTGGTTCAGGAAATCGCATACGCTGCGGCAGTCGATTTTGTGGTTAGCTTATCTGCAGAACAATGTTAAATTACATCCAGCACATTAAAAAAGATATCGGAGGATTTTTTTTATTTACCCTTGGAAGATATAACTAAAACAACCAAAAAATGCGTTAGAAGACCATTTTCGATGAAATAACTTACCAAAACTTACCAAATCACTAAAAGATGGGTGCCCACAACCGAACTAATTGCAGTGCCCACAACCGAATTTGGCAGCCATTTTGAGAAGTAGTGAAAAATTTGTTCGGGGTAAACATATTGGTTGTAATCAATATTGGATCACAAAGTATAATAAATTTACTAAATAAAAATGCATTTTACTCGCCTTCTCGATGGATTCACTTCGATTTATGACACCATTTAAAATGTGTAAAAAAATGTTTGTCTTATTTTTTAAGCACAGAAAGATATATATGGTCCCAGCACAAAGCAGGCGTGTCTGTTCGACTCAGTATTTGGCACAAAAAGATCGTGGTTCCATAATGAACAAATGGCCTTAGTCAAAAAAACCCAGCCTGCTTTCTATCAAGAGATACGAAGGGGTGCCCACAACCGAACTATGCCCACAACCGAACCTTTTACCCTATTATTAATTTTTCAATCGCAATAATGATTTCTGTTCGAAACTATATCGAAGAATGATCATTGATCATTTTGAAGAATTTTTCAACTACACTCATGAGTTTTTCTTCATCTGTAACAAAAAAGTTGCAATCAATTGCAACTTTTTGTTGAAACAAATTCCCATTTCAACTCAAATTGTACACTTACAAGTTTTTCATAATTTAAGTTGGCTTATCTTAAGTGTGTTTATGTGTAGGCAAAACGCGGCCATATTTTCAGCACAAGTGTGTGTTTTGGTTTTGCACTCATTTCGCGTCACCAAACCAAACCAAATGCATAAAATAAAGGAACCCAATCTGAATGCCGAATGCTGCGGCCACAGTTGTGCAACAAAATGCGTTGTGACCGCGCACCAAACGCTGTTCGGCTGCGTGTAATTGTCAGCAACTGCGGCGATTGCTGTCAGTGGCGCGCAATTTGCGAAATGCATGAAACCGTTTTTATTTTTCCACATTCTCGAATGCACATTTCGAAAATAACAAAAAAACAAAAAAAAAAGAGCAAGGAAAAAGGAAAAACCAATTGAAAACGACTGCAAATGCAACAACGAATGGAATTTTAAACGTAGTCGGTGCAATTTGATTCGGGAGAATGAGTTGCGTGGCGCACAAATGTGAATAGCGAAAATTGGCGGCTGCCAGCTGTGGAGCAAAAGCAATGGAAATCAAAATGAAAAATCGTAAATACAGCACACATGCCCACACACACACACACACGAGGAAGACTTTCAAATACCGGAGGAGCGACAGCAAAATAAGTCGCCAACAGTGCAATTTTACTTGTTTGTTTGTTTGTTTGTTTGTTTTGGCGCAGCGTTGGTTAATTTTTGCGCATCTGTTTACGTTTTGAAGTCAAGCAAGTCAGTGCTGCTGTGGTGGTTGTTGTTGTTGTTGTCAGCGCTGCAGCATCCGCTGTTGCTGTTGTTGACCTGTTGGCGCACATTTGCGTGCTCGCTTGGCGTCGTTGCGCCGCCGCCGAACGCTTAACGAGTTATTGCGGTGGCTGGCTGTTGTCTGCCGTCTGTTGTCTATGCCGACGTGCGTTACAAGTGTGTCACATGACAATGACGTCATTGATGTGCAGCTGCAGTTACAGTTGTCGCCATTTGAGCGTGTGACGGCAATGTTCTCCGGCTGTCTGAGCTGCTTGCCGCATTGAGTGCTTTTTAATAAAGCGATTGCAAATTTGAGTTGCTTGCAGATGCACTCGAAAAACTGGCGAAACGACTGAAATAATGTTGCTCTATGAAATGAAATAATCGACATTTCCTACAACTAAGTAGAAATATGTTTGTGTGAATAAAGCAATTTTGCTTTTAAATGAATATAACTTTATCTCGAAAACCTAGAAATTCCTTGGCTGACAACGCAATGAATAATATTAATGATAAAATTAATATTTCACACGTAACCATTTTGTTTATATCTATGCAAATATGTTTTGTTAAGTTAAAAAAATATATATAAATTTTGAATTTTATGTAGCAATAACTTAGCCGATGGCCTCCATTTGTCAGTGCTGCTGCCTTCATAGCATTTATATGTTAATTGTATTTATTAAAACAATTATTACAAATATAAATAAACCAATAAATTAAATCTTAATGAAAAAATATTCCTTACTAAAAGTTTGGCAAACAAATAAAAAAATATTCACAGATAAAGAACAATTAATTTCCATTCAAGAATTAACGAAAGACTTAAGCAACAAACTTGCGCCGCATACAGAAATTCACAGATAAAGAGAAATTATTTTTTATTCAAGAACAAACGAAAGACTTAAAAAACAAATTTGTGCCGCATGCGGAAATTCAACTACTGAAACTTTATTAAAAAAATTATTATTTAAAATAAAATAAACTAATAAATTAAATCTTAATGAAAATATATTCCTTAATAAAAGTTTGACAAAAAAAGAATATAAAAAATATTCACAGATATAGAAAAATTCATTTCCATTCAATAATAAACAAAAGACTTAAGCAACATACTTGCACCCTAATTTAATTCAAGAATAAACAAAAGACTTAAACAACAAACTTGCGTCGCTTACGGCAATTCACATATAAAGAAAAATCAATTTCATTCAAGAATAAAAGAAAGACTTAAGCAACAAACTTGCGCCGCATACGGAAATTCATAGATAAAGAAAAACTCATTTTATTCAAGAATACACGAAAGACTTAAACAATAAACTTGCGCCGCATACGGAAATTCAACAATAAAAAAAAATCATTTCCATTCAAGAATAAACGAAATACTTAAACAACAAACTTGCGCCGCATACGGAAATTTAACTACTGAAACTTTATTACAAAAATTATTTAAAATAAAATAAACTAATAAATTAAATCTTAATGAAAATATATTCCTTACTAAAAGTTTTGCAAAAAAATATATAAAACATATTCACAGATAAAGAAACATTCATTTCCATTCAAGAATATACGAAAGACTTAAGCAACAAACTTGCGCCGCATACGGAAATTCATAGATAAAGAAAAATGCGTTTTCATTCGAAAATAAACGAAAGACTTAAGCAACAAACTATACGGAAGTATACAGCGATAAAGAAAAACTCATTTCATTCAAGAATACACGAAACAAACAACAAACTTGCGCCGCATACGGAAATTCAACTACTGAAACTTGCGCGCATAAAAATTCACCACACTCACTCAATATTGTCGTCGCTGTGTGGTCAGAGTGGCACAACGAGCGCGCAACATTCAGCACACCACGCTTCGCAGCTCACCAACCAACACACGACATCGTCGCCACGCAGCGCTGCTGCCAGCACTCGCCAAGCGAAGCAGTGCTACTCATAAGTGGCAACGAACGACTGCGAATGCGACGACGACAACAGTCGCTGTCGCTGTCGCAGCAGCATGTTTGTCCACCCAAGTGAACGCATGCGCCGCTGCGGCACTTGACGTCGCTCAACTGCGGCGGCGGCGGCGGTTGGTGCTCCGGTGTTGCTTTTCTTCGGCAACATTTGGCCAAAGCATTCAGTTAATTGTTGGACATACGCCAATGCGGTGGCGAATACGGCTCTAACGGTACTTGGCCAAGTGTGAAAGTGATCTTTCAGTCAGTCTTGCTGTGCGTTGTGACTTTTGCTGTTCATACGCTTTCTTGTTGTAGTTGTTTGTGTGTGCGTTTTTTTTTGCTGTGTCGATGCATTGGTGATTCTCTTGTGCATGACTAGAAAAAGAAGAAAAAAAGCTAACAAAATTTCTGAATGATCATGTTGACATACAAAGCAGCTTGAGAAGAAAAGCGCACCTTCAATTAAACATTAACAAGCGCGTCGAAAAGTCGAAAAGAAAAACGTCTGCCTGGTCAGACAAAATAGAGGGGAAAGTGTGACGAAGACAATACAAAGCGCGCACTAGCAGCCGGGCAGTGCAAGAGAACGAACGGTGAGGTCAGCAAACGCACACTAACGGAAAACAGCCCAAAATTTCTACAAAATTTTATGGAAAAAATTGAAATAATTGTAGAAAATTACAAGTGACCAATGAAGTTGGGTTTTTTGCAAGAGAAATCGTTAAGTTGAGTGTGTGAAATTGTGTGAGTGCGAGTGTGCGGCATCTTTTGCATTCAAAGAAACAAAGCAATAATAAACGCAACGAAAGACTGCAGTGACAAACTTCACTTTGTGTACTTTTCAGTTGAACGTCTTGCAAATCATTGCTTTTTTTTCGCTATTGTAATTCAATGCCGTTTTACTTTAAGCTCAATTAAGGTCAGCTGAGAATTTTCGCAACTGACGTGCAGTGAGCATTGACAGACGTTAGAATTCTGCTACTGTTGCCATAATTGGATTAAGTTGTGGCCACAAACTACAACCACGACTACATCGACTGCAATACTGCTACCGGTGTGAGCGATCGCCAGCCAAAGAATTTGTGCAGGAAAACAAAAAGAAGTCATTACCATTACGGCCGACACGTTAAGCGTCAACAAAATGATTTTAAGGTGAGTTGGTATTTGCTTGGGCAGCTTTTGCTTTGGGCATTTTTTCACCGCTAATGACTATCGCGCAGCCAAATTTGTGGCCTGCCAATACTGTGCAAGCAACAACAACAAAAGTAGCGACAAAGAAAAATAGATGTTGACAAGAAATCAAAGTTTTAATTGCATGAAAAAGGAACCAAAAATAGCGCACAACATGCAGCAAATTCTGGCTAATTAAATGTCTGTTGAGTAACGCGGCGGCGCAACGACATTGTTGCAGGTTTCTGCAAATTGTTGCGGTATGTTTTTACGGCCGTATTTGCTCTGGTTCTATTGTGTGCGAAAATTGGCGTTGCCCAATGCAATGTACTCAGAGATCAAAGTGAGCACATTTTTCAGCGTAGCGCGTAACAAAATTGATTGGTTCGATTGATGTGTTGCAGCGAACGAGGTGCAATTTAAAGTATGGCATCAATTATTTTCTGTGGCTATGCAGTTTAATGATTAAGTTGTTGCAGACAAATATATTTGATTTTTATATAAAAAAAAAATATACAAAAAAGATATATAAATTAAATTTAATTATGTTTTATTATTTTTTTGGTTTTGTTTTCAATTGAAAACATTTTTATTACCATTTTATGCATGAAATTTAAATTTTTGCCAGTTTATTTAAATTTTTAATTAAATATTCACACTTCATTATGATTCCTTTGTGTTTGAAATCACTTCTCTAATTCAATTCAAAATCACTTCTCGCTACGACTTACTTTTAATTCAGCTTCATATTGGCAAATATTGTACCCAATCGCGTTCGCTGACTGCGTGCGAGTATTTCGTTCTGCCTCTTCTCCAAACACCATTTAGCAAATGACATTCAAGTGACACACATTTGCCTTACAACGTCCAAGCAGACAACGGTGGCGCGCATTCTGTATTTCGAATTTCTTATTATGAAATTCTTTGTGTGTGCTGTTTGCCGTTTGTTGTTGGTTGTTGACTGTTGGCTGCTGTTTATACATAATTTGTATTCAGGTTAAGTGCGCTTTCAGCGAACAGTCGCGCCAGTAGTCACAGTCAGAACTCCAAAGATGTTTGATTTCTTCTGCCAACAACAAACTAGATAGCAACACAAAAGGCCACACAGTCATTGAGGCAACATTATTAAAATGAAAACTGACTTTTGTTGCGGCAAATCTCGACTAATAATGACACCATCGCCAGCAATGCTCATACTTTGTTTTCTCACACATTTATTAAGCTGAACAGTGGATCATAAATTCTGCTGTCCAAACAAATGCAGTCGTATTATTACGACGGCTGTTTTAATGCAGATTGAAATAAAAGTGAAAAGTGCACATTTATAATCTGAATGCAAATGTTTTGTTACTTAATCCGCTTACGTGCGCATTTTCGCAGGAAAAATGGCCAAACCTTGTGTGAGCTTCCGTAGCGATGTCTCAAAGACAAAAGACTCAAGCCACAAACCTTGTTATCGCTGCTTACGTCAGCCGTGTTCCCTCGAGCAACGTTCGCGTTGGCTCTTGGCTAAGTAGTTGGTTTCCTCATTAGTTTCACTTTCAATTCTTCCTCAAAACCTAATTGCTGCATTAGTTGCGATTCTGTGTTAATGAGCTGCTAGCTGCTCCATGGGAGTTACTCGGCACGGCCAGGCACCGCCACCAAGAAACCGTTAATGTGCCGATTTTCTTTTTTAAATTTTTACTTGGCGAATTTTTTGCAGCCATGGCGTGCACAGCCGCTGCTGTTTTGGCAGTCTTAATCGCTGTTATTATTGCCGCCACGCATGCCACACTTGTTAGTGGTTTAATTGCGTTTTTTGATCGTTTTTAATTGACCAACCGAAAACAAATGAAGCAGTTAATGCAAAACTAATTCGTCTAATAGTTTGTTTGTTTTTCATATTGAAAAGCGGCTGTCACTTGGTTTGCTTCCTCGAGCAATGGCAGTTCAGTGCCGAAAGATGCTGCCGATTAAAAATCAATTTGACTCTCTGCTGCCGATTGACTTGACTGATTTTGACATTTGCATTGACTTTGAAGTCGATCCATCCAGCCGTCTGATCGTTTGGGCCAACTTCACTGCAAACTGCTGCTGCTGGTCCCATTCTAACCAAACGTGTTGCTTTCGTTGTGGGTTTTATTGTTTTGCTTTTGTTGCAGCCTTCATTTAAGTTGCCAGCGGCCGTTTGTCGTTCACACCTTTAAAATATCTGCATAAAACCTTTTTTGCATTCGTGATCACAACATTACGACTAGTAGCTCAATTCCTGCGGTGATCGACGTATGTTTGCGGATAATATTCGCGTGTTGTTGTTAATTGCCAGAGAATTGTGGGTTTTTGCCTTTGCAGCAAATGGGGAACGGCATTGTTTGTGCTGTGTGTGCGCACCAAGCCAAAAGTTCATTAACATTTGGTGCAGCGCTGTGTGGTTTTTACATTCATGTCAACACAATGTTTGATTTGTAGTGTTGACTGTGAAGAAGTTTTATTGCCTAACCTACAAACCACCAAGATTGAGTGCACCTAGAAACTGTGAACTTGATGTTGGCTGCGGTGTTTTGTGATGGGCGAAAGTTTTTCACAGTTTTGTGGTTTCTTTAGAAGGAAAAGTTGAAGAAGTAAGATCGAAGATGAGTTTGGATAGTTTGGTGTTGACAATTCTATTTGTTTTCAGAAATTGAATATAAAATACGTTTCAGTGGGATGTGAATGCTTGTGTGTTAGTGTGCTTTTATTTATTTTATTTCTTCTAAATCACAGTATTTATTTGTAAAATATTGACTATGGTACAAATATTATTATAAAATAAAAAAAAAATAAATAAATAAAAATTTCTTCTATACGGCTCAACTTTTTCATTAGCATCAAATTCTCAACTACTTTGGTCATAGTTATATTATGTAATATTTTAGCTCTGTGGCAACACCAGTCAATATTAAAAAAAAATTATTACCTATAAGACATGGAGACCAAATAAAAAGAACTGATCTCTCATCTACTCTGGTCGAAGCTGCAATTTATAATGTTTATAGCTTTGTGTCAGCACAAGAAATTTTCAAAACAAAAGATTTTTTGCGTACTTAGTTTTTCCCAGGAAATCCACACTTCACCTTTGAAGTAGGAATTCCCCATAATACCTGCATTTGATTATTATCAAGTTTTCTGTCCTCTCGTAAGGTGCGTGTGAAAAGAATGGTTGGCAAATATCCACTGTAACGTACAGGAAGACCAGCTTTGGAAACCACAAGTTTCTCAGTGAGCTTGCAGAAAAAAACTTTAAGCCCAATAAGATAGCTGTGACCCAGACTCAAGTCAATATGATTGATTAGCACTGCTTTCGCTAAGCAGAAAACAGATTTGCGCATTCAGTTGCAGTCCCAACTGAACACTGTCCAGTTCCCTGTCAGACTCAGGAAATATGTTTTTTCATTTAAGATTTTCATTGAAGATATGTCTTACCTACTGAACTGACCATAACAATTTTTTACCTGGTTATAGTTGGTTACACCAAGAGATGACAGGTTCTTCTAAACTTTGTCCTTTCACCGGAGACATGCTCTTCCTTTTCGCCGTTGACCTTCAACTACCGAATTGCACACCTTTTTCAAAGAAGCTTCATCGTCCATACGGGAGCAGATATTCCAGTGAAGACAAAGTTCTGTAAATCACCGTTTTTACCACTGCCCCTCTGTTTTTGAATGCAGTTGAAAAATCCTCGTGTACCTAAGCAGCAATTTAGTTAAAAATAAATATCTTTTGGAGTAGGAACGTTCATAGATCCTATAGAAAGTAAAAACATTAACCCTTTCCGGCAATTTTTACGATATATAGTAAAATTTTTTATTTAACAGCGAACGCACTTTTCATGGAACGGCTTCTTAATTTTCATTAACCCTTTCCGGAAATTTGTACGATATATCGTACCATGTTTATGAAGATTTTTTATTTGACAGCGAACGCACTTTTTATGGAATGGCTTCTTAATTTTTATTAAGTATGCGTTTTTGTATCATTTTGTTTTAAAATATAAATCATAATAGCCGTGGCTACAAAGTATTAGTGGGTTTTGTAAGCAGATCTTTGCAAGAATATGAAAAACCAACAAGTGACGATGCTTCCTTGGAGGCATTTTAAAATATATGTATAATAATTTTTGGTAGCAAAAAGCTAAACAATTTCAAAGTTTGAATCTCAGTTGATTTATAAAAATTTATAAAAGTTAACATTTTTGGCGTCAAAATATTTTTTCCGAGTCTTTAAATTGTACGATATATCATACAAATGACCACAAGGGTTGCAAAGCTTTACAAATGAAAGGCAAAGGTTGCAAGTTATGTTGCATTTCTTTTAAGTTATAGGTTTTGTAATAGAATTTTTGCGTTTGCTTGTCTGCCACGCCCATTGGTAAGCCACGTGACTAATAAACTTCAACCATTTGTCAATTTTTGATTAAAAAAAGAACTACTAAACGATTTTGTGTTTTACTGGGCAGACACAGGTTATGTAAGGTTAGACATGCGTACTTGCCACGCCCACTACGACAAGAAGAATAAGGCTATATTCAGTATCTTTCTGTAGAGTTATATGCATTTTAATTGATTTTGTGTTTTATTGTGGGGAAAAGGGCTTTGCAACAACAACAACGGTTACATGAGGCCGAATAAATGTGACTCAAATGTTTAAATATATAAAATTTATATAAGTTTCGATCAAAATTAAATCACATTTTTATTTTCTGTTGCTATAGTTTAAGTTTTCTATTAAAAAAACAATGAATTGTTCATAAAACTTAAAAAAAACGAATCATAAATTTCATGCATTTTTTACTCCTTTGCGGCCCATTGTGCGATATATTGTACAAAATTGATTGAGCAGTAATTCTCAACCTAAATGATTTTTTTATATTTGGTTGTATTTTATGGCTAAAATGTTCAATGAGAGTCAATATTTTGCACGAAACATTTTTATCTCAAGTAATGCGGAAATTAACCGCAAAGGGTTAAGCTAAGTTAGGTGACTGTCTCTTTCTCTTTCTGGGCTCATTTACGACTAACTTTTAAGCTCCATTAGGAACCTATGGTAATTGCTCTTCCTCCTTCTTCCAATTGGTCCTAGTTGCTTTTTGCTATATGAGTCTTTTGACACTGTTTGTGCTACCAAAATTGACACTGACACTGCTAGTTCAAACATAGTAAAAAAAAATTTATTTAAAAATCATTCTTGGCAGAAACAACTTATTCATTGTACATAAAATAACAGCAAAACCTTTCAGCTAGAATTCTATAAATTTTAAATCAATCATTAATGACAGCTCCAAAGTCCACAAGCTTCATGAGAAGCCATTTACTTACATAATAAACCACTACAAAATTTCAAAATGTCATCCGAGAAAATACTCACCGTTCACAAACTAAACAAGTAAACATACACAATGGTCGAATTAACAGCTTATAGATTTAATTTTTAATCACTTGATGTAAAAGGCTTCTGCCATCATGTCTAAAGTCTTAAAATACTTAATCGCTGCTGTGCTTCCGACTTGCGGTGATGGGGGAAACTTGCTAAGCACCTAACAGCTATGAGGGCGATTAGGTTCGCATAAACAAACAAACAAACATACTCGCACAACACCCCATACTGTACATATTTATGCATGTGGAAGTGTTAAGTTTTGCGGAAGTTCATCGGTTGCATTGTACAACAGTGTGAAAAGTATCAAAGTCATTCGAGTGAGAAGCTTAATCCATGCAACTTAATTTATGTTGCTCAACTGTTGATGACTTAAGCTTAAACATTGAGTGAAAAATTCAATTAAAGCTGAAAATAATCAATGT
The DNA here is from genome assembly GCA_963971225.1 of Melieria omissa. Taxonomy (NCBI): domain Eukaryota; kingdom Metazoa; phylum Arthropoda; class Insecta; order Diptera; family Ulidiidae; genus Melieria; species Melieria omissa. Next base: position 39,560,171 of record OZ020267.1, read on the forward strand.
AACAATTGCATAAATCTGAGCCATGAAATTACAGTTTCCAGATTGCAATGCTTAGTAAAATGGCATTTCATTGGATTTAAAAACAAAAAAACCATGTACAGCTATTCACTTTTTTTCTTTTAATCGAATACTTTCTTTGCTCCAAATTTCCTGCAGATTGCACATGTATGTATGTGTGTGTGTGAGTGTTTGTTGTCAAACGTGAAATGCTGCAACGGAAGCAATGCAACTTTTAGCAGTTGTTGAATGTTCATTGGCGAAAAATTGCCGGCAATTGTCTTAAACACATTCCGGCCACATGCCACAATGTGGCCAGGATCGATGCCGGCTCACTTTCGCTCGGCACCGAGCGAGCCCACAATGCTAAAATTAGCCTTGACACAAATTCTGAAATTATGTTCCGCCTTGCAACAGTCGCGCAAGCAAATCAACTGCGGCCGCACAATGAACGCCAACGGTCGACGCTCGCTTGATGTGTGGCTGGTCGTCACCGGTCTTTAACGGCGATTGTAATTGTTGTATGACTTGTTATTGTTGCTGTGGCCGTATGGCCAAGGCATAATTATGTCTTTATTTTATAACTTTAATTCGCCATGCAGCTGCAACCGGATTTTCCACAGCCAGACCGTCACCAGCCGACGCAATGATGATGTTGGCAACAACATTGCGCGCGCTTGGTTGACTGGCTCGCTGGCAGACCAGGCACATCTGCTGTGGCATTAGGTAAAAGTGGTTCAGGAAATCAAAGTCACATGACGGCCAGACTGGTATTCTTCCCGCCGACTCGTGGCACTTGGCGTTCGATTTTTTGCTGCGTCACTTTAATGCGGCTACTGGTTGCCTTTCGAGAGAAAGTAAAGCGAATGCAATGCAGTCTGCAGAGTGTTTGGTGTGTGTAGGACTTGTTTGAGCTGAAGTTCAGTTTTAATGCTCCTTGCCGGTGCACTTTTTTCACTGACTGCTGACGTTAGCTTAAGCTTTTAAGTGCTGGCAGTGAATGGCAAATGGTGGCTGCGACTGAATGCGTAAAAATGAAGTGGAAAATTTTGTCTTGCAAACAAACACCAACAATGTAAGATAACCACTCACACATTTGTGACTTATTCGTTCAATGATTGATTCTGCACTGAGTGCATTCAAGAAAGAAAGTTTAGGCCAAATGCACAAAACATTTGATGCAATTATAATAAATTGTGGCAACTTTAGGCAACTAAAAATTGATGCTTTAAAGTGTTTTTTAGCTGAAAGAGAGCATTAAATATTGAAGCCAAAATGCTTTGATGCTTTGTACAATTGTATGCAATATCGCTTAAATCGTTGCATACGTGACTTATTTTCAATATCGCAGCACTTCCTTGTTGTCCGCAGACACTTCAAAATGTCAAAATTATTTCCAATCACGGATATGAACTCCATAATAGGGCACTGAATAATAGCAATTTGATGGAAATATCACTGACAACATCACATTTCCTTGCCATATGCTCGCAACAGACAACACGAGCTGGTAATGATGGAATGAAAGGGAAAATTGCATTTGGTTTGAGTAAAAATAAAAAAATATTGAAGAAACTTTGACACCAGAGGCTTTATGGTGTAGATTTTGTGTATGTGTGTGTTTCAAATCACTGATAATTTTTTTTTTATTTTATTTTATTTTATTTTATTTTATTTTATTTTATTTTATTTTATTTTATTTTATTTAATTTTATTTGATTTTATTTGATTTTATTTTATTTTATTTTATTTTATTTTATTTTATTTTATTTTATTTTATTTTATTTTTTTAATTTTTATTTTTATTTTTATTTTATTTTATTGTTTTATTTTATTTTATTTTATTTTATTTTATTTTATTTTATTTTATTTATTTTATTTTATTTTATTTTATTTTATTTTATTTTATTTTATTTATTTTATTTTATTTTAATTTATTTTATTTTAATTTTTTTATTTTGTCTATGGAAAACACCTACCAGACAACAAGAATATAATATAGAGAAGTTTAAAAAATAATATAAAAAATATAAAATAATATAAAAATTTATCATTAAAAAGTATAAGATATTCTTAGCATAGTTTATTTTTTTGGGGAATAAAAACTGTGAAAAATTAACCTCTTATTTTGAATTCATCCTCAATTTAGCTCTAAATTAAGCTCAATTTAGCATACAAAAAATCTGAATTTAGCTAATCGCAATTAGCCCTAAAATGACCACAAATTGAGCTCGATTCGCCATTGAACACTGTTTCGTAATACTATCGATAAAAAAATTCATTCACAATTGACGAACCCAAAACAACAACACCGAAAGATGTTTGTTAACATTTGTTTCTTTTAAAATTGCATTTAAAAATTGTATGCATCAGTAAGGAAGTTAAATAAATATAACTTAAAGTTCTATTAATGTTTTTAAGAACGTTTTTCATACACAACCAGAAAACCCCGTTCTGCCGTTAAAACAATGACATGTTCGATAACATTTTCTATGCTATTTTTTAATAAAAACAACACATAAAAATACATAAACAACTAAATTAAGGCGTAAGTTAAATTAGCTGGGTGAACAACAAAAGCTATAAACTCTATTTAAAACTAAATTGCAGCAATTTATTTGGCTGTCTGAACAGAACATTACATATGATACAGTCGTGGGTGCCAATCCTTTTGCGATCAATACCCATTTGAAATAAACCAACATCATTCAAAAAAACACAAACGCCAAGTTAGGAAATTTAAAAACTTGACTTTATTAAGTAAAATGAAAGTGAGGAGCAAATAAAATTACTTAACTGTCCGCCACGATTTGTCAACCTCGAAGCCGGTTTGACTCCTTCTAAGCTGAAGTTTCACAATGATATTTTCATTATTTTCCTTTAGCAGCCAATTGAAAAGCTCTGAATTGAAAACTATTTTCACTGGAAACTTTAGAAGAACTATGTCGCAAGCAGAGTCTGTCATCGACCGAAAACTAGAAATCAGTCGTATTTACTTTATTCCCAAAAGATGTCGTTGTAAATCACATATGAAGCTCATATTTTAAATAGGATAAAAGTTAAGTCATGAAAAACTGCCATTTCATAAAAACTTAAACTATGCAATCAATCAAAAGTTAAGTGTAAATTAAATTGATTAAAATTGATTATATTTGGTCATCAACAGTTTCTATGGTTAGTTTCTTAATTGAGAGGTTTTTTTGTTTATTGTGTGTGGTGCATATTTGGCTAAACAGTCTATGTCTGTAATTAGTCTCTGTTTTCTTTTTGTATTAAAAAAGTATTGTTGTTGTTTCTTTTTGTATCAAAAAAGTGTTGAAGTAACTTTAGTATCAAAACCAGTTTCAAAAATCATTTTTGTTCTAGCAAAAAAGTTTGACGATATTTTCTTAATCAGAAAACAATTTATATTTTCTTTTTTATGATTTAGCCGGAACTCACAATGGTCTTCTGGGCATCAGCTGGATATAAAATGTGTAGTAATAAAAAATCTCTTGGGTTGTAGATGTGAGTTCAATTGGCCCTTAGTTGCATTAAAAAGATACGATTTCGTACAATAAAACCATTCAGGTTTGCATTGTACAAAACAAACAATGTAAGTGTGGAATCATTTAAACGAGGATAAAAAGATTCTCGATGTAGGGGTGCCACATGAGTGGCCACACAAAAAAACCTCATGGAGCGATTTTCCATATGAAAACCGCTGCTTAATCCCAATAAAATCCACCAATTCTTGAAGCGTATGGTAACTGGTGATGTAAAGTGAATCACTTACAATAACGTTTATGATAACGGATTGACCAGGTTCAGGATCAGGATTGACAGTGAGTAAGGATTTGTTGTGAGCTTGGTGTTATTGACAGGGAATCATTTAGTATGAGCTGCTTTGTTATGACCAAATTTCTAAATTTGACCTTTACTGTCAATAATTGGACTGTCTGAAGAAAACAATTGTCCGGAAGTGGGCAGCATTGACTCGGTAGAGATTTCGAGAGATGGGAGGTTACAGGACTTCGCAACGAGTGATTACAACCTTTTTCAGCCTATGGCGAATGATTTTGCTGGTAAAAAATTAGCCCAATAGAAGCTTTTGAAAATTAACTGTCATAGTTTTTTGCCAATAAAAACGATTATTTTATAAGAGTCGCACATTCAACATGTCAACAAGTTCTCAAACAAAACCAAACTATGCTATCAGGTGTACAACTTTGCTTCCGCCGTTTTTTTCCAAAATTAAAAGCTTTATTGCAAAAAGTGCTTACAGATGTATTATTCAAAGTATTGTCCGTCGCTAGCGACAACTTTCTCCCATCTTTCCGGCAATTTTCGGATCCCGGCTCGAAAAAAGGAGTCCTCTTTTGACGCTATCCATGAAGTAATCCATTTTTCCAATTCTTCGAAGGATTGAAAATGTTGATCTGCCAGGCCGTGTGCCGTCGAACGGAATAGGTGGAAGTCAGAAGGGGCGACATCTGGGGAATACGGCGGGTGGGGCAAGACTTCCCATTTCAGCGTTTCCAGGTACTTTTTGACCACGTTTGCGACGTGAGGCCGAGCATTGTCGTGTTGGAGGATGACTTTGTCATGTCGAAATCACCATTTTTAAAACGTTGTAACCACTCCCGACACGTTCTTTCACTCAGAGCAGCATCACCGTAAGTTTCTGAGAGCATTCGATGCGCTTCAGCTGCATTTTTTTTTCGAATTGTAACAGAAAAGTAAAACTTCCCGCAAATGGCGAGAATTGGGCACATAAACGGACATTTTCGAGCGTGAATAATACGAAAACAAGAACAACTGTCACTGAAACGGCGATGACAATTCGTTAGGCACTGTCCACACTCACTTTAAACGCATTACCATCTATGTATTTCAACCAGCCTCAGCCGGTACAGCCACCTATCGGAAAACGGCGGAAGCAAAGTTGTACACCTGATAATTAAACTATGCTTCAATTTCATGAAAAATAATGGATTTCTTTTTACTAAACCATAGATGTCTTAGAAAAAATAGCTGCAGTAGTGTTGGTGTTTATGAACTTAACGAAATGTTGTAGTAAATTGTTCATATTCAGATTTTTTGCCTTTTTCCACATAACAATTGAAAGCTAATTTTTCGTCGTTCCTCAATGTGCTTTAACAATAAAACTTGCTGTATCAATGGATTTTCTTTGGCTTTTTACCAACTTATGCAAACCACTTCAAAGCACACATTTCTTATTGAAAATCCAAATCAGCAGCGCAAGATCGAATCGATTGATGCATTAAAGCATTTTCAACTCGTTAAAGAAAGAAATCACTGTTGATTGTGTAAAATATTCGCAAATGTTGAACTGCAACAAAATGAAGAAATAAATCAATGAATTGTTGCGTGTGTGTTTGTGCAAATGAACTGTTTAATTTTCAATTGCATTGCAAAATATTTCAACTAATGGTTGCAATAGCGACAACAACAACAATAATTGTAACAATCACAACAACAAGAGTGACCACGGCATGTGTGTACGTGCGTGCCTGGCATGCGTTTGAATAAAATGCGCTGCTTCGAATGTGAAAAATAAAAGCAAGAAAAAGGAAAAAAAACCAAACTCCAACCAAATGATATGAATTAATTCAAAAAGCAACACACAGCCGCGCTGCGATTTGTTAAAGTTTCAAATTGACAGCGGCGCAGCGCTGCACGCGCCGTTTAGAGACATTTGGCAATCGTTGACTGATCGCTTATTGCTGACAATGAGTTTGCTGAATTCGCTTTGGGTTTTTGCTGCTTTTTAATGATTTGTTGTCATTTGGTTGTGTTTTTAAAACAGGCAGAGTTATTTATGGGAAAAAAATTACAGTAAATTAATGCAACAAAATGGGTTAAAGCAAAGCCAAATAAACTATACAATTAAACTTTTTTCTTGCTTAAAATGTAAAGTTAAACAATTTTTTTTCAGAGCAACATTTTACAAAGCATTTTACATTTTTTGTTATTTGTTTTTAGATTTTGGCAAAATACTGTTTGCTTTCATTTTTGGCTATGATGCTGAGAATTGTTGTAGCAACAAAAGAATCAATGTGGTGCAGAAAATTTGTAAAACGTGATCGGACCAGCAACAACACCAGCTGAACTATTGTGGCGCTGGAACGCTTAGAATTGTGACAGCACCAGTGAATTAGAATTTTTCGTTGCAACAGATTTTAACCTTTGAGAACTGCAAGTCAAGAGTTCAAATGCTTTGAGCGTATAATTTTTTCTAAGCGCTTTTGCTGGCAGCTGTTAATTTTAGTGCTTTTGAATTATTTCCAAGCAGTATTCAAACATTTGCTAGCAAAATGTTGGCTTACAATATGAAACGAAAGACTGAAGCGGCAAACTTGAGTTGTGCTGTTGTCTTGCGATGTTTTGATAAGCATACGATTTCGAGTTAAAGCGAGCGCACTTAAAAGGTTCGCTGTAAATCAGTTTAAACGACGCGCGCAACTTCCTTTTTCCGCTCACCGGTCGGTGTTGAGTGTTGCTGAGGAAAGTGACAGTGGCTGTTGGCTGGCAAGGGAAACATTCACTTTTGCAACCATTATGTGAATCGTAAGCAATATTATTATTACTTGAAAGTTATTATTACTTTCAACGCCCTTAAAACTGTGCAACGGCATCAGTTGTAATTGTCATTTAAATAGCACAGCCATCATTTGTACAGTTTTCAACACAACAAAGTTGCTTTGCATTAAAAATTTACATTAATTACTTATAAAAACTTTAGTGTTTTTGCATTTGTTTTGTCCTCGTCAGTGTTGGTCTTTTTTCATTTCTTTCGTTTGGCCATAACAACTTTGACTTTGTGTGCAATTTCAAAACATCTTCAATTGCGAGCACGTGAAGTGGCCATTGCGGTCGCATCGCTAAAACAACAACTGGGCGATTAACATAAATTGGCGTTGGCTTAGTGTGGTAATGACATCAATTGCCTTAAAAAAATGGTATTAGTGGCTTGTGTGCTGGAATGTCTGCCGCAAAATTTACTTCGCCGAGTGACTGGAATATTTGTGGCCGTAAATTGGAAACGCCAGTGGCCATGACAACGACAATGGCGCGCGCTGACTTTAGCTGTCTGCACAAACACTCGCTCTGCTATTAATTTTGCAACGGCCATTTTCCATACGTTTGGCTGAAATCATAACAAATTGCAAGTGAAGGCAGCAAATGTGTTGAAAATGCACAAATTTACTGCGGGAATTTAGTGAAAATCAAACAAGAAAATTATTGTGTGAGGGGCCTGGGGGAAATATGTGAATGAATTAAATTCAAATCAATTGAATTATATTTAATTTTAAATCTGCGGCGTTTTAATTTTTTTAATATTTTTATTAATTTTAAAATTTTTATGAGTTGCTATAAGCAGTTAATAGGACACATGGTACTAAAGTTGTATAATTATTTGTATTTTATTAATTTTGTATTTTCTGCATTTACTTGTAAAAATATTCTACGCTAATTTGAAAAATATTAAAAAAAATATTCGAGATCAAGAAAGCTATGGAAACTTCAAGTTGATAGGACACATGGTACTAAAGTTGTATAAATATTACTTTTTTTAATTTTGTATTTTTTCGGTTTACTTTAAGAATTATTCTATGCTGATTTGAAAAATGTTTAAAAAATTTTCAAGTTTAAGAAAGCTATGGAAACTTTAGGAACATTGGCAAAGATCTGCCCGAAAATAACTTAAGCCAAGAAATGCATTGCAAGCATTTCAATATCTTCTAGTTTAACCCTTGTGTGTGCGCTGAAAAACCACCCTTACACGTGTGATGAGGTACCTGGGTATCCCAACTAACTGTTTGTTTGCAATGTACAAAATTTTCCCGTTTCAATTTAGTTTCAAAGCTCTCAGTAATATAAAAGTATATTTTATGATTCGATATTAAAAGTGATTTTGGTACCCATCATACACATAAGGGTTAAAGTAATATTAACATTTTTTATGTTAGAACTAAGAACAGTTGTACTTTGTGGTAGAAAAGTCAAAGGAAATACTTCTTTTAAAGTTGATAAATATCAGATTTGTACCCATGTCCTGTAGCTCTGTGAGTATAATTTCGGGAACTATTTTTTTCCATCATTAGCTATAGGAAGTTTGTACTAAACAAAAGAAGAAGAATATCTTTATGAGAAAATATTTCTATTCATTCATGTAATAAAAGCCAAACCACACAATTATGCTTCAAAGCTTCATCAACTCTTTCATATTTGGCTAAATGAGTGCTGTCTCTCGTGATCTGTCGATCATTAAACCCATCTCTTGCTCCTCCTTCTTTCCTTTTATTTTGCACTCATGGTCCTCCTATATCTGCTCCCCAGTCTCGATCATTCGTATCGCCTAATGGTTACTTTTTGTTCTGATTCTGCCATCAGTCATTCTATCATACCATCGAACAAACCGCATTCACACAAACCGAAACTGAACTATGATTTTATTTCCTCCGTTCCGCTGCGATCCGATCTTTTCACATTTTATCGATGGTGAGGTCTAAATTTCATTGAGTTCAATATTTTTCTGTGAGTTTATGTAAAAATTCAATAATCTCCAAGATTACTTAGTTCTCAGAATTTGCTGTTCAGAGTTAATAGATTCTTTCATTTTTCTGTGAGTTTATGTAAAAATTCAATAATTGCCAAGACTTCTTAGTTCTAAGAATTTGCTGTTCAGAGTTAATCGATTCTTTCATTGGCCATAAGAAGCTTGTACATGGGTTCTCGGATATGAAGTTGGGTACAAAGAAGAAGAATAGCTTTTCAAAACAGAAGAAATTCCTTAATTTCTGTAGACATTATGACAAACAGAAACCTCACCGTTTATCTTCAAAGCTTCTTCTATACTTTTTTATTTCATCGACTATGTAGTTTCAACTTCACTATGTTCACTGACATCTACATCGAATATTCTTCTAACTGAAGCTTGAATATCCTTACGACATAATATACAATAAAAAAAATAAAAAATCAAAAGTATAACAAAGATCCAGTTTTATTGATCTTGGACCTTTTCAAGCTTCAAGCTTGTAAAAATCTTGCACTTTCCCATTGATTAATTATTACAAAATTTTGCTTTGATTAATTTTGTTTGTAAAAAAAGTAAACACATGAACCAATTACTCTTCATTGAAATATGATTACTTTAATTAAAGTGTGTTCGTAATTTCTGGCTGCCATTACACAAGTCCGCAATTAGCGTAAGTCTGCTTATGGCAGCAATTAACCAATCGATGGCAGTTGCTGGCTGCAATAATGACACAAAATTTTCAGCACTTGAAGCCAAACGACTTGACGTGCCTACAAACAACGCAGTGTGCAATGCTCAAATAAAACAAAAGCAACAACAATAATACAGCATCGTCTTTACTGCATCGCAGTAATAATAAAAACAACAACAATAACAACAATAATAACAACATTAACGTTGGCCACGTGATCATGTGCGCATCTCTTGCGGATTCGAATTTCCTTTCACTATTCAGCTGGCAGCTGGAATGCCAACCATTGCTGCTGTTGCTGGCATTGCTGTTGTTGCACAGCTGACGCCAAGCCGAAATGGTGCTACTTGGAATAAGAGTGAATGCGCGCGCGTACACTTACACACACACGCACACACACAAAATACACACAAAGCCAAATTTTGGTTTTGCGCGTTTTGCTTAACGTGGTCGCCATTGCCGCGTGTTGACTGTTATGGAGCTGGTGATTATGAAGTTGCCAGCGATGACGTTGGATGGCGTTGGATGCTGCCACTTGAGGCGATTATATAAGCATTTGGTTTTGGCGGTGTGGCAGGCGAGCGTACGTACTTGTAATTTCAATTGCCAGCAAGCAAGCCAAACATAAAAATAAAGTTGAAATCAAAATAAAATCTGGCAGCAAGCTATTGTTGCCAGCAGTGGTGGCCAGTCGCTGTTTTGAATTGCGTTGCGTTGTGCTGCACAAGCAACCGCCAACACTTGCCCGGCTCAGTGTTGGGCCATTTGTTGATTTGTTTGGTGACTCGGAGGCTGTGTGGCAGTTGCGAAGTGCGCTTGCGCGCTGTTGTGCTAAACGCCGCTGATGTGCGTGAAAAATGCTTCTAATTGGGTTATGTGCGCGCGCTCAATTTTATGAGCACATTTCGGCCGCGTGTGCGAGTGGAAAACATTTGGGTTAGTGCACCGCTCATGTCGAATCGGTGCATTGTGCGCTGAAAGAGATCGCTGCCTGCATCATAAATTAGCTGGCAGCGACATTTAATTACCACCCGATGCGCAGTGATGACTTTTGCGCTACAATTATTGCAGTCGAATGCGATGATAAATGCAAATGGAACGCGCTGGTGTGGCAACTGCCTCATGTAATTAACTGTTGTCATGTGTCTGTGCGCAGATGTTATAATCACCATTTGTAAATCGACGCACACTGATCATAGGCCAGCAGCATAAATTAGGCCTTTCGAGTGCTTTGGTAACGTTGCCACCCACTCTGGCATGTAGCGAACAAAAGACTTGAGCAACAAACTTGGAGTGTAATCAATTTTAATATTAAATTAACATACAAACGAATACTTTCAAAACGAAAGTTCACATTCAATGCAATATTTAATGCATTTTGTATGAAAGTGGGTGTATATTTTGAAGTGAATGATGGATGCGTTGGCATAGATTATGGCTTATTATAAAATTGTACACTTACACTAGATTACAAAACGTTGATTGGTTCAACTAATTATTGTTGTTTAATTAATTGTTTGATACTTGTGATAAAAGGCGGTCTTGAGGTTCAATAAACTATTATGATTTGTTTATTAATTGAGGCGGAAATTATGAACTCAAACCATGAACTATGTTATCTCTCTGATAAACAGAGCAGGCTGAATAATGCTTTTGAATACTTTGAATGCTTTAGCTGAATTGGCTAAATGCATCAACTGTTTTTAGTCTATTTAATGTAAAAAATGCCACTTAGAAACTTAGCAACTAGTATCGAGAGCTCAGCTCTGGCACAGATAATGGCTCCTTGTGATGATATAATTGGACGAGTTGATTCACCTTATAACCATTCCACTCCATTAGGATTCTTAAACATGCTTAACTAAATGCTTGAAAATCTTTCTTGATATTTCAGTCAGATTTAAGAAATTAGCTGTGTCTTCTTAGTCTTCTGCTCGCCAAAGCTGGCATGAACACAAGCAAAATAAAGCACAGTTTTATGTTTGTAGCATCAAATGTAAAAAGAATCCTTGCATGGAAGCATTACTCTTTTGGGTTAACTACTTATCAGGCAAAATTTCACTCTTAGTTGAGAAGCTAATTGACGACCTATCCTTGCTTCAAATCCCCATTTATATATAAAAGTCTTCGTCATTTTAATGTAATTCAGATTAATTTCAATTTATATAAGAAAAAACCGATAGCTGAACTGAATTTGCCGTTGAGCTATGGCCCCGATCTGGCACACTTTATGATCTTGGAGTCCAACTTTTTTCCCAAATACTAATGAACACAAAAATAACATAAATAAACATTTTCAATTATTAAATAAAATGTATACTCTGTACGAATTTGGCACATAAGTGAGGAAAAAAACGCGCAAAATGTTTAAGCGAGTTTTTTAATTTGAATCGCACGTTCGATCCACAAGGGGACCCATATAGCAGCTCTGCCTTCAGCAGCTGCCACTCAGTTTAATATCAATTTAAATGGTTAAGAAAGTCAAGGCGGTTCACTTGTTCACAGAATGCGTTCACTTTGCTGCGGCTGCTGCGGCTGCTGTTGCTGTTTTGCTGTTGTGGCTGCTGCTTACTGAAAATTTGGTTAAATTCAAAACACCACACGTCACCGACACAGTCGAACGCATGTAATGAAATGCTTAATGGCCGCGCACCAATAACAACTACAGCAATTTAATAATTTATTAGCAGCTGAGCGAAAAGCAGCAAAAAGTGGTCCGCAGTGGAATTGGCGCTGGCTGCCAACTGCTGCGCCAATATGTTTACAAGTGTGTAATTTTCTGTGCATCGCATCAGCAACAACAACCAAAACAGCAAAACAGCAACGACAGTCAAGAATCGGCCGACGCGTTTATCAATGATGGCCAGCAATGCGGTGACTGCATTGGGCAATTTCTTGCGTGCGTGCGTGCTCGCATAATGCCCACAACTCGAATTAATTGCCATGCCGATTTAATCTAAATTTATTCTTGACTTGTGATTTTATCAGTGCCGAATTTTGCATATCACGCTGGAATTCGCACTATTGACACGACGTGGGATTGCGACGGCAGTCGAATTCATTTGCTTTGAGATTGCTTTAAGCCACTTAAAGGTGCAAGAATGCACACACTGCACCGACAACATCTCATGGCTAATTGCTTTTTTTGCACTCATTGGCTTGCGCTATGCAATTGCGGCTCATTATTGAATTAACAAGTTGGCGTGATTGTCGTTCGTTATTGGCTGGTGCGAGTTTTCAACGCACAAATTTGATGAAAACTGATTTTAACACATTTTCATAAAAAAATTTGCTGTTCATTTTCATGAATACCTGAGAAGCTGTGCAAACAAAAGACTTAGGCAACAAACTGCGCTTTTGCTGTTTAATTTGGCTCTTGTGCTGCATGCTGTTTGTATCAAACATATTAATTTACCGCATTGTTTTCCACCTTTGGTCGAGGTGGTGGCACGCTTTCGAGTCGTAAGCGCCTTAAGTTGCCCCCAGCCGGTGCACCTTGGCGGCGCATGGGCAGCTAACAAGTTGTGTGTTCTTATTCTATCAATGCGCGTTAGAACGCGTGTCAGTTGCCGATATTGATCGAAACATGTTTGGGTCACATGCCAACGTAGTCGTAGCTGGTGATGTTTTACCTTAAATGAGAAATTAATATTTGCGTTTCGAACACATGTTTGCATGTAGTGGTGTGCAGACATGTGAAGTCAGGTGTCGTTTGTGAAATATTTTGTAAAATAGTTGGTATGCATGATGTCAGATAAATGCGGTCTACACTATGAAACAGGGTTTTGCTAATGGCAAATTTATGGAATCTAAACTTGTTCGGCTGCAGCAATGAGAAACGTTTGAGAATGAAGAATTAATAGAGAGAGGTCTATATTAGAAGCGGCTGGATCTGAATTGAATACAATTCTGACAACGATAAATAGATGAAATGCAAATAATGAGCAAAGGTGGGGAAGTCACATCAAATTCATGACAAACGAAACAAATGCTTCGTTGGAATTTTGTTTCAATAAATCATAAGTTTAATTCATTATTTCAAGCGTGTGTTCTTATTTTAAACAAAGTGACAAAACCGAACAATAAACAGCAATAAACGTTCATCTCAAACAAAGACTCCACATGTGTTTTGTTAAAAGTGGGGTTGGGGTCCTTTATAAGATATGACTTTCCCTCATCTGTAACGCATTCCGCATTGAAAATACTGTAACGTTGAGGTACTCTGTGCTTTGCTATGCATGAATGCTTTTCCAAGCATACTTTTAGGCATGCACTTTGGAGTACGGCAAACTTGCTATAATTCCGATATGGCACGGATGGTTCGTGAAGGTGATGAGCTGTGCTAGAACAATCGAGATAACGAGTACAACTAGAATGTGCAAGAAACATCGACGCGATAAGAAAACAAGTATAAAAAGCAGCAGTGTGCAGCGCAGGGGGTCGAGTCTGATTTGAGCAAGCAAAGGGGAAACATGCAATAGTAGTAGTGTAAAGATAACCAAAGTGTAGATTTGTAAATAAAGTGATGGTTGGTTTTTGACTGCGTTTTGCGCTGAATAATTAAAGTTGTTTTATTTTTGTTGTTTTCTTGTTGTTTTTTTAACTCTCAGTTCCCTGTTACAGTTTAAGTCTTACACATTGCTGTTTAGTCTTGAAAATTGTATTCAAAGACTGAAAATTAAATAAGTGAATACCATTAAAAACAAAATATTTTGTACCAGTAATTATTGTATTTTGAGGTTTGAACCACAAAGCCCCCCAAAACCCAGGCCGTGAGTCACTGACCAGAAAAACTACTAGTCCGAAGGAAAAATTGAGGAATAAGGTGAATGAGGTTGAACAAATTCATTGAAGCGCCTCCAAAGATTATAAGATTATACTTGATTCAATGATTGTTCGCTGGTACCTATGATTTTCCCCACATCTTTCAGGTAGCATAAGAATTTAGCGTTGAACAATGTCTCGTCTTTCGAGGTGATTCAAAAATTGACCCTTGGTTGGCTTCTTTGTAATAAGTTAACCGCTATTTGGTCAAACTTTGGGTCATTTCCCGAAATAAGTGATAATTTATAGGATTAATTTCTGATGAATACGACAAATAGAACATTGAAGCACCTCCGAAGTATGCATGACGACTTTTGCAACATGTGATCGTGCAAAAAGATTATTTAGTGCTGCAAATTGTTGGCAGAAAGGTCGACATGGTTAGAACACAAGAAAGTATTGTTGTGTTAGGTAAATGAAAAATCTCTTCTTTAAAGAAAAATGATGTAATTTTAGCATGAAATCAGTTGAAAGATGTTCCAATGCCATCTTTTGTAAATCTTTCATTATTTCTTATCACTTGAACCCTTTAAAAGATGGACATCTCACATCTTAAGCAAAACTAGTTGAGCTACGATATATTGAACTTTATTTTATTCTTAGAAGCTGAATGTATAAAAAACAAAAAATTTAGTCAAAAAACAACAACAACAATTCGTGAATAAATACCCACGATTTGTGTGGCATTAAAGCATGAAATTGCCATAATGAAGGCACAAGGTGCGCATGAATACAAATTGCCAACATAAAGATTCGTTGCAATGCGCCAGCGATGAAATAAATCAAGCTTTCCGAGTGCGACCACACTGTCAGCTCATGCGGTGGGTATGTCATAACGAAATTTAGAACGGATGCTACAATTGACAGCAATTTGCTGGGCTAAATTTTGGCGATTACCCAAAGAGCAGAAAAGCAAAGACAACAGCCAGCTAAATGCAGATGATGGATTTCATAATTGCCAAAGGCAGAGTGGTTGTGTACACAAAATTAAAATCCAAACATGTTGTTGGCACTTGCGGCAGTTGCACCGAGACGCTGAAAGCGTTGACAGCATGTAAGCTGCTGACAATTTAATCGTTCTTCGGCTAAAGCAAACAAGAGGTCGACATTCACAAAATTCCAACTAGCCAAGTTTAACTTTGAGTGCTTTTTAAATTGTAATAAAACAGCCTAAAACGAAATTATGTGCAAATTAAAATCAACTCAGTGGAAAAACACTTTTCAAACTGTGCACAGCATTTGAATTATGGCTCGATTGCTCGCCCAACTGTTGACGTTAATTGGCCATATTTCAGCGTTTGAGACATAAGACAAACTCAATGCTATTGTCAGCACTTCAATAATGCACAACATTGTTCAAATAAAATGCCTATCATAAAATTTGTTCATATGTTTATGTTGCTTTTTAAGCGTAAACGTTTACCTTCAGTGCTCCAGCCTTCAGTTGAAAAACATCTTTGAAGTGTGGCCAACCCAAAGGGGCCAACTATGAAATCCCTGCACATTGCAACAGACACATGTCTGACGGTTTTCTGTCAAAAGTGTTGCACTCTTAAGTCAACACTTTTCGAAGCTCTTACAAACAAACCGCAATGTCCGCGGTTGATGAAGTAGAGCCGAGCCGTGGATCATTTACATATCGGTGCATATGTAATGAGGCGAGCGGGAGCCCTTAAGTCGCTGCACAAACATGAAACAATTGCGAGAAAATTTGAATAAGTGGCCAAGTGAAACAATATTGCTTGATGCATGCTGCATGATATTGTTGAGCGATGTAGATTGCAGTTGACAGCCGTTGAAAATGCGCCGCTGACGGCCTCAACTTCGAGCTGAGCTGCGTGCAACCGCACCGGTTGGGCAACGCAATGGCGTTGCTCATCAACACAAATATAATCAACTAATGGCGGAATTTATTGCAAATCTGTGCCGACAATTTTTGTCACATTTTTGTTATTGTTTTACTATCACAGGCCAATCACAGCACAATCTGTAGCAACGCCAGTGTGAGAGTTTTCATGTCATCATTTGCAATTGCAATTCAATTTCGATTGTTGTGCGGCAAATTGCAACAATTGTGAGCAGTTATTGTGGCATAATAATGCATTAGGTTTGCACCAGTTTTGACAGCCGCTTTTGACAGTTTCAGCAATTTATTGCTCGCTGTTCGTTTGCTGGGCACATTCTGGTTGGAGTTATTTTGAAAGTTGAAATATTAAATGTAAGCGTTGGATTTTGTAATTTAGCCGGTTAAATGAGTTAACGATTATGATTCAATTAGTTTGTACACAAGTCAGTGCAAAATGGGTGTGTAAAGTTGGTGTCTAATAAGTCATAAACAAATGTGCAAACTGTGTGCTGGTCATAAATATTTAGTTGGTTGCAGTGAACATTCACTCTGAAAGCAAACCAAACTGATTCAAACTATTTTAAAATGATCCTTACCTTTTATAGTTTTTCAAAAAAGTATGAAAATAAAATCAAAAATTGTTTTATTGGTTTTCAAAATATTCTCTATGAAGATTGTTGCACTTTTGCAGCACTCAAACCAATTGTCGAAGCACTTTTTCCACTCCGATTGAGACAAAGCCAAAACAGGGTTTTTAGCGCTTCATCATGGATTTCTCTAGTCTCAATAATTTTTAATAAAATGTGCATTTTTCAAGAAACTGCAATGCCACTCACATCTTGTTTCATGGCTCTTAAGCCACTCATCGCTTTTGGCTTAGACGCACCTGAGCTGCAATGGCCAACAACAGTGACACTGTGCTCGACTGCCGTTGGCCACTTATCAGCCCTTACACAGCCTTTGTTGTTGTCTATTTGCGCGCGGAAAACGCATAAATCATGTGTTGTCATTTCAACTGAATGGCGCACAAATTGGACAGCCGCTGCAAAACCGTTGCAACTTCAATATTTACTGTGACAAGTGGTCGCAACTGCGCTACTGTGAAGCAACCAGCTTGGGCCACAAATGTTTGCAACGGCACCAGCACCAGCAGCGGTCCGTTGCACGTCTTCATCTGTCAATATTTGTGACATTTCCATATCGCAACGACGCTCGGTCGCACCTGTGGCACATTGGCCGCACCAGCGTTGCCAAAGCGCACTTTTCTCTGCCTTTCGAAGTGGTTGCCGCTCGTAGAGAAAAAAGCGCCACGAGCAAAAGTTTTCACTGCCTGAAAATGTTGATGCCACATGAGTTGCTAGTGTGACCATGTCAGCGGTCCATTGTTGTTGTAGCCGGATGTTTGCAGAGTATATATGTATCTGTGTGTTTGCTTAGCCATTTGAAATGCGAGCGTTCGGTTGTCGCTTTGGTTTTTTTGTAGGTTTTTTTCAACTGTCGCATAAAATATGCCAATTGTCAACGCAGTGCACCACTTGTTGTTGTTGCACTGCAAATGTTAATTTATGCAAAAATGCGCAATGCTGCATGTACGCACAAGCGTTGCGCAAGCGTTGCCACACTGGTTGGTCGGTGCCTTTCACGCGAGCGCCGGTCCGCGAACACGCCGAATCGCCGTTCAATCTTTTGTGGTTATTTAGCGACGCGGTGTCACGGTGTCAATTTGTATATAATTCATTTAATAAAACCCATGCGGCGGCCCATTGAAAGCGCAAAAATGTGCGCGCTGCACGCATTGTAAGCGGCGCGGCGCGGTGTGGCGCGGTGCGGCGCTGTTCGGTTGCTCATAGAAAATAGGCGCGATTTGTCAATTAGCCGCACAAACACAGAATTGTTTATGGCGCGACTCACAAGCGGTCGAATGGTCAAGGAGTGGTATGGCCGCGGCGCGCGAATACAAATTAAAATGCATCGGTGCCGTTGGTTGCAAGCAGCAGTGCTGTGCGTGTGTGTGTGTGTGTGTATGTGAAGTGGCGCGTAGGCTGCGGTGCCGCCCACCTTGAAGTGTAACACGCTTTCGTGTTCGGAGCATGCGGCTTTGTTTCTTCATTTTCGTTTGGAATGAAAATTAATTGAAGTCAAACAAAGCCCAATGACGTTCGACTGGTGAGCGAACGACAGCGGGCAGCGCAGTGAGGCAATTGCTTTATTTAAAATTGATAACCATAGGCAAATGACTGACATAAATGCCGAACCGCAACATTTCTTTATTTGCGTAAAGAATTAAGTAGAGGCGTCAGAAAAGGTGCCGTGAGGTTAGCTTTACAGCTCGAAGCAACAACAGACAAGCGTGAACAATTTATTTGTTCATATGGATACGAACAACAATTGATGATAAAACCGAGAAGTGAACGCCTCTCGTTACCATACGGACAAGAGGCAGACACTAAAGCCAACGATTTCATATATTGGTGGATTCGATTTGAGGCGAACCATGCAACCAACTGTGATGTGGCAGTTTCTCAAGCATTCAGGTCGAGTAGTGCATTGAGCGCTGAATGAGTTCATATGCACTGCAAATATTCTGAAAAAAACGGTATCCAATACTAGAAAATGCTTACAGTGCTTACAATGCTGAGAAAAGTGTATTACGAGGGCGGGTCAATAAGTCCGTGACTTTTTGAATGAAACACAGGTTTTTAGATAAAAAGTTATTTTATTTTTCAACGTAGTCCCCTTTGAGATCTATACACTTAGCCCAACGTTTCTCCAGTTTTTTTATCCCTTCCGAAAAATATGATGTGTCGAGGTCTTCAAAATAGGCATTTGTTTGTGAGATGACTTCGTCATTGGAGACAAATCTCATTCCGCCGAGCCATTTCTTCAAGTTTGGGAACAAGAAATAGTCACTTGGGGCTAGATCGGATGAATAGGCGGGATGAGGGAGCAGATATAGCCGCATAAGGAAGGGAAAAGTGCTCCAAGCAATAAATTAATGTTAAGTTTAATTAATTGTATTGCGTTCAATGTTATTATTTAGCAAAGTTGTGATGAGAATTGTTTTTGTTTTACTAAGATAGGACTTGTTAGGAGAACAAAAAAAAAATATATATTTTTTTTTAAGATAAGAAAGTCCTCAGCATTTAAAGCATTTTCTGAAGTGAAGGCTTTTTGTTCAAGCCTTTTTATTTTTTGGAGGCTTTTAAATGAGAAATATTGTCGCAAAAGACGCTATAATATTTATTTTATTGTTCTACTCAATACAAGCTTTTTATAAAAACAAATTTGCCAACAAACAAAATCGAAATTAACAGAAAACTATAATCTAAGAAACAATATTTTTTTTAATTACGCTTTTTTTGTGTTTACTGTCAACGTAACAAAATAAAATCAAATGGAATTTTGTTTATAAAGTTATGAAAATTATGATTTTTGTTTTTGCAATTGCACACAAAAAGTTTAAAATTGTTGCACTTTGTTATTATTACAAATTTTTGATCATCACAAAAATAGATACAAGTAAAATCTAAATTAACAGAAAACTAAGTATAATCTAAGAAACTATTTTTTTTTGTTAAATTATGAAAATTGTTATTTTTTTTTTAATGTCAATGCAGCAAATTAAAATCGAATGGCATTTTGTTTATAAAATTATGAAAATTATGATTTTTTTTTGCAATTGCATACAAAAAGTTTAAATATTGTTTAAAATTGTGTTTTTATTAAAAAGTTGTGATCATCACTTTAATCTTATACAACTGCCTACCTTTCCATCATTTAAATGATGTTTTTGCATTGCATAACAACAACAATTTATTAAATGTCGCACTATAACCAGAAAGAAAGTGAAAGGACAACAGCATCGACACAACGCCTTGACAGCTTGACGTCTTATCCAGAGATTAAAACCGAAACACCATTCGAAATTGTAAAGCACAAAAATGAAAACAAACACTTTGAAACTGTTTTAATCAAGTGCAAAGCAATTAATCAAAAAACTACTCGTTAGTTGTAGACGGTAAGAAACTACAGAAAAGACTGGTACTTTCACTTCAACACCTTCAAATCATTCAAGTTGTTTAATTATGCCAACCCGTCGAGTGGTCCGAGCTGACCGCATTTACCGTATGTAAACAATGAAATGGGTCATTCGATAGGTTTTTACTACTGTACATTATTTGCATGTTTGTTTGTGTTACACTGTGCCACAAATATGAACTTTAAATTTCACTCAAACAAGCAATTAATTCGAATATATTTAGAGATATTGAAGAGCACATCTACTTTTGGAGGCAGAAGAAGAACATTCAAGGCACCCTTGCAAATCTTGTAAGCCTTCTCTGAACATATTCAACCCTATTAATGAGGCAATTGTATGACCGCAATGGTCTTTCTAGTGTTTAGTTCACGTCCTTCTTTGCTTAAATTCTCAGAAGATTTTTGCTTGCGATTAAAATAATTAAACAAGATGAGAGACGTTATCCGACCAAAAGAAAGAACTTCGCAATCGGAAATTTTAAATGTTTGTTTGTTATTAATTCATTCATCATTCATGTAAGTTATGTAGGTCGTACTGCAGACAAAAACAGTCAGCATGAGTTTTAATGGATCCCAATATCTTCATCTTTTCATCAGCATAAACAAAACAACTGGAACGTAACAATTTTTTCGACAAGTCATTTATAAAAAACACTAACAAAAGAGCGCCAAGTTGGCTGCCCTACGTAACATCAGAATGAATGAATGAAAATTACCTACAGGTACATACATACATATTGCTTGCAGCTTACCAGATACTCAGTAAACCGTTGGAGCAATGAAAAGTGAAATCCCATTAGACTTGGCTTTTTCCATAAAACAGAGTTTTACATTCCCCTACACGCTTTTGAAAAATTAACATAAACTACATTCACTTGATTTCCAGACTCCGTCTCGTTTATGAGGAGGTGAGAAAAAAAACGAATTAACCCTTTCGCTAATTTGTTACCATATGGTAACATGCTATTTTGTGAACCTCTGAATTCTCAACCGTTACAAGAATAAATTTTTTTCTTGGTTCTTAGAATAGTTTGAAGTTTTAAGGATAAACCGAGAGTAATGAACTAAATATTCCAGTTTAAAGAAGATATGTATACAGTTTTTTTGAATGTTATATCTTTACATAGTAGAGAAAGAAGAAGCAGACAAAAATAAGACAAATTATTTATTGACTTTTTATTTATTTTTTAAATAATTTTCTCTTTTAGTTTATTTTTAAATACAGAAATATTCGCTTTTTAGTTATGTGTAAAAGTTTTTATGTTTGAATAATTATTACATCCAGAACGATGTGGTTGCTGTCATATGACAACACTCTGAAAAACCGGGTCCAGTAATAAAAATAAAAAATATTATTATGGAATATTGCAGGTATAGGGTGTTTTTTTTAGAGGTTTGTTTTTCGAATAGAGATAAAACTGGCATTTTGTGGTCAAATCTGGCAACTCTAATGTCATTTATGTTCAGTTTGGTTTGCCATTTCATCATGAACAGGTTGACAAAAGAACAACGCTTGCAAATCGTGCAAATTTATTTCGAAAATAATGGTTCAGTTCGCGAAGTCTACTGCAAGCTCCGTCCATTTTATGGTCGACATAATCGTCCATCAGAGCAATTAATTCGGTTAACCATGGGTCGTTTTCGCACTACGTTTACTCTATGTGATAATACGCATCCGCAGAGACGTCGAACAGTGCACACCGAAGAAACAATTGCCGCTGTAGAGCAAAATGTTGAAGAGGACCCGAATGAATCGATTCGCCACCGTGCACAGCAATTGGAGCTGGTTGAAAATTGGACCTGTAGAATTGGCTTTATTCGAGCCAGCCGCGGCGGCCACATGCCCGAAATCATATTTAAACATTAATGGCATAAAATTATCCTTCCAATAAAGCCAAATTGATGGGCATTAAAACGATTTTCTTGTGTTTTATTTCAATTCGAAGTTCTATACCTCTAAAAAAACACCCTATATAACCACCCAGAAGATTTAATCGATACAATTTTAACTTTTCTCAGATAACACAGAACAACAAAAAAACACTTTTTTTCTGTTGCATGGAGTTTTTATACTGTTTCTTACTAGTGTGGGTGCGCTGATTTCTAATCTATTCTCAGATTTTTTCCAGCAGCTCTAGTTTGTGAGATATAGGTACCGTGCAATTTTTTCAGTTTTTCCTCTACTTGTTCCATATTTTTGATCGTAATTTCTAAGCCAAAACACCGATTGACATGACATTTTCATCTCATCGCATTAACAATGCCGTACGGCTTCTTTTTCGATGCAACTTATTTTTATAAGTTTTAAAATGCCGCGGTAATTGGACCTTAAAGTCGGAAAATATGGAATTTTAAGGCGTTTCCTTTGATGGTCAAAAACATACACATTTTTTGTAAATCAGTTAACCATTTGGTGTATAATGAAAGTCGACACATCAGGCAATACAACACAGCCAAATTATTTGGCGGAATACACATTCGCATCGAAATAATAGCAAAAATGTACCAAAGCCATTTTCGTCACTTTTCATACTTTTTTCCTTAAAAAATGAGAGGCCTGAAAATATGCAAAGTTTTTAATTTTTTTTTGTTTCGAGCAATTCAAAATCTTTTTGTTTTTTGCTTGTATTCCAGACTATAAATGGAACATATAAAAGAGCATATTTTGAGGCTCCTAATTTTTTAAGGAAATAGTATGAAAAGTGACGAAAATGGCTTTGGTACATTTTTGCTATTATTTCGATGCAAATGTGCATTTCGTCAAATAATTTGGCTGTGTGGTATTGCTTGATGTTTATTCTTAAGATATTCATATATCATACTTCGTAGGTTAGGTTAGGTTAGGTTGGAGTGGCAGCCTTCAATGTGAAAAAGCTCACGTAGGCACAACTATTGGCCCGTTGTGATACCACAGTGTATGGCGCGACTCCCCTTAACGCGCTTGGAACCATGAAGATTCCGTGATGAATCTGGCTATGTCCCTGATATTCAGAGGAGATAGTCTAGTTAGACTATCGAAAAAGGCTGAGCCGAGGAATTGAAATCTTCTCCTGGCTAAAGAAGGACATTGACATAGCAGGTGGGGAACGGTTTCGTCCTCCTCCTCAGAGCCGCATCCTCGACATAGGTCGTTGGATTGCAGACCCAGTCTTTCAGCGTGCTTACCCATGATACAGTGCCCCGTAAGCACCGATACCGTTAAACTTATCGAGTGACGACTGAGGTTGAGCAGCTGATTTGTCCGTTTCAGGTTGAAAGTTGGCCAGGTTTGTCGGGAGATGTTGCAGGTCTGTTCCTCAGACCACAAATCGTTTGCTATTTTACAGTAAAACTGCTTGAGCATCAGTTTAACTGATGCAAGAGGAGCTCCAACAGCGAGGAAGGACGAAGCACCAGAGAGCAACGTACCCGCTCTGGCTAATTCGTCCGCCTCGCAGTTGCCTACGATGCCCCTGTGCCCTGGCACCCAGAGTAGTGAGACATTGGAGCGTCTGGCTAAGGCGTTTAGAGACTCACGGCAGTCCAGGACCAGCTTAGATGAGGTGGTCGCCCTTGCGAGCGACTTGATAGCTGCCTGACTGTCTGAGTAAATGTGGATATCTGCCCTGTGCGCGCTGTCGCGAGTAAGCCAGATGGAGGCCTGATATATGGCTATTACCTCCGCCTGGAAGACACTGCAGTGATCAGGCAAGCGGAAGGAGAGTCGAAGCCCCAGTTGGCTGCAGAAAATCCCGCAACCAACCTTGTTATCCAATTTGGAGCCGTCGGTAAAGAAGTTGATGGAGTCATCGGTCGCTAGCTCGGTACCTGTCCATTCATCTCTATGAGGGATGCGTATAGTGAAGCCGTGATCAGGCTTGATAGGGGAGCTGATGAGGTCGATGCCGGTGGGCATCGAGCAGTCCTCAATAAGAATCCTGGAATGACCAAGATCCGATCTAGCCCAGCGGGAAATCGCGTGAAGTCTGACTGCAGAAAACTTCGCGTGTAATTTGACCCGTTGTGCAGTTGGGAGCCAGTGGATATACTTCGTAACTTGAACGAGAAAAAAGTCGAGGAAAATTCGAAAAAATAACACGCCCATTTTTTGCGAAAACTAGAGCTGTTACATAAAAACGGAGTATGGTTTTGAAAACAGCGTGGAAAAACAATTCAGATTCATGTAAAAAACTCCATGCAACAGACATGCTGTTGTGCAGTGTAATCATTTCGTTGTTAATCTATAACTGACAAATCCATGCTGATATTTGGTTCTTAATATTTTCACAGAAAAGAGCTTTAACTAGTTTCACAGTCTGGGTATGTTTAGAATTAGGTCGATTGTCTGTAATAAATATATCGCTTGTAGTCTGAGTTGTGAATCGGTTTTAGGTTAGGTTGGGTAATAAGGATAGGTTTGGCCAGTTCAGCTTAGATACAGAGGAGCTGTCCATTACAATTCCCTTCATTTTAGAAATCCAGTGTACTTCCCAATTGTTTGGGTTTTCTGTAGATCCAGACGGAATCTTTTGGGAATCATTTGGTCTTAACGAGGAAATTTTGTAGATCAGTAATCTGTGCATCAAATATCCGGAGTCAGAGCCATTCTTGTAGTGCTGGACAGTAACATAGTGGGTTCTCGATTGATTTCACGGCACTCGCATCTTCGCGGATTCTGCATAAATCGTCAGCTGTCAGTCAGCATTTGCATAAAATTACTGTAGATCGACTTTTTTAATGAATCTTTTCACTCGTCTATGAATCAGTGTTCAGGAGGATGGTTAGGAGATTTACATTTCATGAAGAAGTTCACAAAAGGGATTTCGATGGTTATACATTTGACATCATTAGTGGCACTAAAGCCTTGAATATTGAAAGTGAAAGTGTCTTATTTCATTTAATTAAATTTTATGCTTCAAAGTGTATAATTTATGCAATAAATGAAGAAAGTTTACAAAAGCAAATTTCATACTGATCTCATTTTTAATACGTTTTGTTTGTGTTAAGTTGGCTGGAATACAAACACAATTAAATATGCATATTTTTATTTTTTTTTTGAGAAATTAAATTCTTTAGTTTATGACAAAATTATAACAAAATTTTTAGGAGATTTTTTTGAATTTTTTGGAGGAAATTTGTTTAAAGTTTTAGAAGAAAATCATTTCAGGTATCTGGCAAATGAAATGTGCGAGATGTTCATACATTCACACTTAGATCTCTCTCTTCCAGGAGTAAAAAACTTAAAAATTATTGTTAATTTTTTTAACCGTAGATCGAGCTTAAAAAAAATTAAGGAATCCTATCCTATGTATACAAAGGAGAGAATTATAAACTTTTCAATTTTCTCAAGACCTCTTTCTTAAAAAAGTGTAAAAGATGGTTTTAAATAAGCATAATCCCAACACAAACAAAGGCACAAAGAATGGTTAACTTAATAATATCCTGAAAAAAGTTATAATAAAACAAAAAACCAAATATATTTGATACAAAGCTCGATCTACGGTTAATTGAACTTTGTTATTTGGTAATATTCTAGTTATATCGATGCTTTGTCAAAATTTATTTGTTTTTGACTGGATTATAAATAAATAAATCAAAATGAGGAAGAATTTTTGTATGGTACACACTTTTTATTAATTTCCCAAGATAAAATACAAATTCTTACTTCTTCACTGTTAAGAAGAATAGAGCCTAAATCATTCATCATCGTACTATAGCGAAGCTGTTCATCAGGTACTAGATCACCAAATTCCTTAAAAAAAATTAAACTGGCAGCAAGAAACAAACAAAGAACAAGTTTCCTCCTCACTTAAACAATTTGTTTATGAAATACAAATATTTTTAGAAAAACCATAAGTTTTCCTTTTCTGGTTGAGGAAAGACCAAATTGACTTAGGATTATTTTTAATAATATTTTTAGTATGTTTTAAATTTTACTTATACAGACATTATCTTTAGCACTCGTACTGTTTCTTTGCTTATATTTTTATGTTCTTACATTTTTTTAATTTTTTATTTCTATTTTTAATTTTTTTATATTTTATTTATATATTTTATTAAAATCCTTTTTTATTAATAAAGTAAAAAGAAATTAAAGTATTTTAATACTTTGCATTAAAAATGCTGTTGCCAAGTGTTTCATATACTCTAAAGTAGTAGAAAAGTAATGCAATAATTTATCACAAAGCAGCAATTTTTACTGCCCGCAGTTTAATTGTTATTGTTTGCTGGCCGCACCCTGGGTTCACCTGCGGAAAAATGCGAAATGTGAATGTGTAAAAACTTATTATAGATAGTAGCAAAAACAGAGGCAACAAAGAAAACAAAAAGATCTCTAGTGTGATAAAAAAAATTCTCATTATAAATTTTACAACATTTGCACTGTTTAGGCGCACATGAGTGAAGTTGAAAGAGAGAGGGGGAAAAGACAGCGAAATGAGTTTCGAAGCGAAAATGTGAATGACAAAAATGTATGTTCAATCAATCTCTTGTTTGCCTTTTTCGATCTAGTTTACATATATAATTAGTTTATTTTATGTTTCTAACTAACTTTTCTTAATCTTTTTCAATCTGAAATATTTGTTAATTTCTATGTAACTCTTATGTTTTGTTTCTTTCTGTCTTAATTTTTTGTTTGTATAAATAAATAAATTAATTTTATGTTCAACTTCTTATTATTTTTTTCCGACTTAAAAATTAGTTAATTTCATGTTTATTTTTAACTCATAGTTGGCTTTTCCGATCTAAAAAAGAAAATATTTTCATGTTTCACTCAAATCTTAATTATCTTTTTCGATTTAAAAAATTAGTTAACTTCATGTTTCTTTCAACTCTTATTGGTCTTTTTTATGTACACAAAATAATTTAATCACTAAAGCCCACTCGACCTGTGCTGGGAGAACTCATTCGATTGTTTGGGGACAACCATATCGTCGAAGACTATTTGTGTTCTATAAATCTGAGGCCGTAAGGAATAACAGCCAAAGTCGATTTTATGAAGTTTTCAGGAGAACACTTTTAATTTTGAATTTGCTTTAGATTACACTAGATAAATTTTAGACTTTTGGGCGTAAAACATTCATTTCATGAGCAAAAGCCATAGAATTTTGTGTAGTAGTACATTTGAATACGACGAATGCAATGGTAGTAACTCAATTTTTTCTTAACTCGACTTTGGCTATTATTCCTTACGGCCTTAGAAATAGTGAAATTTTGATCCCAACGCCGCTGCACAAAAGTGCTTATTTCAATTGAAACTTAACTGAAACCCTTACCGGACCCAATACATTTGATGTGTCGTCAGCTAACCGACATTAAATCTACCCATTTCAAACATAACCTAAAATAAATCTTTTTCATTTATTTACTATTTTTCAAAATCAATTTTTCTTCATTATCAACACAATTTTAATTCAATCTTAATTCATAAAAATTTGTTTTCTTTTCAGAATATTTTTAATCACCGCAGCCATATTAGCGCCATGCATTACAAATGCCCAATTTCGTCACTTTGGTGAACATCTCAACACGCAGGTGGGCGCTGATTGCGCTCTAATTCTATCCGGTCCCGGCCGATCGTCCGTCTACGACTACAATGTCAACTTATTTCGCGGCACACTGTAAGTATTTTCAAAGGCAGCGGCACTTTTTTCTTTTCACAGCTCAAAACATTCGGCATTGTGGCCGCCAATCGAAAATTGCCCAAAGCAATCTTTGTTCAAACAGCAAAGGCAACAACACTCAATGCTTGACACCGAAAGTTGTTGTTCGCGTTTTGCTGTGCATGTTGGCCGTCGTCGCATCCATAAATTTCATTGCAAACAATCGAATGGACGCATGGCAGCAACGTTTACGTTAACGTCGCCGTCACCGTCACTGCTACTGCCATCGCTGGCGGCAGTGACAGTGGTAGAGCGGCGCAAGCGGCGGCACGCAGCCGTTGTCGATTTGTGATGTTCACACCTTATTTGTTGTTCAACAAGAATCGCTGTCAATTACCATTCAACATGGGCAACGTTGACGACAATCACTGCGGCAAGTTGCTGGGTTGGCGCTGCGATTGAAGGACGTGTGCGATTAATGGTGTTAGTGAGTGTGTGGGGTATGTGTGTGTGTGTGTGTGTGCATTAAGATTAGCATAAAGTGACAGCGCAATTGCTGATTGTTGAATGTTTGCAAAGACAACAGCTGCCTTTTGCAAGGACAGTTGTGTTGCTCGAGGAACAACACTGGCAACATTCGCGGCGTTCCCCTGATAGATGAATAAATAAAACAAGTGAAAAACTCAAATAGTACTTGGTTAGTTTTAATGCCAACAATTATCTGCAATTTGTTTAAAATTGTCAAAATTATGAAAACCCAAAAATTACTATTGTAAATATCGCGCAATTTTGTCTAATTGAATAAATTGAATTCAATTATAAAAAAATAATTGAATTAAAATTGAATTAAATTTAAATTACTTAAATGTTGGAAACTCTCTACCGACCGAAGTAGCTAGAAGAAGACCTACAGTTTTATGCCGATTTCGAACGGCGAGTTGGAAGCTTTTTCATAGGCAATTTTTATTCTCAGAGGTTTGTTATTTCCTGCTGACAGTTGCCGAAAGAAAAATTGTTGTTTTTCGGTGTTTGTAGCAACGGAGTCTTTGACTCGCGGCCCAACGCACTATACAATTCTTCTGGTATACTGGACTTACAGACGAACTGTAGGTCCATGAAGGCGGCACAATAGATATTTTAGGTCGTAGTGCACTATTCCCCGTCAATAATAATAATAATAACATTTGATTTCAGGGCAATTGACACTGTTTGAAGATCAACAGTTAATACAATTGATTCAAGTTAATGTCTCACGTGTTGCACACAAACATTTGCTGCAACTTATTACACATTATTGCAAATTCAATACACAAACTAAATAATATTGAATTGATATCTCATTCAATGTTCATTCAATCCTTAATCTCACTTTGTACGACGAATTGGTAAAGTGCGATTTTTCATTCGAGCAATTTGCTGTGTTTTACAATGCGTATTTGCGGCTAAATATTTATATCGAAGCAATGTTCTCTTATGATAGCATTATGCAGCATTTGGTTGAGCCTGTCCTTGCTTGCTCAGTTCACATATTTCCCGCAATCGCCGTCATACAAGTAAACGTAGGCTGCGTCGAAATAAACACAATCGAATCAGCACCACCGAACATCCAGCAATCAGTATTCATTGGGCCAAACTTACTCTCGCCCGTTGTGCAAATGTGCGCATCCAACGCGCACCTATTGGCAAATCCCTTTTCGGTGCCGTCGTACTCGGCGCACACGGGTCTGGATTCCAGTGTGCAAGCGTCCGAGCACAGGCGCTGGCACTCAGCTGGCCGCAGCGGGCGCAGTGCTGTTGGAAAACGCAATGAAATGACTAATCAACTAAATATTCACCACTTACTGTTCGCATAGCGATTTCGGCGATCACAATTCTCATTGGCCAGGAAGCAGTTGTTACGAAAGCCGTAGCACTTGTGGCCGTCAGTGACCCATACGGCGTCTTCCGTAGCGGAGCACAACCACTTCACCGGGCAGGGCAAGCTGACCGACTGCGAGCGAGCGGCGCTGCCGAGCAACAGCAGACCCAATGCCAAACCGCTACCACGCAAACACCGCATTGCAATGCCGGAACGGAAATACTGTGCAGCAACAACTACTGCGGCTGCGGCACTGATTGCGCTTTTATACCAAACAATCAACCAGCCGATGCATCGCTGCCCGTGTAAAGTGTTGGCTGATTGTCATTGCCATCGCTCCGAAGGGGGTTTTTACAGCCAGTATTGTCAACGTGAATGTGCATACTTAAGGTACGCCGCTCATCTTCGGATCTACGATATATTAACGCAGCTTCAATTGCATTCCGTTTGCCGCTCGAAGTGGCACCAGTCCGTTGCCGATGTTATCTCTAACTTTATCACTAATAGCAAAAATTTTGTAATTATTTTGCATCTGGCTGCAGTTCAGCATTTTGTGGTCTGGATAGAAGTTCAGCGTTATTCAAGTGGAAAAATTGCTTAATTATTTCATAAAACTTTACTCATTTAAATAAAAATTATTGAAACGAACACCAGAACGTATTCTCTGTACAGCAGCTCCTTGGGTTTAGCATCAACAAATAACACTTTGCTCACAGCGTTGTTTGCAAGAGCCAGTGGCGCACCGCCCCATCCCAAACACAAAAGTTGGTGGCACAAAATATGGTTTCGAATGGAGTCCTGTGTGCGCCACTGACAAGAGCGTTGCGGAGATGAAGAGGACTGGAAGCGACTGTCAGGCTCTCGATTCTCGCATTCTGGAATCTGATGGGCCTTCAAATTTTGGATTTCTTCGATCTAATACACTTTATCAAAAATTCGAATTGATTTGCTGCGAAGAGGCAAAGATGGGTTTCTTTTACTCAGAGATGAAGATGCAAAGTACGCTTTGGACATAAATAAGAAATGCTCATAAGTTTAATGTGGATAACAAAGCTGCGAAACGCTTTTATTCAAAGGAATCCGACATCTAGTTTACAAGTTGTGAGGAACTGTGCTCTCTACGTTTTGCAAACGCTTCGCCCAACTCATAAGTGCGTTCTGACAAATTTGGGCAGTTCCTAATGGGCACGATTTCATAAACTGTAATCATAGAAAATAAGTTCATGTAGTTTCGTTTCGATTTGGCATTAGAGTTTGCTATGAAATTACTTTCATCGTTCTCACACTGGGCCACCTCCAATACACATTTGTTGGGGAAATATAATGCAGTGCCGTCAGGCGCCCTACCGCAAGTAGGGCCTAATATTAAAGGACATCTCTGGTTACACTTCCCCTTACAGTCCTTCAGCTCCACAACCTGCAGTTCTATTGAAAGGAAAAAGAGAAAAAGCAAATGGAAAACGTTCTTTTAATTATAAAGACAAATATGCACTTTAAAAGCTCTGCTTACTGGGTGTATTCGGTCTTAGCTCACAATTATAGTTGTTCAAATGGCAAATGCTTCGGAATGGGCGACAGGACCTATTGTTGCTGGCATACACCAGCTCAGACGTTATATGCGAGCAATCTTGGGGCTCGCAGTTCGAACCTGCCGCAACTGCAATCAGGGCAAAGATGCACAGCAACGTCGATATTTTGAAGAACCACATTTTCTACGCGTTGTTTTACTCAGTCACTAGATCTTTCCCCAGCTCCTGTATTCTCGTATATGTCACCAATGCAACTAGTTTTCGACTAGTTTTAGTCTCGTTTTTATAGGATCCCGACTGCAGGTGCTCAGCAAATACTATATTGTTCCAGCGAAATATTTAATAGAGCAAATTTATTTCCACCTGCGTTCAGGTGTTATGTGTTCCCACTGACACAACTAAAACAAAAGTATATACATTCTATTTCACATTAAATACTTCTATATGGGGACATAGGTAGTTATACTTTACTATGTTTTAAAAAAATTTACCCCTTTCGTGCCATTGGGAAAAATACTTTTGAGGAACT
Source organism: Melieria omissa (assembly GCA_963971225.1). NCBI lineage: Eukaryota > Metazoa > Arthropoda > Insecta > Diptera > Ulidiidae > Melieria > Melieria omissa. Next base: position 39,591,608 of record OZ020267.1, read on the forward strand.
TTAACGCTAGTGTGTGTGCTGAAAAAAACACCCCTACCCGTGTGATGGGGTACCCGGGTACCCCAGTACAAATTGTATGAAAATTTCTCATTTTTTGTTCGCACTGTAAGAAATTTTCCTGTTTTTGTTTAGTTTTAAAGCACTCAGTAACATAAAAGTACATTTTGGGATTTCCCTTGTTACAAAAAATGACTTGCAAACTTGTTTTTTAATTTCCAGTAATGAATTTTTGTGCAATTTCGGATCCCGCTTTCATAAAAAGGGGAATACCATTCATACGCTGCTGTAAATTTCAATGGAAGGTCATTCCCCGCTGACATTTTTTACATTTGAACTTTGTAACAAATTAATTAATCGCTAGTAATTAGTTTCATTTGCATTGTGAAAGATCTGAACAAATTCGGAAATGAGTTCTTATTCAGAAAGAGCTTGTTTTGAATGACTTATCTCAGCCGAAATTCAAGAAATACTATGCGAAAGTAAAAGTGATGAAGAATTTTTCATTTCCGAAGGCGAAAATGAACATATTCCATCAGTTGACGACGCAGCAATAGAGGCCTCTGGCGCTTAGCCTGCGGGTTGCATAGAAATTGACCATCTCATATGACTCGATATCCAATTATAGAACTTTTTGGTAAAGATGGCATACAGGCTTGAGACATTTCGGCGTAGTGTGCCAGTGTAGTGGCCACGATTCTTCCTACAATATATGCACAGCAAAAGCTATATTTAAAAGTATTTTATCAAGTGAAATATGTGACATAATATTGCGTGAAACCAACCGAAAAGGACGCCTTACGCAATATTTATAGTCGAAACTTGAAAAATATGAGTTAACAACTTTTTGGGCTTGTGACGAAAGAAATTCTTATCATCTCTAAGCTCAACTGTACCTGGGAACACCAGCTGAACGCGAATGTCGATAAACGTAGGCGAGAAAGTTGTTTTGGATCTTGTTTGCAAATACAAAATATCTTGGAGTTTATAATTTTATATAACCAAAATAAATTTTTCCGTTTCCTTATAATCGATAGAGTGATTTTTTTCCGTTGATAAAAACGTTTTATTACAAATTATTAACCTTAGAAAGTTTTACTTACAGAAAAAAATCTATGAAATCCATGCAACTCCATACAAAATGTATTGGGGTACCCGGGTGCCCCAGCACACGGGTACGGGTGTAAAAAGTAAAACGTTGTGCCACACCATCCAAAATAAAATAAATGGAATTAAACACTCGAAAATATAAACAGAATACCATTTTGGGAGTTGTTATGAAGATTAACCTTTCTAGGTTATCCGCATGTATGTAATATTTCGATATAAAAGTGATTTGGGTACCCGGGTACCCCATCACACACATACGTGTTAAAGTTAATTTATTATTGGAATACAAAAATTGGTCTTTAGAGGGTTAAGCAATAACGACGCAAAACTTTCCAGCAAAAACACATGGCTATAAGTTTCATAATAAGATTTGCAATTTTCAATCATTTCAAAGTAATTAAGGGCGCAGTTGTTATAGCTTGGTATGGAAATCTATCTGAATGCATATCTTTTCTGGGCCCTTACTGACTGATTCATCAGCACCCAGCCCAAACCGCTAAAGCTACGAACATGAAATTCGAACTATAGGTCCACTTTAGAAAACTAACGTCCGCTAAGAATATTTTCGAAATTCGGGTTCTATAGGGGCAAAAGTTAAGGTGTATATAAGTTAAGGTGTTATATGAAGAAATGTGATTTAATGGGTCTGTTGATTTCAAACTTGACGAAAATACTCTAATCGAAAATTATTTAACACACAGTTTTTCGAAAATTTACATTTACCGGAGTCAAAAATTGGTTACGGTTATGGTTACGGGTTAACAGTTTGCATGGAAAAAGATAAATTACTGAGCCAGCTAACTTCAAACATTGTAAATTAATGAAAATGATAAAATTTAAAATAAAGTCGACACTTGTTTTTAATTTTTTTTATCAAAAACTAATGGGGTCAACAAAGTGTAAGGGGAAACGTAAATTATTGGGCAAATTGTCTTTAGACTTGTAGAAAGAATTCGAAATCAAAAATAATTCCATAAATTATTTTCTATGTTCAAATCGAAAATCAACATCAAACGAGGAAAATTTCTTAGTTCATCTGGAGAACATAAACGTTCAATTGTATTTCAAGAGTAAAGATGAGTAAAGATCATGGATGGAATCATCAAATTCATGCGCATAGTTCGACATATTTACATATTTGTCCTGCATGATTTGTTTATGATTCTCGACAGGTGCTCACTTTGGCTTTTATGATTTACTGTCTTCAGTAGGCAGGTCTTGACATCGTCCTTTTCAGAAACTTTGAATCTTTTTAGCCGGTCCGTTGGTTTTGTAAAGAAGCTAGAGTTCTAGAAGATCTTCCATTGGGGTCATCCTGCCGAAGCACACACGTCTGAAAGCTAATATTTATAGTAAGTAGCAGACTCAGTAGACACACACTCTAGCCACATGCCGCAAATGACCGCGGCACGTCTCCCAATTCGATTGACGTTCTCGGTAGGTGGGATGAATTCCTTGAAAAGTCCCACAACGGTTTTCAGCGAATAGTTGGTCGTGTTGAGTTGAGGTGCGACTACTTTCACCCCTGGACTCCAATTATATAGTCAAAATCTGGTATGCAGTAAACCGATGTTGTGGGTAAGAATTGTATATAATCCAAAAAATAATTTGTCGGCTTAGGGTGATAAGGTGCCAAAAGTTCACTTCTTCAAAATTTTCAGGAGATCAAAAAAACAGTGTAAAAATGTAAATGAAAATTAATTGTTTGATTTTTCATGTAATGTTACTAAATACTGCCTTAGAGTAGTGAAGAGAATATGAAGAAATAAAAAAATTGTCCTCTGATTTATATATATTTTTGTGATTTAACACATTTTCCTTAACTTCTTTCAATTTGTGCACTGGACTCAGCACCTTTTCACAAAGCAAAATTATTTCATATACAAAAACCGCAAAATAGTTTGTTGCTTTTAATACTTGTAGCATTTGTTTTATTGTAAAAGAAAGGAGGTTGTACAATCTTACTTCGATGCTGCGAAAAATAATTTAAACAGTAAAGTAGTAAACAGCAACAGTAAAGTGAGTAAAGTATATGTAAAACAAGTATATGTAAACAATGCAGTCTTTCTTCATTGCTACTCAAAAACAAAATTACATATAAAAATGGAATATTACTCATGAGGTAATTCCTCATAAAATCGAATGTTGTATCTAAGCATTGAAGGTGTTCGTATTTTCTTGCTGTAATTTAATTTTTTTTAGATTTTTCATCGCTCGCTCTATGGTAGAATGGACACTGTCCGCTTCCATTTGTGTGTGTCCAGTTTCTGAAATTTTCTGTGCAATTGGCAGAAAATCCCTTCTACAACTCCCTCCGTCAGTTTGACTCCATTCGTAAATGTTAGGGTTCTGCGCCTAGGTGTCATACCTTTGCTCCAGCCTTCCTCTTCTATTGTGGTTTTATCCTTTTTTCAGGATTCAGCAAGCAAGAAGATTTCTCCGCGTTAACTATAAGACCAGTGCTTTCTGCCCAGTTGTGTACAGTTCTTGGCGTAGCAGTCATAAGATTGCTGAAAGTTGGAAGACATTTCCCGATTAGAACTATCACAATATCATCTGCATATGCAAATAGTTTCGGTGCTTTTGCTTAGAAATGAACCGGGATTTTGTTGACCACCAGCAGCCAGAGTAGTGGTGATAGGACTCCTCCATGCGGAGTACTACTCGACACCTCTCTTAGCGCTATAGCACTGATAAGCAGCTACTTCAATTCCTGCAAGTCCAATGCCATCTAAGATGGCATCGGTAGTAACGTTGTTGAAGGCTCCAGCAATATCAAGAAATACTCCTAGAGCGTAACATATTCTTTGAATTCCAGAGCTTTTTCTATGTGCGCAACTACCAGGTATGCGCCTGGTAACGACATCTAGCGGTAAATAGCCGAATATTTATAAACTTCGGAACCGTACCAAATGTCATGTTTACTTCTTATGTCATATGTCAACAATATTCAGTTCACAATTTGTCAAGTTTCATCCAACAACGCATTGTTTGACGCTCCGGAAAATGTCGGATTACGTGCCTACAAATTACCATTTGCGGACACAGTTAATTTTGTGTTACCATTTGAAGAAAAACGCTCTCTCAAACCTGGTGAAACGGTTTACGGTGAACGTTACCAACAACAATTGGCCGATTTGAACCGTGCTATACGCCAAAAACGCCCAGAATATGAAGCCAGGCAACACAAAGTGATTTTCCTCGATGACAACGCACCACCACACCGCACTAGAGCCACCAAAGAATTGGTTGCATCGTACAACTGGGAAGCTCTTGCTCATGCGGCTTACTCACCAGACTTGGCGCCTTCGGATTATGACATGTTCGCATCGATGGGCCACGCATTAACGGAACGGCGCTTCAATTCTCACGCAGAAGTCAAAAAATGGATCGATGATTGGTTTCAGGCAAAAGACGAAACATTTTTTTGGCGAGGCATCCATAAATTGCCTGAGAGATGGGAAAAATGTGTAGCTAGCGATGGCCACTACTTTGAAGAATAAAATTGTAATCATTTCCTCACAATGAACGTGTTTTTTTCAAAAATAATTTCGGTTTCATAGGCATATCATCATAGTATGTATGCATGCTTCGAGTCAGCTATCTCTGAATGTCCCAGAGTACCTCGCACATGCAGATCTAACAATTTCTCGAGTGATTTGAGAAGGAATGACGTCAAACTATTTCGCATAATTAAGTTAAACAGTTACTCACTCCTGGTATTGATATCGCTGCTTCCCCATACGGTGTGAGGCGCGTTGTCGTCTGCCGCAATAACCAAGGTCTGCATCCTATCGCCGGTTGTGTCCACCAGCCCTCGAAGCTCAGACGGCAACGCCTCGATGTCGTGTGCCATGTACCAGGACGCAAGAAGTATAGTTCCATCCTTGTCGCCCTCTACTGCCACGGTAATTAGGTAATCTGTGGAGAAATTCGGTAACATATACGAATGGATATTATTCCTTACCAGTATAGCTACACTTCCCTTGTTATTGTCGTTCGGCGTAAAAGTATTGAAACTACTTGACTTCAATCCAGACACCACTTCTCTCCAGCAACCCAAAGTTCCTGGACCAGAGCAACATCGCAGCTGCCACCTCTAAATTGAGAAGGGACTCAGCTAAGGCTATTTTACTACGATGGGGTTTATTTGAAGGACCTTTAGCAATTGCTTCTGGTGACTTCACGGGGCAGCCGTTAATCCTACATCCCTTTGGGAGACTCCAAGATGTCCCTAATCCCGAGATCCGCCTCTACCTCGCCCAAGTTGAGTGTTTTGTGGTTATCGTCTTTGGGGTGGCGCTTTTTGACACGTAGGAACACACTGCCTACGCCCCAAGCCATTTTCCCAAACCTTGCGTAGAGAATGCCTTTAGCCACCTTATTGATTTTATGGACGTAGTTTTGACCGGCATTGGGATTCGGCGGCTTCGCTTCGTAAAGAACCTTCTAATCACCGGTGGGCACATCAGGATTCTGTCGTTGAAGTAGGGTCAGAGCACCCTTCAGCTTTACCACTCGAGGTATTAACACTTTTGCTTTTGGTAAAGATGGAATGTCGCCCGATTCACTACTTCGAGCCTTGCTCCTTCCCATAGGCCCTGGAGCAATGCTACAGCTCCCTTCACCCACTTTAGGGTTGGATCGTCATGGCATTTGTTTATTCTGACGCCGTTGAACTATCCAGCTCCATCAAATGACAGCATAGACGCATTCAACTCGATCTTTATGTGTGCCATTAGTGCCTCCAGCAACATGATCTCGATGCGCTGCGGTCAATGAGTTCAACGATCACGTGTCTCTTGGTCACATCACTGGCCGCAGTCCCCGTTCTCGAAGTACTGTGTTTTTCTACCTTAGCAGCCTCTTCTTTTCGCTTTGGCCTTTTACCTGCTGGGCTATCGCTGTCGAGGAGCGCTGCCTTTTTATGGCGGCGTTCTCCTTGACCCTATGCGCAAATTTCGGGTCCGAAGCAGCACACCACGTCTTTGTAGCGAAATGAGCCCGGTCTTTCTTCACAGCGCCATTGGCCAAAGTCAACCTTTCTTTTTCTTCCTTCGAAAGGCTTGACTTTCCCTCGACTGCGACTGCAAATTCTGACCGCAGCTTTGCACTGGGCTTTTGCTTTAAGCCCCTCCTTACGGAAGGCCGGAAACGTGCTGTGCGGCCCGGAGAGAGCAGAAGCGCCCCTCCTTCGACAGTATTAAAGCTCTACGAGTCTTCTGGGACCACGGCACTAGTGCGCTGTTAGTAGTTTTTATTGTTGTTTTTGTGATAGTAGCATTGCTAGAAGCTGCACCTATCCCAACAGCAGTGGCCAATCCGCCAAACACCTCTTAGCAATGATTCGAATAAGGCTTCATATACCGCCCCTTGGGTACGGCATATCAAGCTATACTCCAAAGGGCGCCGCGTGAAGCCATAGCTCAATCTTTGCTAGACACCATGTTTTCTCATTGGCTGAGTCTGCCTAGGCAGCCACTTCCGAGAGGCCGCATGATGCCCATTGACCGGTCGGCACCCGCTAGCAGGGAACAGTTAAGAGCGCCAACCTAAAATTAAAGGATTATCTCTAAATACTTGCACATTTTTCAGGAGACACTTGTAATTTGGACGGTAATATTGACTACTAACATACGATTGTTTTTTAACACGCAAGGAACTATCTGATACCCTAAAATGCTGGATAAATGGTATGCTCGCTACTAGGAAGGAGGAGTTACAGACTACTAGTTACTACAGAACCTAACTAACTCTGGCCTAACAGTCCAGGATTATGCTGATGACATTCTAAGCTTAATCAGGGGAAAATTTGAAGATACCTTGCGGGATGGAATAACCTTAGGATTAGGATTAATCAAGAAATGGTGCGTAAAGGTGGGGCTGAATATTTACAAGGAAATACAAACTTGGTGCTCTCAGACCAATCTGTTTGGATGGGACATGGAACGAGTTCCAGAAGAAGGTGAAGTATCTAGGTGCCATAATAGATCGAAAACTGCTATGGAAGAGACACATTGAAGAAAGGATAATGAAGGCTACCAGGATTTCATGAACTGTAGATCCATAGCAGCAATACTGAGATAGATATATACGGCGATCATGGTATCCATGATAACGTATGGATCAGTTATCTGAGTAAGCAAAACCAATAAACTAACCACTATTAAAGTGCTCAATAAGCTTCAAAGACTGGCATGCGTATGCATAACAGGGGCTATGAGAACGTGTCCAAAAGCATCCATGGAGGTACTTCTTGAACCCACACCTCTTCATTTGCATATACATACCCGCGATACGAGCGATTTCTTCGTCGCTAGAAGAGTGAATTCTTACGAATCCCGAGATTGCAATACCGAAGGATACAACCAAACCGAAGTACAATTGCATTCGGTTTGCCACTCGAAGTAGCAACACTCCGTTGCCGATGTTTGTGATTATTTTTATCTGGCTTCAGTTCGGGATTTTGTTGTCTGGATAAAAGTTCAGCGTGGGTTAAGTGCAAAAATTACTTAATTCTTTCATAAAATTTTACTTATTTAAAGCCGCCGTGGCTCAGTTGGTTAGTGCGCGGTCCAGCGAGTCGCATGCAGAGCGACGCAAGATCGAATACTGCATGTAGTAACACCTAAAAAAAAAATAACGGGAAACTCGTTTTCTCTTTCGGTGGCTGTCCTCTCAGCTGGAAATGGCAAACCTCTGAGAGTAAAAATTGCCTATAAAAAGCTCCCAACCTGCCGTTCGGAACCGGCATAAAACTGTAGGTCCCTTCCACCCGCGTACAAAATTCACACGCACAACACGGGTGGCTGCGGGAAGCTAGGCCTTAGTCTCGCGTAAGCGGGCTGTCGTGCCAATCAATTGAAATTAAAAAAAAAATTACTTATTTAAATAAAGATTATTGAAACGAACACCAGAACGTATTCTCTGTACAGCAGCTCCTTGGGTTTAGCATCAAAAAATAACACTTTGCTCACAGCGGTGTTTGCAAGAGCCAGTGGCGCACCGTCCCACCCCAAACACAAAAGTTGGTGGCACAAAATATGGTTTCGAATGGAGTCCTGTGTGCGCCACTGACAAGAGCGTTGCGAAGGTGAAGAGTACTGGAAGCGACTGTCAAGCTCTCGATTCTCGCATTCTGGAATCTGATGGGCCTTCAAATTTTGGATTTCTTCGATCTAATACACTTTATCAAAAATTCGAATTGATTTGCTGCGAAGAGGCAAAGATGGGTTTCTTTTACTCAGAGATGACGATGCAAAGTACGCTTTGGACATAAATAAGAAATGCTTATAAGTTTAATGTGGATTACAAAGCTGCGAAACGCTTTTATTCAAAGGAATCCGACATCTAGTTTACAAGTTGTGAGGAACTGTGCTCTTTAAGTTTTGCAAACATTTCGCCTTTCTTGTAAATGTCTTCTGACAAATTTGGACAGTTCCTAATGGGCACGATTTCATAAACTGTAACCATAGAAAATAAGTTAATGTAGTTTCGTTTCGATTTGGCATTAGAGTTTGCTAAGAAATTACATTCGCCGTTCGCACACTGGACCGACTCCAATTCACATGGGTTACCGAAATATAATGCAGTGCCGTTAGGCGCCCTACCGCAAGTAGGGACTTTTATTAGATGGCATCCCCGTTTACACTTCCCCTTACAGTCCTTCTGCTCCACAACCTGCAGTTCTATTGAAAGGAAAAAGAGAAAAAACAAATGGAAAAAGTTCTTTTAATTACAAAGACAAATATACACTTTCAAAGCTCTGCTTACTGCGTGTATTTGTGTATCCTAGCTCACAATTATAGTTGTTCAAATGGCAAATGCTTCGGAATAGCTGACAGGACCTATTGTTGCTGGCATACACCAGCTCGGGCGATATATGCGAGCAATCTTGGGGCTCGCAGTTCGAACCTGCCGCAACTGCAATCAGGGCAAAGATGCACAGCAACGTCGATATTTTGAAGAACCACATTTTCTACGCGTTGTTTTACTCTGTCACTAGATCTTTCCCCAGCTCCTGTATTCTCGTATATGTCACCAATGCAACTAGTTTTCGACGCACTCAAGTCTCGTTTTTATAGCATCCCGACTGCAGGTGCTCAGCAAATACTATATTGTTCCAGCGAAATATTTAATAGAGCAAATTTATTTCCAACTGCGTTCAGGTGTTATGTGTTCCCACTGACACAACTAAAACGAAAGTATATACAATTCTATTTCACATTAAATACTTCTATATGGTTACATGGGTAGTTATACTTTTCTATGATTTAAAAAAATTTAACCCTTTCGTGCCATTGGGAAAAATACTTTTGAGGAACTCTAACAATGCAAAAATTTACTGTAACCCGTAATGGTAGGAAATTCTGCATTAAAATGTTCATGCTCAACCCAATTGGAGCCCTGAACGATTCGCAGTCGAATGACGAAATGAAGAACGCCTCAGTTTCGAAACGGCGCAATCACTGTCTCGTCCAATGATAAACTTACAACTATGCAAATCCTCTTAACGATACGAAACGCCTGTATGTACATGTGTATGTAATATGACCATATAATTTACACACTCTTCGCATTCTCTAATTATAGACATGAATATTATTGAAAAACTAATGTAGTGTGATGTGACGATGTGATGTGATGTGATGTGACGATGTGATGTGATGTGATGATGGGGATGGCAGGAAGCCTACAAGTCTTTCATTACCCTCAGTCCATTTGGACGTGAAACTAAATGTCATACATAGTCACACTGCATACTCGGTTCTTCATATTCTGATTTTTGATTTTCTGAAAGGATTTCAAAGTTTTATATAAGAAGAATTTTAACAAATTTATTCAAATATTTGCGCTCATGCATTGATAGAAATTTGAATATAAAAATAAAGAGAAAAAAGGACTGCCAAGACGAATATTTTTTAAAACTTTTGGAGGCAATTGAAAGCAGCAACGAACGTTTTTGCTTTTTCCTTAAATCCTTGATTAAACTTTAGTTTATTTATGGCTTCAGACCTCAAATGAAACTTTTATGTCGGCTGTTTCTTTCTTTAAATCTTCTGGTTACCCATACCCACTGGTCTGAACGAGGGTTAAATCTTGTAAGTTTTTAAAAAATTCTGCTTGTTGACATTTTTGGATATTTTCTTTTTTGGGAGCGTAAGCTGGCTTACATTGGATTTTACTGGATAAATTTTACTGGTAAAGTTCCCAAACAGACCTATTGCTTTACTTTTTACTACGGGAACGTAATGAATATTTTTTGTAATATGTGCTTTCTAGCCTTTCACATAATGCATCAACTAATAGACTTTCCAGCAAAAACACATGGCTGCAAGTCCGAATTGCAATTTTCAGTCATTTCAAAGTAATTAAGGGCGCAGTTGTTATAGCTTGGCATGGAAATCTATATTTTTACGAAAATGACTTCTCTGAGTTTGTTTTGGATTGTGCTTGAAAATAAAACCACTTCAATCGCAAAACGCATTTCAATACCAGCAATCACTTTATTTATAAATTTACGCTGGTTTGTCTTTACACTACTACTATTGCATGTTTCCCCTTTACTTGCTTGAATCAGACTCGTCCCCCTGCGCTGCACACTGCTGCCTTTTATACTTGTTTGGTTTATAGCGCCGTTGGTTTTTGCACATTCCATTACCATTCACGAACCATCCTTGCCATATCGGAATTATAGCATGACAGCCGTACTTCAAAGTGCATGCCTAAAAGTATGCTCGTAAAAACATTCATGCATACCACAACAACAGAGTGCCTCATCGTTACAATATGAATGCCCAGTGCCCAGCCCAAACCGCTAAACCTACGAACATGAAATTCTAAGTATAGTTCCACTTTAGAAACCTAACCTCCGCTAAGAATTTTTTCGAAATTCGAGTTCTAAAGGGACAAGACGGGGGTTAAGGTGTTATATAGGGTTTTCCAACAAGAGGTGTTATTTTGGTATTCAAAGAAAAATGCAATTTTTTGAGATAAATGATCGGATGTTTGTTTCATAATAAAGAGGAAGGTATGCCGTTAATAATGAAAAACAACATCAGCCAAATGGCCACCACGACCACGCTTACAGGACCATATCCTTTTCATGAAATTTTCCATAGCCAAATCGCAAAGTGGCTGCCCTATGTCCTCGATAGCCTCACGAATTCTACCTTTCAGGTCTTGAATCGACGCTGGGCTGTTGGCGTACACCTTATCTTTCACGTGGCCCTAAAGGAAGAAGTCGCAAGGTGTTAAATCACAAGATCTCGGTGGCCAATTGTGATCACCTCTTCCAGAGATAACACCCAGAGGATCCAATCAGCAAAGACACGACGTTGTTGATGATCGGTCGGCTTGAGTTCTTGTGTTAACTGAACTTTATAAGCCTTAAGACCCAAGTCTTTATGCAAAATACGGTGTAATGACGTTTTTGGAATGCCCAATTCCAAAGAACGACGAGGGATCGACAAACCTGGGTTTTCTTCAACACTTTGGGCTACAGCAGCAATATTCTCAGTTGTTCTTGAGCGACTTGCACGGGTTTTAGTCTTCACATCACTAACTTATCCCAACTGCTCGAATTTTTCCACCAATTTCTGCATTGCGGTCCGACAAGGTGCTTCACGACGACCCAAAAATGCTTTAGTTTTGCGAACTGTGACTGTAAGATTTTCACCATTTTTGTAGTGAATTTTAATAATTTCAATGCATTGTTGAAGCATGTATCGTTCCATTTTTAGTAATGGCGTAGTTTCTACTTGTCAAATGTCACAGAATAAAAGCTTCAAAGTGACAGCTACCGAAATACCGGGTGATTCAAAATAACACCTCTTGTTGGTTTTTTTCCCCAAAAAATTTATTTCTAAGGTATAATAAGTTTGTTGCCATATTGTAGCCTGTGAAATTTCCTTCACAATTAAATGTAAAAATGTACACTTTTCTTTTTTCTGAATAAATTTTTTAAAGCACGCAGCAACTTAACAGAACTAAGAACTGTATCGAAAATTATAAATACACTTTAAAAATCATATAAAGTGGGCTATGCCATGAAAGTTGCTTAGCAATATCTGAAAAACCTTCTTTTTTTTAATGAATGTGCTCTATTTTTGTACAAAACTGAATCTGGAAACTGATCCTACTCAACTGATTCCAAGACTATTAATCAGCCAATGAGTTCAATTAGCAAAAGAGATAAACATATCTAGTCAATCTCTCTATTAAAATAAACTTTCTGAAGTCTCCATCGTTAGTTGATGAAAGGCAATGCGACCACAACTCGTTACGTCAATCTCGAATGCTTCACATATTCATTCAGCAACTGTTAACTCAATCAATTTGGGCACCAATCAATTTGCTGCTTGATGGACACATCCTCCTTTCGGCAGCTGAAATTATTATCATGCAAACTTTCTAATTTACTCAGAGGCTCAACAAATTGTAACCACGCAATTTTGTAACAAACCAATACAAATAAATACAAACCCACCGCCATTGAAGCGTAGCGAATAGCGAAGGCGTTAAGATCGACAAGTTGGGATTACACAAAATTTTCCACCTGACTAGCGGCGCTGTCGCACTGTATGCGAACGAGCTGCGCGATATAAACACAATGCGCGGCTCGTTAACCCAATCAGCAAAGATTTTAGCCTCGTAATGATGCGATCAGTGACCGCAAAACGTGTGTGTTTGCTCCATTGCCAGCAACGAAGACGACGCCGAAGTCGACGCCACAACTGACACGAATGTGGCATGCAGCAGCGATCGCCGCAGTGCCACAACAAGCGTATCACATGAATGGGTTGACGCTAAAAGTTGCATCATCTGCTTGCATGCCAATTCAATGTGATGCTTTGATCTGCTCTGCGTGTGTGTGTGTGTGTGTGTGTAAAGCGTTTTTATATGCAAAGTACGAGTATGAGTGGGCAAAGTGCGTTGTGTTTCTGTGGACCAGCCGGCACTGCAGCTGTTGCGGCCAACAGCGGCTTGAAGCACTGGGCCAAAATTTTTGTCGAAACGGCGGCATTTTTTGCTACCTCATATTTTTTGCCGCCGTGTCTTTGAAGACATTCTTAAAAGCAGCCGAGCTTACGCTGCTCCGAAACTGGTGCAGTTAAATGTCATTGTCGACTGTTAAAGTTGCCGTGGCCGGATGTCTTTGGTGGCTCAGCATTTGTGGCATTCAATGCTTCATTGCATAAACCGCCAGTGCCTTGGCGCCGCATAGATTTTAAATAATGTGGCATAAAAATATGCCGCCAACTGACCTCCAATGCCAACGTAAAAGTCGTGAGTTATTTGCGCAGAAAACCAACTGCAACATTCAATTATTCATGGAGCCGAAATTCGTTTCGTAATGACAATTGAACTATCGCATTGAGACGTCAGTGCGGCAGCCAATTGGCGTTGTCGAATGGCGAGTGCGCGTTAATGATTTTCACTTTCACCTATTCAATGCTGGCTGCTCCACTTGTAGCCGTCACTTTTAATGCCGTAATGTCTGCTCATTTATTGGTCATTTCGCAATGATTGAAATTCAAATCGGATGCTTTATATAATCGCCGTCAGGCCAACCGACTAACCGGCCTATCTGGCCTGGCCACTGCCCGCGCAGCAGCAACACGCGTCGCTGCGCTGCAAATGCATCCATTACGGAATCGTCGAATTGTCCCAGGAGACACGGCAATGCAGTTTTCTGCACTTATGCAAATTGCACGCGAGTGTGTGTGTGTGTGTGTGTGTGCGTGAGTGAGTGCAATGCTTGGTGCAGTACAGCTCCGCCTTGTTGATAAGCGATTAGTTGGCGCGTTGGCATTTATTTAAATTATGGTCTGCAAGCGAAAATTGTTGCGGTAATTTGTCTCATTGTGCGGATTTTTGCATGGAAATGAATTTATAGTTGAAGCTGTGTGGAATGTGAAGTTCAGGTTTCAGCATGGCAGATAATATTTCGATAGTTTTTGAAGTCTAGTGTGAAAAAATTATCTTTAGTTATAATTTTCCTTCATTCACTGAATTGAATTCATTCACTCAATGCTTTAATGAACTAAAAACTGAGAACTGGAGATTCAATTAGACTTGGCGCAGTTTTTTTCTTTTCATAGTTATACGAAATTCATCAATTGAAGCTCAAAGTAAAAATGGAGCAAGCGCCAACTCAACCAGATACAGATTAAAAATATAAAATAATATGTTCAGCATACAAAATTTTATTTGGTTTAGTTAAGGTTACATTGGTTAAGAAGATTCATTCTGGCTCATTGCGATTACCTTTATGAAGGAAATATTCCCTTGAAGTGCTTAAAGAACTTTAACGGAAAAAGGAGCTCAAAAGTAGAGTTTAAGTTAGGAAATGTTTCAATCGAGGTAGATTAGGTTAACGTCTGTTGACTCTGCGGAATAGAAGAGCAGACTACTGAACAGTGGCGCACCCAGGAAAAGAGGTTCAAACCCCGCCCCAAACACAAAAATTGCTGGCACAAAATGTGGTTTTGAATGGTGTTCGGCTCAAAAGTTGTACGCAAAACACCCCGGAAAGTAAAATCCTAAGTGCGCCACTGCTCCTGAACACATTACACTGTGCAACAGCATTTTTCACAACGGAAAAGTCCATATGGGCGTAAAACTAGAGACCAAACATAGTAATATTGCGTACTTAGTTTTTCACTTGTACATCCTTTGTCCTTTTTAAACAGACTTCAAAAGTTTGAAGAGGATAAAAATTAAAAAAATATTAAAAAATACTTGACCTCGTTAGAATATGGCGATATGTATATCAAATGAAAGAGGAAGGGCTGAAGAATTTAAATAACATTGATTTTTTTATCTATTTGTAAAAAAAGGCAATGAAAAAGGTCCTTTGAAAATTGTAATCCTTTATGTTCTTGAAAATTTATATAGAATTTTCTTGAAAAGTAAGTACACTCGAGTCTGGGTATGGTGAACACCCGATATAGTGAACACCTCGATATAGTGAACACCCAAATGTTGACATGGAGCCTCTAAATATTGAAAAAAATGTTCAAGCAAAAAACAAAAATTGTATTTTGAGCAAATAAAACAAGTTTTTGAACAAAAATGTTGATTTTGATATAGTGAACAACCTCGATACTGTGAACAGGCCTTGCAATAATTAGTTCACTATATCCAGACACGACTGTATGTTAAAACCCAAAATCTTCTTGATCACGTGTCAAAATTTCATTATTTTCGCTTCATTGATTTTGTATCTTTTTATTATTTAAAATACTGATACTCAAATAAATTAGAATTTTTGTAGCTACATCATTAGAATTGCAGTTTTTTTTAATAACTTTCGAACCCATAAAGTTAAAGTAATGAAATTTTGACACGTGATCAAGGGGACAATTTTTTTTAATTTTTGTCGCACGGTGTAATACTACACTGCGATGCGGCATGTCGTAGCAGGATGCGCTACCTGGACCAGTTCTGGCTTGCAGAAGAGGGTACTGAGCATCTAAACCCTCGTGAGTTACTAAGCTTCATTGGGTCAGTGGGTCTAGGCGATGTTCTCTAAAAACTTGTAGGGGGCACAATAGTTCACTTCTGGTTTTAGTGCAACAAACCACATTAAATAATTGTTTATTCTAGATAATGTTTAAAGCAAAAAAGATATACCAACTTTTAGGCTTGGGTGTGGTCTTGGACCTGGCTTGGTCCAAGTATGCTTCCGAAGTTGCCATCCTAACCTTAATTAGTTCAGGTATGACTTTGTGACTCTGGTGACCTAAAAGGATCACTCAAAACTTACTTTCTAGCACAACAACCAGTTACTGGGTTACGGTCTGCCAGAAAAGTTAACTTCGGTCAACACTGGCCACACCAAGAGATGATGGGACGTCCTCAACTTGGTGCTTCCTCCACTGGAGACATGGCCTCTCCCTCTTCGCCGGCGATCTACAACTACCGCATCGAACACTTTCTTCGCCGGTGCGAAGAAAGTTCTTGTTCATATGGCGAACAGGGCCAAGCCAGCGTAGCCGCTGGATGTTGATTCCCTCTACTACCGTCCTTGTCTTCAATAAGCTCGTACAGTTAGTTGTTGGTTTGTATACGATAGTCGTTGCCTATATGAACAGGGCCGAAGATTTTGCGAAGTAAACCCCTCTCTCGAAACCCCAAGGGCCGTTATGAGGTTACGCGAAAGTGTCCATGCCATGATATGTCCGGGCAGAAAGAGCGTCTTTTAGAGTGCAAGTTTTGTAGGTCAAGATAGGTCTGAATTGCCCAACGAGACCAACTCGGTGAATTTATGGGCAAAAGTGATTCGTTGCTTTATTTCCAGACTGACACCATTGCTGCTGCTTCTGGCGCAGCCAAGGTAGATGAATTCCTAGACGACTTCAAAAAACTACTTGTCGGCCTCGACGTGAGACCCTAGCCCCCGCGAGTTCCTGCATGTAGACAGTATATACTTCATCTTGCCCTCATTTGCCACCAGACCCATTTTAGCAGATTCTCTTCTCATTCAAAAGCAAACATTTATTTGCGATGTTTGGGTCTACTCTGAAATTTTCATAGGGTAGAGTCAAAAGGCTTTTGGGTTCTAACCTAAGCAACCTGAACAGTGTCAAGTGGGCATGGCATCGTTACGGCATTAACTCAAAGTTCAAATTCAGTCATATGTTCCCATATGCGATAGTTGGAAAGTATATAAAAATCTCTTATTGATGATTTTCAACATTTAGAAGATTTTCCTCAAATCAGCTCATCATCGACAATTCGGTCATTTACTTACGTATGCACATACGTATATGTATGTATGTGCGAGCATAGTGTAAGTTTGCAAAACATGGACAAAATCATTGGAAAGCTACAAATTCCTGGTGCAGCGGTGCGGCAACATTGCTGCGTGCAGCCACCCATGTGTACGCACCGCTGTGATGTTGCAACACTTTCATATTTGAAATTTGACGACGAGCAGTGGTGCTTCGAATTGAAAGCGTCTGATTGCGAGTGCAAAAGTTAACACAAAAAATTCATGCGAGCAGTCGTCATGAAAGAGCAGGAAGTTTTGTGCAAAAGGTATTTATTTCGCGGGCAAACCTTTCCCCAACTGCGCTGCTGCGCTTCAAGTTTTAACTGTCGCTTTTTTATTTGTTTTTGTTTCTTCTTCTTCTGTTACACCAACACAATGTGCACATTGAACTTTATTGGGTGCAATTTTCCCTCCTTTTGTGGCAATTGAAATTCAACGAGCAACTGCCAGCCAACCGCCAGACAGCTGCGACCATTGTCCGATTGTCTGACAGCGACTTTGTCATTTTTTTGCTTACTTCTTTTTTGCCTTCAAAATGTTTTTTTTTTCTCGCAAAATATAAATAAGCATCACCACTTGGCACCGGTCAAACTGGTAGAAATTGAAGTTTAACAATGCCTACATGATTTTGCTCTTTCAGCGAATTAAAACAACAAATGCAGTTTTACAATTTTTTTGGTTTTTTTTAATCAGCCAACACACACGTCAGCCACAAAGTCGCCTCGAAAGCGAAATATTTAGCAACGAAGAAATGTTGCGGCGACAATTTGCTATCATCAACATGCCGTGCTGAATTGTTTTTGTAATTACTTAATACGCTTATGTTAACACGAACCGTTATAGACGCATGTCCGCACACACAGGCACACACACACATACAAATGCGCGCACTTGTCGCACAGTGCGCACACGTGACGCGCCGACAGCTGGCACGCGCCTTGTTCGCGTCTGCGGCTGCGCAGCGTTTGCGTCGTTTTAGGCATTTTCGCACATACTCGTCTCGTATCTGTTTGCTTAATTGGAGCAGCCGCACCAACCCTTCTCGGTGCAATTGCGCCGCGTGCTTACGAAAGAAATGCGCATTTAATTAAAAAAGACGCGCATTGCACACTTTGCACAATCGCTGCCATTCGCTGTTTTATAATTCGTTTCCAATTTCAATCGTTCACAAGTTGGCTTTCAATTGCTTGGGTTCTCTGTGTCTTTGATGAGTGAGTTGGTTAGAGAGTAGAGGAAACAATAATAGAGTAAGTTCGGGTAATGTGATATACCTGTTTGTTTTAAGGCGATTCCCGACACAATTTGCCATGAAAGACACTTTTTTTTTTTGACTCAAACTGCTCACTGACGCATTATTTAGTTTATGTAAGATTATTAATTCTTCAAGATAAACAGTTGATGAGTTTTTTAATTAATATTCAAAATATGCGGATATATCTGATAAAAGTTTTAAACTTGGTGAAAATACTTAAAATAAATAATAATTACAGACCTGATTCTAATTTTTTGGAAAATCACAATCTGATGGGGCAAACCAAGGGTTAACAATTTGTATGGAGAAACATGATTGAATGGATTTTTGTTTATTTCAAACTTAGTAAAACAATAAATGCAACCAGGCGCAGATCCAGACAAATATTTCGGGGGGAGGGGGGTTTTAAAAAGTAATTCTTTAATTTTTATAAAATGCCTTTTAATTTGTATGTAGTTTTATAGTCGATCCAAATATTTCGGGGGGTTTCGACCCCAAACCCCCCCCCTGGATCCACCACTGAATGTAACAATAAATAATTCGACACATGTTTTCCATATTTTGAAAATCCAAAATGCTGCGGGGTCAACCATGGGTTAAGAAGTTTGTATACTATTGACTTTTAATTTAGTGAACACACTTTAAATAACTAACAATTCAACTAGTGTTTTTAAATTTTTCAAATATCTTTGCAAATTTGCATCAAAGGTTTTAAAAGCTAAAAAAATGCTAAAAGAATATTTTGGTTCTTTACTTCTATAATTGCTTCTTTCATTTGCATTTGCACCATTTTCGAATTTCTCTTTTTTCGACATCATTCAAATATACTTTTTTAACCCTTTCGATCCCAAAGTTGCCTGCGAGCAACTTCACCTATTTGTCATCTTATAGCAAACGCTGCGATTGATTTATGGGTTTAAATTATATAGACACGAACAAATTAATATTTTTAGATGTCAATTCAAAACAAATTACAAAAATTTTATTGTTATCCTCAAAATAATTTCCAATAATTTGCAACAATATAAGGGAAAGTTTGTGTTCTAATTGAAGTCTACGAATTGGGCGCGTTTGATCAAAACCCTGGTTCTTTAATAATGGTCAAATAAAATTAAAAAGTGATAATTTTGTATTTTTCCATAAAAATTAAGTAATTTTTCTATAAGTAAAAAATATTGAGACAAAATTTATTTAACCGTTTTAAGCTGAAATTGTTCAAAAGTAAACTAGCTCTAGAACTCTAACAAAGAGGCGTGGCGACTTCAAATGTCGTGTGCACAATTCTCAGGCAAGTTTTTGATTTAAAAAAAAATTAATATCGAGACACAGGGTAAAATTTTTCCCATACACACTGACCCTCAAAAATCAAATTTTGTAGGACATTTTAGTATCAATTTTGAATAAGTACGTAAGAAACACTTAAAAACATTTTCAGATTTGGCTTAATTCTGGTGTTGAAATGAATTTCTGAGCTTTGACGTATTCAGAGACCTATAGTAGAATTTTATGGTGAATAATTTCGTGGTACATTTTGTCCTTTAAAAGTCCTGTTTTATATGACATTTTTGGCATTTTAGAAAAAAAGGGTCAAATTGACCCATAAAACTAGGAGCTACAGGGTTAAAATACTCCACAAAAATTTTCCCCGTAGTGTTTTACACCAAATTGCTGAACACATCAAATACCTAAAATGTGATGTTACATGGTTTTCGTATGACGATTCACCATAAGAATGCGCGAAAAGGGGAAACTTTGGTACCCTCTACCAGAATCCGTTGTCAGAACGTTGTTATTTTTTTTTGTGTTGTGCAGTGTAATTTATTTGTTGTACCTTTCGGGCTTTCAAACTTTAACCCATTTTTTACCGCCGTGTCTTTAAAGACACGGCAACTTTGAAAAATTCTGAAAATAACAGTTTCCAACGCATATTAAATATTTTTACATAATCGGATAGCTACATTCATTGGCTTTGAAACTGCGAACAACTATTTCCGAATTTTAGGGTTTCACTTAGTGTATAACTGGTATAAACAGGACCACCTTTTTTAAGGGTTCTAAACATTTTTTTTTTTAATACAAAATGAATTTTTGTTTTTAATAAAACACTTAATACTGCTTACCAAAAAAACAAAGTTGACATACAAATTATGAAACTTTCAGTTTTCTAAAGTTTTAAGCGTGTTCTACCTTGAAATATTTTGATGTGTCCTTAAAAACACGGGAATCGCATTATATTCAACTTTATCCTTGGTTGCAACTACTTTCGATGCGTAGTTAAGAAGAAACAGTAACTGAAACTTGAAAAATGTGTAACTTTCCGAATTTGGCTCACGTATTTTGCCAGCGTGTCTTAAAAATCACATCTGCTCAAGCCCAAAAAAATTTTTTTTTTAATTTTTGAAAGCAGAAATGGCATACGGAGGCTCTAAATAGGCTGTATTATGAAAATTTTCAAAATCGGTCCACGGGATCTAGGGGCGGTAAAAAATGGGTTAAATCCCAAAAAATTACGGAAGCTGCAAACATATCCCAAATCTTCCAGCACGAGTTTTTTAGTTGCTATGATGTTTTGAAAATTTTAATTTAGAAAGAGGACATCTTGACACTTGTGAAATAAACTACTATATGACTTTACTCGACCAAATCATATTACCCGAACTTACTCTACAGCGCTGGTGAAAGGTTCATCTAGTTCGTCTACATGGTGGAAAAACCGGTGGTATATAAAAATGTAAAAAATCGTTGAAATATGTGGTATCACAATGGGGCTCTTAATAGGCCTCCAAGTATTTCTCTTACAGAGGCAGCCACCTGACCTAATCTATCCATAGGAGCTTGCTAGAGGAAAGACCGAACGTACCGAAAAAAAAGTACCTTTCCACTGCCAAAAAGTTGTCAGTCCTTTTGATGTTTTAGATCCACGTGTGATTTCCAAAGGAGTTTGCCATCGAGGATGACTTCAAGATACTTGAACTCTTTGGATAGCTGAATAGTGACTGCCTTGAGTTTGTAGAGGTAGGATGAACCTTACTTCTCCTGGTGAAAAGGACCATACCACTTGGTATGGACTGGTACTATTTGTATTTTTTTACCATTCCATTTACAATACAATTTTTACCATTGGTCCATTCTTATTCTACAATCATACTTGATGCTTAAACTTTTATTTATTAAATAAACCAATTGCTTCGTTTCGAAACAATACATAACACTTTGGTATATAAGATCATGTGGTAGTGAACTAACTAAAAACAGAGATGCAGAGATTTCTTTACGTCTCTTCCAATGGCTTTGATTATTTGGGTAATGTCTTTTCATAGATTATAATATGTGATCTTTTGTATCTTCCAGGACAAATATCTTCTCTATTTGATCTCCAGTCATAAGTGTATGACGACACGTTAAGGATCGCTTTTTTAGTTTTTGTTGTACGTGCTTAGTGCATGCAAGTTTGAATAGTTTGCATGTAGGTATGGATTAAAATTTTTTAGCGCACATACACCAGATTTGTTCTTCGATTCAAGTTGTATTTCTTTATTTTATTTTCTTAATTTTCTGGCGACTGGTCACAACAAGAAATGTTTGCCTTGAATTTGAGCTTAAAAAGAGTTGAGAATGAAAGTGGTTCGGTTTCGAATTAATCGTACTCGGCGCCAATAGTTAGACTGATTTCGCCTGGCTGCACAAAAGTCTGATGGTACCATTTGTTTGTATCCAAGACAACTGTGCAAAAATTTAAGAAATTCAAAATGTCAGTGGATGAAACATGTTTGTTGTATATGAAATGAATTGAATGAATAAATTATATCTGCATGCATCTATAAGCAAAATTCACTCAAAAATTTTGTTCTTCGAAAATGAAAGTGAGATGAGTTTTCCCTTTTTTGATGTAAGAGTAACACATAAAATTACTAAAAAATCTCTCCTTTTGTCCGATAATTGCGGACGCAAGATTAAGTCTTTACTTACTTATGTCGCCCGTTCGAACAATGGCGTCGAATTGCTTGCACCGGAAGTAGCATTCCGGTGGAGGCGCCAGCAGCCAGCGCTTGCTGCCCGACAGCTGTGCTTGCCACGAAGGCAGACGCACGTTATCGACCTGCAATTGAAGACATTCTTCAGTAGACGTATTCTTCAGTTCTCATGGTTAAGGGGCGCTTCAGCGTACATGCATGTGTGCGCCCAGACCGGAAGTGCCAATGAAAAACCAATCGACCGCATTATTCTCCGAAGTTGTGGGCAGAAAGTACGGACGTCCGTAGTGTTTGCGAAACTCCTCGGCCGTCTCCGGATTGCAATTGCTCCAGCCAAAGTACCATGGCTCGGCGCCGGGCTGCAGTTCGACGCGCTGTTTGGGCATATCGAGCGCTTGGAAGAGGTTTCTGAAGCCCGTTTTGTAGGGCAGAAATTGGCAGTCGAGTATTTTCTGCTTGTGCTTGGCGCGCTGATAGACATCATGAAAGTACCAATAGTTGAATTTCTGCGTGGAAAATCAAATGAAAATTTACTTAGTCAACCTATTTAGACTCAGTTTCATAGAAAGAGCAGCAAAGCAGTGCAATTTAACTACCGTCAGGGCGGTCCAATTGCTAGTGGCGTCTTCCACAATGACAGGTCCGCCCTTGTAGGCGTACTTGGCAGCAAATTCGGCGCTGGTAATGCCGCGCAATCTCGCTGCGCTGTCAACATTTTCACAGAAGCTGCAATCCTCGGGCGGCCGAAAAGCGTAGCGCAGTGTGCGCGGCAATTCCAGCAGACAACGCTGGAAAGATGCTCCAATGGTTAGAACACTTGAATGGAAATAGGATCCTTAACATTACCCTGGAGGACAGCTCGCTGTTGTAGTAGTGATAGCAGTAGGCCAACACAGCGATAGCCATGCAAACCTTGAGCCATTTGCGCCTCCTGCCTGCACTCTCAGCTTTGGTCTCGCTGTAGAAATGCTGCACGCATTCGAATGTTTGTGGATTCAGGCTCCTTTCCTGGCATTTGGCTAAAATCTGTTTCAACCTTTGCTTGGCACTGTCCACTTCCATGTTGCCGGTCGATGTTGCGCTGCGGAATGCTGGAGAACAACTGAATCGCTGTCACTGCGAGCGGCGACAATGCGCCTCGGTTTCGCTGAAAGTGTTGTCTCGAGGGCGGAATTTATCCTTTGAGTTGGCAATAATTTGATTATCGGCTGGTGCGCAGGCTTTGGCGTAAATCTTGTTATGTGTGGAATTCATTCTTGTTATGCGGAAACGGCAAATACGTTCGGGTGGGTGTCATGGCGCAGTGTGTGTGAGTGTGTGCGGGTGTCGTGTGCGTGGTTGCAGGCGATAAGTGTAAGTTTGATGGGAGAAGTAGATGAAATAATGAGCAACAAGTGTTGGTGTAAAGACGTAATTGCATAAAACTTTAAGTGAGCAACAGTGCGATGGAATTAAATTTAAAATTGCATTGAGTAACACATTTCATATCAATGTTATTCAATGCAATTTTTACTTTAACTTTAACACACTGATGCTTGTTGAAAGTGAATCTTAGTAATACACATTATTTTTTATTTATTTGTTTATTTAAAGCAATCCAGAAATTTAATACAATTCGTACAGATTACAACGAAATGTAAATAAAATATACATAATAAAAAAATAAAAAAATGTAATAATATAATAAATTAATAAATTAGCTTATTGTAACTTGATTTTATTACCAAAAAATACATTTTCTATATATCGCACACGCACTACAAAAGTGACACAACTCAAAATTTTTCATTTTCGGGTTTATGTGTTAATACTGTGCACAATGCATAAAGCTACCAATCAGCAAAAGCTCAGTATATTTTGTTGTTGTTAACTGTTGCAAAAATACAGTTAGGTCTCTCTTCATGTCAGAAGTTTGATGCTATTTGATCGCTGCAGCTCAATGCAAAAGAGTCCTAACTCAAATTGTGTCACTTTTTACGAAATAAATTTTTGTTAAAGTTAATTTTAAGCAAAATTCTGACAATTTTTGCATATTTTTTTAATTATTAAAATTCATTATGAATTTTCAAAATTATTCTTTCAACTTTTTGACTGTCATTTATAATTATTAAATTCAGAAAAAGTGGCATAACTTGAAATTGTTTCGTAATTATTACGTTAAAATATCATCAAAACAGTCACAACTCAAAATTTTGGATTTTCTAGTGTAAAATAAAAAACAAAATTCTTGCAACTTATCATAAAGCATAATCTGTAAGGATTTTCTACTGAACGGTCTATACTTTATTTAAAAAAAAATTTTTATTTAGCTCAAAAACAGTTTTTTGCGTTTCCTGAAAAATCAAAAATTTTGAGTAGTGTCACTTTTGTTGTGTGTGTGCGATATGTGCATATAATTGTTTGTCCTGACTGACTGATTCATCATGGCTAAAGCTATAAATATGAAATCTAAACTGTAGAAACATCTTGAAAAATGAACTACCGCTACGACGGAATTTTTTTAAATTCGGGGTCTAAAGGTGCAATACATGGGTTAAGATGAGAAACGCGATTTAATTTGTCTATAGATTTTAAACTTGGTCAAAATACTACAAATCAAAATTAATTCGACACGTACTTTTCAATTTTTCGAAAACCAAAATTTGAAGGGTAAAGGTTCGTATACGGAAAGAACTAGAAAAACCCCTGAATCGATTGACCTATTGACTTCATAGTTAATGAAATAACTTTTTTAACGTGTTTCTAATTTTTTTGAAAATCTGAACCCAAGACTTAAAGTTTGTATGAAGAAACATGATTTTTGACGCCTTTGAACTTCAAACTTGGTGAAAGTGCTTCAAAATGTAAAATAATTCGATAAATGTTTTTAATTTTGTTCCAAAATCGAAATCGGGGTCAACGACGGGTTAAAAGTTTACATAGAGAGACTGTGAAAAACCATGAAAAATTGAGTCTATTGACTTCGAACTTTGTAAAAGTACTCTAGTGAGAAAAATGTTGACATATCTTTTGCATTCTTCTGAAAATCGAAGTCTAGCGGGGTCAACAATGGGTTAACCGTTTGTAAACACGATTTTTTACGCCTTTCGACTTCAAATTTGGTGACAGTACTTCAAATGTGAAATAATTTCGATGTGTTTTTAATTTTGTTCGAAAATCGAAATCGGGGTCAACGACGGGTTAAAAGTTTACATAGAGAGGCTGTGAAAAACATGAATTATTGAGCATATTGACTTCAAACTCTGTAAAAGTACTCTTATTGAGAAAAATTTCCACACGTGTTTTTCATTATTTTGAAAATCTAAATCTAACGGGGTTAACAATGGGTTAACAGTTACGCCTTTTGACTTCAAACTTGGTGAAAGTACTTCAAATGTGAAATAATTCATTAGGTGTTTTTAATTTTGTCGAAAATCGATACTGACGTGGTCAACGACGGGTTAAGGAAACATAATTGAATGCACCAAATGACTTCAAATATGGTAAAAGCATTTCAAATGACAAATAATTAGACATGCATTTTTTCATAATATTCTGAGGGGGTCAACCAAGGGTTAAGAGAAACTTGATTTATTGGGTCCATTGACTTCAAACTTGAGATAGAATTGCCTATGAGATAGAACCGATTTGAGGTCCTAGAACTCCTGTAACATTTAAAAAATATTAAAAAACTAACTAATTCGGAAACTTATTTTCAAATACAACTTTTTTTTGGGGTTTACAGTGGGGAAACGTGAACAAATGCCGCATGCCCAGAATTCTTCTACAAGATAAAAGGTCATAAGATGTTTAAATATTTCGAAAAACAAATTTGTATGGCACATTATTTTGATTTAAATCTAACCTTATCAGTTTGTTTAAGATTATGTTTTAACAAATCGAATGCCAACTATTCTGTGGTCAAAAGCAATAACCGCCTAAGTCGTAAATTGCTGTTCCGAGTAATCTCGCTTTAAAGTTTTAGCGTGTAGTGTGTTCGCTATGGGAATGCGAATAGGTTTTTATTAATAACTTTTTTTATTTTAAAGTTAGAAGCTCCCCGATTTTACACAATCGTAGAGCACAGTCAAGGGAACGTGGTGGCATCCATAACTCAATTTCTTCTTAAGTCGACTTAAGCGGTTAGTGCTTTTGACCACAGTATTGTTGACGATTGCATTACAATTTACAAATTTAACATTTTCTATTCATCTCTTCTTATAGGAGTCCATATTCCGGTGACACTGGCACCTGCATCACATACGACGCTGTCAATTCCGCCTATCTGGACGCGCGCAAAAGAATCCGTAAGTCCAGCCATTCCATATCAATTGGCAATGCCAAAAGTGCTCTAATTTCATACAAATTGTACACATTTGCAGACGTGACACAGCCGAAGGGCGAGTGGAAGGCCGAGGATATAGCGACAGTCGGTGAGCTGCTCTTGGATATCTCCATTCAGCTGGCTAGAAAGTAAGTCAACGCATGCCAACCAAACTAGCGATTGCAACAACACTGCAATCAATTTCGCACACATCGCACCTATCATAAAAATTGAAAGTCTGCCGCGCACGCGAGCGCCAACGCTCAGGTGATTACTGGCCGCAAACGGCATTTACTCAAGTTGCGCGCTCGCAGCCAAACCCACAAACCCAGTTTGCGAATGTCTGGAAAATTTGCAATTTAGCATAAATTGCCTACAAGCAGCCTGCAGCCGCGACTCCGCAAGGCGCGTGCAGTCTCGACTGGAGGCCTACAAGGCTTCATCAAAAAACCAAAAATACAAACAATTAAAATAAAACATAAGCAAGAGTTGGAATATTTTCGAAAGTCTTGAGCGTGCGTTGCCGTTGTCTGTCTGACTGAATACGGCAGCGGTATTTCGTGACGTTTAATTGCTTACATACCACCAGTGGCAGTGCTCCATTCTGGCATTCTCTGCTGATGGTTACGACTTGATAAAGCTGCAGCTTACGCCGCATTACCAACTCAATTCCGCACTGACTTTGCTCGTTGGTGTCTCAATATCTGACAGGCGTTTACCGTTGCATTTAATTGGGTATGTGGTGTGTGTTTGAGGCATGTACACGTATGTGTTAGGTGCATTGTTATCCTTGTGATGGAATACAAATGTATGCGGATAGAGCGAATTCCGCGATAATCTAGGAGATCTAGACGACATCACTATTTACAGTTTACTGGGCTTTCTAAAGAGCTCAAACTGAATCAATGACTAAGCGGACTTAAACTGTACTGTTTGTGATATTAAAATGGGCCTTCATGACTAAGTGGGCTACGCCGTGGGGCAGCCATCTCTACCTATCTACCTGCCTAAGTATTTCTTGTTTTGTACGGAATTTGTAAATTTTGTATGTGGGTTCTTTGAACCTGGGGAACAATTTATTATAAAATCGTGCGACAAAAATTAAAAAAATTGTTCACACCGCAAAAAATCCATATGGGCGTAAAACTTGAGACCAATCAGTTTTTAATTTCTACAGCCTTTGTCCTTTCAAAAGTTGAAGTCCTTTTAAAAATTTTGACACGTGATCAAGGAAAATTTGGTTTTTAACATAGTTACTTTTCAAGAATATTCTGTATAAATTTTCAAGAATATAAAGGATTAAAATTTCAAGGACCTTTTTCATATTCTTTTTTTACAAATAGATAATAGATCAATTTTATTTAAAGTCTTGAGTCGTATTATATTTCAAGAATATTCTGTATAATTTTTCAAGGATATAAAGGATTAAAATTTCAAGGACCTTTTTCATATTCTTTTTTTACAAATAGATAAAAGATCAATTTTATTTAAAGTCTTGAGTCGTATTATATTTCAAGAATATTCTGTATAAATTTTCAAGGATATAAAGGATTAAAATTTCAAGGACCTTTTTCATATTATTTTTCTACAAATAGATAAAAGATAAATTTTATTTAAAGTCTTGAGTCGTATTATATTTCAAGAATATTTGGTATAAATTTTCAAGAATATAAAGGATTAAAATTTCAAGGAACTTTTTCATATTCTTTTTTTACAAATAGATAAAAGATCAATTTTATTTAAAGTCTAGAGTCGTATTATATATCGCCATATTATAACGAGGCTAAGTATTTTTTGTATTTTTTTTTTATTTTTTATCCCCTTCAAAATTTTCAAGTCCTTTTAAAAGGATCAAGGATGTAGAAATGAAAAACTGGGTACGCAGTATTATTATGTTTGGTCTCTAATTTCACGCACATATGGATGTGTGAAAAATGCTGTCGCACGGTGTTATAATTCGTGGAACCGAACTTGGAAATCCCTTTGGTTCACGCGCACTAAATCGTTACATCAGGTGGTGGAAGGACTTTTCTGTTGTTGTTTCTGTTGAAGTCGGAAACCATATTTTTACATGGAATTGTATGCATTGTGATTTCAAAGTCCTTTTAAGTTTATGTTAAGGAATTCAAGTTTTAACTTAAGATCTATATTCTGGAATAATTTGTGTCCCAGAGATAACAGAGATTGCTAGCAGAATCTTAAAAAAGCAGTTGAGTTGGTAGATACAGAACATCTCTCCTCTTTCTCTCCTTCAATGCTTATTTATTAAAATCATTAACTGGTTCTTGAAAGTGAAATAAGTGTAGGTTTTGGGCTTAAATTGTTACCCAATAGGATCTATTGAGGTCTCTAGGCAGCAAACATATTTAGATTTTATTTAGATATTAATTTACAGTGGCACTTAGCGGGAAGTTTTGGGTTCAAACCCCCCAAACACAAAAATTGCTGGTACAAAATGTAGTTTAGATCAGTATTTGGCTCAAAAGTTGTACGCCAAACGCCGCTCGAAATGAAATCCTGCTGGCACCACTGTTAACTTATATTTAAGTTAAGTTTAAGTTATATTTAAGTTAAGTTTTGACCACAGGTATAAAACATGCATGATGCCATCAAAATTTTTAGTTTGTTTTTCATTTAGTAAGAAGTTTTTTTTTAAATATACACCTAATTCTGTTTTTACACGGTCTGTTTTTACACGGTTTTGATTTAACACGGTTAGAAAATTAAAAAAATTTCAATTTTTCGTGCTAAATAGAATAAAATCGTGTAAAAAAATTAAAAATTTTTTTATTTTAAAACCGTTTTAAATCAAAACCGTGTAAAAACAGATCGTGTAAAAACAGAATTAGGTGTAATGGTAATTTAGAGTAAGTGGCGATGATTCTGTCACATAATTTTCACATGCAGCAACAAAACTCTTGCAAAACTCTCCATCAATGAAAAATCATGCTTCCACTTCCACTTCTCATTGCTGAAAAACTTTGGCCAATGCTGACAATTCAAGATTTCCTGTTCACCTGTTTCCAATTCTTGTTGTTGTTGTTGTTCGAATTATCTCTTTCTGCGATTTGTATTGCCTTTGCATACGACTTCGCGTACGAGGCGAATGCAATTGGAGATTCGAGTAGAAAATGGCAGAGAGCCGAACTGAAGCGATACGTAATGCCGCAGCTCATAATTACCGCATCACCACAGCGCCACTGCCGGCAGCATCACAACATGATCGCGTGCAATGTGATGCTGCCGCCGCACCAGTGCACTAGTCAGCTCGCCGCAAATGTGTGCAGCGCACAAAACATTTCGTAGACAATTTTGTTGTTGTTGTAATGTTGTTGTCATTGTGCATGCAGCATTGGGTAAATAAATATTATGCAACTTGTTGTGGCAGATGCACACTCAGCGTGCCGCATAGAAGCCAGTCGCGGCGGCTAAGTGAGAGATTACAACAACAACCAGGCATTCAGACGCAAGTAGATTTCTGGTTTGCGGCAGTTGCAAGCGGTTTTTGCGTACGAGTTGGCAACCGTTTGCCAACCAGCAAAACGAGCGAAAATTTCGTTTTCAAAGTCTTTGGCAACTGGATTTTCTAGTCAAAATCGAAATGCAAATAAATCGGCAAGAAATGAGAAAGATGTAAGAAATTACAAAAAACAAAAAAGGAAACTGTTTGGTGAGCAGCGGCTCGCGCTGCCGTTTGGGCAGTAAAGTGGAAGTGCTGCGGCATTCGGCCGATGCCTCAATTGCCGCGGAGGGACTTTCACTTGCAACGTTGATGAATATTCAGGGTAATGCAATGGCGAGCGGCTGTTGTGCACTGTTACCCGGGGGGGGAGGAGAGGGCAGCGTAGGTGCTGGGCCGCCGTGTCCTCGCGCACCAATGGCGGCAGTTGTGCAATTCATGAAGCGCGCAGTGACTGTAATTGCAGCTTAGCTGCGGCGAGAGTTGAGCTGCGCACTGCATGAAGCTTTCAAACTAATTGCCACCTGTTGCTGGAAAGTGCCTTCGAAAGCGAAATTTGTATGCAGGCTAAAGGTGTTTGGCTCAATTTTTGTATTATAAGGCGAGGAAGAAATATAATATAAAATATTTAAGGCTTCCTTTATCTACACTGAGGCTTTTTTTTACCCAACTAAAAAATTTTATTTATTTATTTTATTTTATTATATGTAGGAAAAAATTTAAACCATCAAATGTATTGAAAAGTTATTAAATTTATGTATTCTGAAGACTACTTGCATCAAAAGTTCAATATTCTGAAAAAGGTTTTATGTTTTCTTAAGTTTGTTTGATGTTTCTTGAAGTACGTTGCATTTGTTCTTAGTTGATGCTTTTTTTTATACTTTTTTCAGTACATTTTAAATCTTCTGAAGTTCATGTGATCATTTCTGAAAAATATTCATTACTTTTTGAAGTTCATTTCATTTGTGTTGACTTTATTGATGCTTCCTCAAAAACATTCCACTAATCTGAAGTTTATTTGTTGCTTCTTGGGAAACATTGAAGTATTTTAAATAGATCTCTAGTTCACTCGGTGCACTGTCCTTTAGAAAATGTTTGATATTTTTCATATTCATTAATTTCATGTCTTGTGAAGTTCTTTGATGCTTTCTCAGGAACATTTAACTATTCTGAATTTTACTGTAAAACATTCTTCTGGAAAAGCCTCAAAGTATTTTAATGCATCTCTAGATCACTCAATCCAGTAACCCCTAGAATAGATTTAATATTTTTCAAAGATTATTTCATATCTTCTTAAGTTCAATTGATGCTTTCCCAGGAACATTCAACCATTTGCACGTTCATTTGATGTTTCTAAGACTATCCAAGTATTCTGAAAGATTTCTTAGATCACTAAGCATTATCCCTTAGAATAACAGATGGATAAATAGACTTTTCGAAGTTCATTTAATACCCTCTGAAGTTCATTTGTTGCTATTTCTGGAACATTTAACTATTCTGAAGTTCATCTAATGCTTATTTGAGAGCATTAAGGTATTCTGAATAGATCTTAAGACATCCAATGTAATATTACCTGAATAATATTACAATATTAACAATTTTTTAATGTTAAATTTTTTAATGTTAAATTTTTTAAAGTTAATGTTTCCAAGTAGATTATTTCACTGTTTTAATAGAAATTTTTCGACTTTTCAAAGTTTATTTCATACTCTGAAGATCATTTGATGCTTTTTAAAGTACAGGGTGCACCATTTAAGATTTGGAATTTGAATCGGTTATTAAAAAAAAACTAATGAATATTTTTTGAAAATTCCAGTTTTATTACAAAGCTTGGACTTTGTTATTTAAGAATAAAAAACAATATCGTTCATATGACTTGCCACGACTGGCCTTACATTACGCCATTCGGTCAACCCAATTTTCAAGTACTTTTTCGATTATTCCGGGTAGAATTTCCTGAATGGCAACTTCAATTTCATGTTTCAAAGCTTCAATCGTCTCTGGAGGGTTAGCATAACACTTGTCCTTTACTGCTCCGCACAAAAAAAGGTCCAACGGACTAAATGGCAGCTCCGAGGCGGCCAATTGACTTCAGAATTTCGGCTGATTATTCGATTTTCGAAAACGGTGCCCAAAAGTTCGCTTTTTAGTGCCGTATGATCATAAGCCTTCAGTTCTTGGACCAATTGAATTTTGTAGGCCTTCATACCGAGATCTTTATGTAAAATTCTCATCAAAGAAGTGCGACAAATGTTCAATTCTTGAGAGCGATGGCGAGTTGACGTTGATGGATTTTCACGCACATTTTCGGCTACAAAAGGAATGTTTTAGGCTGTGCGCACTGCATGAGAACGGGAACGAATTGTTTGGTCCATTAACGATTCAGTTTCACTAGCTCGCTTCACAAATTGATCTACAAACTGAGTTGAAGGCCAATCTTTTTTTTGAAATTTTTTTTTTCTGATTTCTTACAGTTTAGGTTGAAGACTTTCTACTTTGGAAGGAAGTTCTCAATATTT
Organism: Melieria omissa; assembly: GCA_963971225.1. NCBI lineage: Eukaryota > Metazoa > Arthropoda > Insecta > Diptera > Ulidiidae > Melieria > Melieria omissa. The sequence continues at coordinate 39,624,001 of OZ020267.1, forward strand.
CACAATTTTGTTGAAGCGTTTATGTAAATGTCAAACTTTTAACTAAATTACGAACACAAATTGAATGACATTTGGATTGACATTCTCGAAATAAAGCGTAGTTCAAATTCCAAACGTTATATGGATCACCCTATACTTTTGACTATTTTTAAGTTCCTTAGATGTTTTTTGTAAAAGCACTTGACTTTTCTGACATTCATCTGATTTCTGAAGTTCCTTTAAATATTTTAAAGTTCACTTCAGTTTGTTGTTGTTATTTTTTGTTGTTGATCAATTAAATTGTTTGTTGATCAATTAAGTACAAATGATTGATTTGAAAGTACGTTTTAAATCTTTTGAAGTACATTTAACAAATTTGGCCAAATGTTCTGGCAAATTTGAGTTCATTAACTATTTTTTGAAAAAGATTTGATTCTTCTTAAGTTTAAGTTTCTTTAAATATTTGAAAGTTTATTTAATTATTTTTGCTATTTTTAATCTATTTTTAATTATTATTCTTAATTATTATTCTCTTTGTTGTCTGTAACTCTTCTGAAGTTCATCGAAAATTTACACCTTTAAATATGTTTGATTGGTTTTCTAATCTACTCTTAACCCTTAATTGCATGACATTGCAGAAATGCAATTTGAAATTTTCGAAGATTTGGAAAGTAATCCACTCAAAGTGTCACAATGGACTCAGTTGTGTTTTTTATGTTAAAATATTTGATTTTTAATAGAGTTTTGCAAATAACATTGAAAGCATGAGCAAAGGAGTCGATCAACAACAACAACAACAAAAGAGTTGAACAAACAACGAATAAAAGTTTTTGAAGTTAATTTTAACCATTTCGACCCCAAACAGCAACTTCATCTATTAGGCACCTTATAGCAAAAGCTATGATTGATTTATGGGTTTAATTTAAGTAGGCACTAACAAATTTATATTTTTAAAAGTGAATTCAAAGCAAATTAAAAAAATTTCACTGTTATCCCCAAAAAAATGTTCAATAATTTCAGGGAAAGTTTGTGTTCTAATTGAAGTCTACGAATTGGGCGCGTTTGGTAAAAACCCTGTTTCTCTAATAATGGTTAAATAAAATCAAAAAGTGACAATTTTGTATTTTTCCATAAATATTAAATATTTTTTCTGTAACTAAAATATATTGATAAAAAATTAATTTAACCCGTTTTTACCTAAAATTGTTCAAAAGTAAACTAGCGTTAGAACTCTAACAAAGAGGCGTGGCGACTTAAAATGCTGTGTTCACACTTCTTACGCAACTGTTACATGATTTAACCCTTTCGGGACTACTGGGATAATACGTCCCAGCAAGTTTTTAAGACCTCTCAAAATAATTATTCAGATCTTATGACCCACGCAAAATTATAACTTGAATTATATGTCCTCGGATAAAAGGATAATTTTAGAATTTGTGAGTATGCAACAAAATTTTTTAGTCGCAAGTTTGATAGCATGGGAACATTTCTACCAAGAGTATTTTGGTTTTTAAAATTAAACTTCGTCCCGAAAGGGTTAAATACCAAAAAGTAATATCGAGACACAGCACACATGACACATTTAGCATTTTGAAGTTGGTTTGATGCTTCCTAAAACACATTTCCCTATAATTATTGCCACTAAATTCTAATTAATTTTCTCCAGTACTGCGCAGTAAGTGCAACAACAATCACAATTGCCACCTTTTCGTGTATGGTTGAAATTCTGTTCAAATTACCAAATCGTAATGTATACTTAAACTACAATTTCATGTCAACTAACAATTCTTCACAAAGTGAAAAATTCGTTTCATGCAACAATGTTTGGCTGTACCTACGTTGTTGTCGACTATTTGCCTCGACAACAACACTACACAAAAAAAATCGTGCTGCCGATTTTAATCGCTGCAATGTTTGTCACGTGCTGCCCAGAAGTGCGCCAGTTGCCGTGCAATCAAATGCGCCACAATGCATGCAATTAAAAAATTATTCCAACTTGATTACTCGTACGGTGGCAGGCGCTGCGAACTGGTAGCGGCTGCTGCTGTTCTCTGCTATTGTCAGCAAACGTGACAATGTCGTTGTAAATGCAGCCAATTTGCAATGCACTCATCCACGTTTTAGGCGAAATATCGCTGCAATTGGTTTTCGTCTGCTTGTTAGTGCAAGAAATACGTAAAGAGTGCATTTTGCTGGTTGACTGCTTGACGGCTTTGTTGGCGCATCTTGAAATGAAATAAATTCGTTGTTAATGAAATCCATTTTGCATTCAATTGACTTGGCTTGACGTGGTAAAATAACATAAATAATCTTATAATTATATAAATAATAATAACGCAAGCTTCAATCACGACAAGTCAAGAAATGTTGCTAAGATGGTTTTCCATATTGAATACTTAGCTACCAAAGTTATTGTTTAAGTTTATTAAATATTATTTAAATAAAGTTGGTTTCTTGCAAATTCAACAGTGTTTGCTAGTCATTGATTTTTGTTTCCAAATCATTGATGGCATATTTGAATTGATTTGATCAAATTTTGATGCAGTCGTTCTCCTCAACACAAAAATAATATGTGTGACACTTGATGAATAAGTTACGATCGACAATTGGTTGTTTTCCTTACTTTTCATTATTTGTTGTGGTTGTTTTTCGGGGCTGCTTTGTCGTCTGGCTGCAACTGCGGCGACTGCAGAGTTGTTATCGATTCGCTACACGCGTACCCACAACACAGCCAGGAAGTTATAAATTCGTTTGCCTTCAGGCAATTCCACACGTCCACAGCAGATTTATGACGTCGTTGCGTACGTTAAAAGCCAACTGATGTTGACAAAATTCACGTGCGTCGTCACATGGCCCATACATACCGACAGAGCTTTGCATCAAAATACCGAAGTGTTTGGTGTCTCTTGCTTCGAGACGTGAAAGGCTGTTGTGTAGTTGAGTTGTCTGCGAGCAGCTGCGAAAATTGTTGCTGTTGTTGTTGATACAAATATTATAAACAAAACTCTTCACAAGATATGTAAAAAATTAAGTGTATGGGATTTTAGCTAACAGTTCTTACAGTAATTAAATTTTTTCGAATTTTCAAAGCAAACAACTGTAAAGAAACGTTTTTGTCAGTTCCTCAAGTTCGCTTTGATTCGGTCTATTGTGAATGAATTTATCTAATTTATCTAATTGCAATTGGCTAAATAGAGATTTTTGTATGATAAATTGAGTTCAATTAAGAATTAATTTGAGAAATTTCCTTGAGATGGGAGATTAGAGAAATTTAAGTTCACACCCACAGTTGCCAATATTTTTTACTAATCATTTACGTAGCTCAGAACCAATAGTCAAATTAACGACTGCGAAATGTGCGAAATGTGTTGGCTGGCTTGGTGCCACTGCACTAATAATCGGTTTTTAAGGTGACCATAACTTGCGTTTTGTGGTTAGCCAAAACAAGATTAGCAGAAACAAACAGCATTTCATGTTGGCATTCTTCATTATCATTCATCGTCACAGCCACTAATCACACTCGCCCCGTTTGTTGTTTAACACCTTTTCGCATTGTTTGTTGCAGCTATGGATTGTCGTACGAGGAGATCGAGAAGGGTCTGCCCACGATTGACACCTCGAAGACGCTGATTCGTGAAGTGTGTCCGCCGTTCTTCTCGGGCGTCGAGTGCCGACCCGGCAAGTACCGTCGCTTCGATGGACTCTGCAACAACATCGAACATCCGACGTGGGGTGCGGCCATGTCACCGTTTCAGCGCCTCATTGGGCCACTGTACGCGGACGGCATCAATGCGCCGCGCATTTCCGTCACCGGTCACGAGCTGCCCATTTCGCGCGTCGTCTCGCGCACCATTCACCCCGACGACGGCTACCATGATCACGCCGGCACCGTTATGGTCATTGCCTGGGGTCAGTTCATGGATCATGATTTCACGCTGACGGGCACGCCGCTAGGTGAGTGTGCGGTCACTGAGGCGTCCAATTTGCCGCTGTGGCACGCGACTGATGTCGATTAATAGCGATTTGATTTGTTTGAGGTTTGTTTTACATTTTTGCCGTCCATCATTGCAGATCCCATCAACCGCAACGATCCGGAGGAGTGCTGCAAGCGTCCGCTGCACCTGAAGCATCCGTACTGCAACGAGATCCGCGTGCCCGACGACGACTACTTCTATCGTCTGTTCAATGTCAAGTGCATCGACTTTGTGCGCGGCTTCCCCTCGCCCAGGCCGGGCTGTCGTCTCGGTGAGTACGTCCACTGAGGCAAACTGTATTAAATAAACGAAAAGCTTAACCGCTTGCAAACTGGTGCTCAGTACGCCCAAATGTCGGTCGATGAGAGTGATTTATGGACCACATTGTGTGCTGTCGAAAATTGAGTCATTTGCAGCAAGTCCGCCACTTGGCTACCGAAAAAGGGCATGACCACTCCACTAAATTATTTAAGACACATTACTATCGATCGAATGCGCCGAAAACGAACAGTTTGCGGTCGTAAATTTGCAACTTTTGACAGCGCGTTCAGTTCGAACGGCGATCGGCAGCTGTGGCCAAAGTGGGCGTGTGCTGAAAGTACGCACAAGTGTTCCATATAAATCATTGCAGTTTGCACAAATCACCGAAAGCTGAAAAGTTACCTCGGCGTTAAGTTAAAACACTGAAACTTTCGTGATATAAATGCAACGATTAAGTCAATTTGAAGACAGCAATGAATCACCAGACAGCTGTGAGCTATGCAGCGAGGCCGTAGTTAATTTTGACAGTCCAAGTGTGATTGATGTAAACAAATCTAGATTTTGGGTTCAAGAATTTAGATAAGGTTTTGAAATACGGGACATAGGTGAGGTTAGGTTAGGTTAGGTTAGGTTGTAGGGGCAGCCTACTTAGGAAAAGCTCACTTAAGCACATCTCATTGTGATACCACAGTGGATGGGGCGGGTCTCCTTTACAGCCCTGAAAACCAAGAAGATTCCGTTATGAACCTGGATGTATCCCTGATATTCAGAGGCGATAGTTAGAGGTTAGACTAGTAAAGAAAACTGAGCCGAGATACTTAAGTCTTCTTCTCGCTAATGAAAGACACTGACACAACAGATGGAGAATGGTCTCCCTTCCCCCTCGGAACCGCATCCACGACGGTAGATCATTCGATTGCAGTCCCAGTCTCTCTGCATGCTTGCCCATAAGACCCATAAGTGACCCGTGAGCACCGAGACCGTTGTGCTTATTGAGTGACGGCTAAGATAAAACAGTTGGTTAGTCCATTTCATGTTATGGGAAGGCCAGGTTATTCGAGAGATACTGCATGTCTGTTCGTCAGAACACAGTTCGTTAGCTACTTTTTGGTAGAACTCTTTGAGCATCAATTTAATCGATGTAATAGGAGCTCCCAATGGGAGGAAGGACGAGGCCTCAGCGAGCAATGTGCCTGCTCTGGCTAGTTCGTCCGCCTCGCAGTTGCCTACAATGCCCCTGTGTCCTAGTATCCAGAGTAACGAGACGTTGGAGCGTCTAGATAAGTAATTCAAGGATTTTCGGCAGTCCAAGACCAATCTGGATGAGGTGGTCGCCCGCGCAAGCGACTTGATCTCTGCATGACTATCCGAATATCCGAACATCTGTCTCCATCCGTCTACATTAATCGCCAAACTGAAGTTCGGTAAATGACCATTACTTCTGTCCAGGACCGGATTCAGAAAAAAATTTGGGGGGGGGCTTCAAGAAGTAATTCGTTTATATTTATAAAATGCCACAAATGCCTTTTAATTTGTATGTAGTTTTAAAGTCGACCATAATATTTCGGTTTCAACCCCAAACCTCCCCACTGAATCCGTCACAGCTTCGGTCTAAAAAACAATGGTCAGGCAGACGGAAGGAGAGCCGAAGCCCCTTTACAGAAGATACCGCAGCAACCTTGTTCGCCAATTTGGAGCCGTCAGTGTAGATATTGATGGAGTTTCCGGAGGATAGCTCGCTACCGGTCCTCCTCTGCTAGGAATACGGACAGTAAATCCTTGGTCAAATTGATTGGGGGTGCAGATGTGATCGAGACACACTTTGTATGAGACACACTAAGGCCTCTATAGAGGCCCAGGGTGATACCTCAAATTTCAACCGTTTCAAACGGTGTGTGGGTAGGGGATCTACAGTTTAACGCCGAATCTGAACGGCGGTTGGCAGTTTTTCTTTCACTTGGAAGTTTTGCCATTAGCTGCCAAGAGCTCACTTGTGCGATTCTTGTAATTCTCATCTGGTTTATTTGCATAGCGATAGAAGGAGACGAGTGTTTCACCAGACCGATCTTGGAATCGAACGTAGGGGCTCTAGTATAAGGACTATCGAAGCCGAATAATACGGAACATAGTACAAATAGTTTTTACAGTCTTTCCTGCTCTTTCCCAAGGAATTTATTCTACTCCATAAAGTTGGTTAGTTTTTTATTTTCATTCAATTTGCTCTTCGCAGGCTCTCGCCAACAGTTCAACACTCTAACCGGTGTCATCGATGCCAACACCGTTTACGGCATCAACGAGAAATTCGCTCGCAAGCTGCGCACCGGCTACGGTGGACTGTTGCGCATGAATCCGGTGTTCCAGGAGTACGGCTTGAAAGATCTGCTGCCGCTGAAGCTGGACATACCCGACGAGGGCTGCACGCGTCCCAACAAGAGCATGTTCTGCTTCGAGGCGGGCGAGATACGCGTCAACGAGCAGCTGGTGCTCACCTGCATGCACACGTTGATGGCACGCGAACACAATCGCCTGGCCACCGGACTGGCACAGATTAACAAGCACTGGGACGACGAGACGCTGTTCCAGGAGGCGCGTCGCATCAACGTTGCCATTGTGCAGCATGTCACCTACAACGAATTCCTGCCCATTTTGCTGGGCAAAGAGATCATGGAGAAGTTCGGGCTGGTGCTGCAGAAGGACGGCTACTGGGACGGTTACGATGCCAAGGTGAATCCGGGCATTATCGATGCCTTTGCGGGCGCCGCCTTTCGTTTCGGTCACTCGCTGCTGCCCACCGCAGTCGAGCGCTGGTCTAAGGCGCACAAGTTCATTGCCTCGAAGCGCTTGTCGGATCTGATTCGACGCCCCTACGATCTGTATCGTGCCGGCGTGCTAGACGAGTACTTTATGGGTCTGATGAATCAGGTGGCGCAAGCCATGGACGACTCGATTACGCAGGAGGTGACCAATCATCTGTTCAAGAAGGAGGGCGCACGCTACGGTCTCGACTTGGTGGCGTTCAACATGCAGCGCGGACGCGAGTTCGGTCTGCCCGGCTATATGGAGTTTAGAAAGTTCTGCGGTCTGCCCACGTCGAATTCGTGGGACGAGATGTTTGGCTCGATGCCGAACGACACCATTCTGCGCTATCAGAGCATATTCGAGTGAGTGAGAAGTTATATAAATTTGTATTTGTTTTTCTTATAAACTGTTTTGTTGACTTGCAGACATCCGGCGGACATTGATTTATGGTCGGGCGGTGTGTCGGAGAAATCGTTGCCCGGCTCAATGCTGGGACCATCGTTCGCCTGCGTCATTGCCACACAGTTGAGCTACATTCGACGCGGCGATCGTTTCTGGTACGAATTGCCCAATCAGCCGTCCTCCTTCACGCCCGAGCAGCTGCAGGAGATACGCAAGGCGAAGTTGTCGCGTCTGATTTGCGACAACACCGACCTGATCGACACCATTCAAATCTATCCGATGGTGTTGCCAGATCATGAAATGTGAGTGTCACATTTAGTTCTTTCAATACGAATTACATATTTTTATTAATTTTTTATGAGCAGTAAACTTGAGTAGAGTTTTAAATACTAAACCGATTTTTGCATTTCTAGCAATCCGCGCGTGCCATGCAAGAGCGGCGTCATACCATCCATCGACTTGACTAAATGGGCCGATTATGCTAGTCCCGACATTGCTTCACCTGTCTATGTGAGCAACAAATAGGAAAATAGTAAAATTTGAATTTCTAATGCCTTGTTTCATTGCAGAATTACATCAACGAAATTCCAGACACGCTGCTCAACTTCAAGAAGAAATAGATTCAGGCTTTGAGGAAGTGACGGCTTCTTAGTCTTAAAAAGTTTTCCAAAACGACAACATTCTGTTGCTCATTCCGGCTTCTTCAAGTATTACTCATTCGTACGGATCTGTGAGCAATCTGCATTCACTTTGTTTGTTTGGTTCAAATTGTTGCACCAAAATCGCAACAACTGTTCTCGTTGAAAAAAATACTCGTGCTATTGCTATCTCTAAGTCATTCCTCTCACTCGGCATGCAAAGGGCAAGTTTGCGGTTTCATAAAGCGTCAAATAGGTTTAATATTTAATTAATTTTCAATACGAATTTCATAAAAATTCATAATTGTGGTCAAAATTCTATGCAACAACTATAAATTGACAATTTTCTTGACATCTCTATGAACTTTGACAACCAGCAGGCAGTCTTGTGGCTTTTGTAAAAAAAGGACTTTCACAAGATTAATATATATTATACCTTACTACATGGGCTGAAAAGTCTTTGGCCTGACATAGAGATGGCGCCAAAAATTAAGAATTATTGTGTTGTACATGGAAAACCATCCTTAACTTAGATTCTGTCAAAGTTTCATGACATTTGGTTGACTCGTTTTCAAGTTATTGCTTTCGAAGTGACGCTACCTCTGAATTTTTGTAAACAATGGAAAAAAGTGAATTTCGTGTTTTGATAAAACATTGCTATTTGATGGGCAAAAATACAGTGGAAACAAAAGCATGGCTTGATAAATGTTATAATACATCTGTATTTTTGCCCATCAAATAGCAATGTTTTATCAAAACACGAAATTCACTTTTTTCCATTGTTTACAAAAATTCAGAGGTAGCGTCACTTCGAAAGCAATAACTTGAAAACGAGTCAACCAAATGTCATGAAACTTTGACAGAATCTAAGTTAAGGATGGTTTTCCATGTACAACACAATAATTCTTAACTTTTGGCGCCATCTCTATGTCAGGCCAAAGACTTTTCAGCCCATGTAGTATTTAGACAGTCAGCTAAATTGCAAGTTTTAGACATTTTCTCAATTAATTTTCAGTTTAGCTCTAAATTGAACTTAATTTCTCACATAAAAATCTCAATTTAGCTAATTGCAATTATTGCTAAATTTACCATGAATTGAGTTCGATTTTCCATGCAACCCATGTACAATAAAACATATTGAAAAACTGAATAAGGCGAATTTAAAAAATTGTGTAAATATTACTAAATGTCCAATAAATGTTTTAAGAACCTTTTTTATACATAAACAATCATTTATTCCGGCAAAACCAAAACAAGTTCGATAACATGATCGATAACAGAGTAAGCTGAATTGAATGGGTGTGAACAGCAAAACCGATAACTTAATTTAAAACTAAATTGACTTAATTTATTTGGCAGTCTTTTAGTTTTTGTCAGGAAAAAGTACTTCCTCAAGATTGATATATCTTATACATTATGCAGACTGCCAGCGAAATTGCGAAATTTAGAAATTTGATCAATTTATTCTCACTTTAGCTCTAAATTGAACTCAAATTTTCATACAAATATCTCAATTGACCTAATTGCAATTAGCGCTAAATTTACCATAAATTGAGTTCGATTTTCCATGCAACTCTGTGTCGTGCTGTTATCGATAAATAAATTTTCACAACAGATCGAATCAAAACCAAAATGAGAAACTGACAATGGCAAAAGATATTTGTTAACATTTTTTTGCTTTGAAATTTCTTTTGGAAAAAATATTCGTCAGTAGGCATATTGAAAAAATGTTACTAAATGTCCAATAAATGTTTTTAAGAACACAACAAAAACATGTTCGATAACATTATCGATAACAGCTAAATTGTGGTGTAAGCTAAATTGAGCTGTGTGAACTGGAAAAGCAATAAACTCAATTAAGAACTAAATTGCCTTAATTTACTTGGCCGTCTGAACAGGGCATTAGGCCTAAATTGAACTAAATTCAACTCGATTTGCCATGCAATACTGTGTCGTGTTGCTATCGATAAACAAATTCATTCACAATTGACAGAACTAAAACAAATTTGACAAAACTAAAACGTTTGCTAACAGTTGTTGACATTGAAATTCAATTAATGTTTTCAAAAAAATGTGTATGCATAAACAGGAAAAAACCATTTGCATTGTAAAAACAAAAACATGTAAGATAACGTTTTCGATAACATTTTCGATAACGGACTCAACTAAATTGAGTTTGTGTGAACAGAAAAATCGATAACTCAATGTAAAACTAAATTTTCTCCATTTAAATATTTGGCTGTCTGAACAGGATGTAGGAATCAATTGCCTTCAATATGTCACTACAATCCACTTGATGGGGATTGTTATTGTAGTGACAATCCCCATCAAGTATGTAGAATGAGTTCGAGTGATATTAATTTTCTTTCCTTATTTATCTAAATCAAAACAATTTTCCTGACTTTGCAAATTACTCACTCAAACAAATGGTTGCTAATCTACTTTTGAAACCGCAAATTTATCTCTCGTACTTTTAGTGCTGATTTGAGTCCCGTTGCATCATTTACCTCTTTGCTCGCTGTTTACTTTCTCAATGTGTTAGCATTTTCAAATCTGTCCAGATTTACAGCAATTTGATGGCATTTTTTTTGTGTTCTCTCATTTCTACTGCCAGTAATTTAGAATTTTTATGTTGATAATTCTTCACATAAATTGTTCATTCGTTTTTTTTAAGTTTCTCTCTGACTACTATAAATTGTTTCTTTTTCTTAGCGTTCATGTCTAATTTTTTGTTTAATCATATTTTATTATTTTTTATTTGTTTTTTGTTTTAAACCAATATTTTGCATGTGTACATATTATTTTTAAATAGCAAAAAGATCGCATAAGAAACAACCAGAACATCATTTATACATAAAACATTTAAAAGATCCATAAAATACTGTTAAATATGTAATGTGAACAAATTGAATTTTATTGTAAGAATTTTGCACATCAAATAAATTAATTTTTAAATAATTAGTGTAACTGAGCGTTGTTTGTGTTGTGGTTTTTATTTATTATTCTTATCAATTTTACTATATTTTGTAACATTTTACAGTTAGGCATTTACCCTTTGAGAAACGTCTGAAGCGATTGTGCGATGTGATTACAGTAAGTTTTGAAGTGAAGATTACAGTAAGTTTTAGGGACTCACTCACAACTGATTTAGATATATTGAACCTCAAAGTGAAAGTAAAAATGTGATGTTTGAACACAGTTTTTTTTTCCAATGCTGTAAGAGTGCACTTTAATTAATTCTAGCTCATTAATTCTATGTTATCCAATATTTTTTTTCTTAAAACTTGGGATTTCTCTTAATTGAAGTATTTACAAAAAACTCACATACTCAGTTTTTCACTCAGATATCACGCACATACTTTCATACGCCGAAAACTGATTTGATAAAAAACTTAGTCCGCATCACAGCATTGCAAGCAGAGCTTCGACCAGCAGATCGGTCCAGAAGTGCCAACATTGAGGCAAAGTCAGCAAATTATGGCAGTTCCACAGGGGGAACAAAGGATTAACTGGGCATATTTGTTGTCTGTAAGAATCCTAGTTGTTGTTGCATGATCTATAAAAGTATCTATGAAGATTTTTAACTCTTACGTGAAAAAACATTACCTTCTTCAGTTCAAAATCAATGTAACTATCGAGTCTGGCTTCCTTCATGGCACTAACACAACGAATGAATCGCGGCCTAAGTGAGCTCTCAGCTTCTACATAAATTCGAAGATATGTTAATGTTCCCAAACAAGTAATCAACTACTTATTCACAAATATTTGGCTACATTGCCAACTACATTGATATCCGGCATTGGGTTCTAATATGCTTTGCCCCATTTAGTAATCGGTACAGTTCGGTTAAGTTAGGTTATGGTGACTGCCTCTGTAAGAGATACACTAAGAGGCCTAAGAGACCCATTGTGGTACGCTTTTTTCAATGTGTACGCAACACATTGCAGTTACTGTTTGCCGTTTCAGTGGCTCACATCAAAAATTATCTGTGTTTCGGTTGCTTTGTGATCTAACATTTTTGACACTTTTACCGTAAACAACTTACAAATTACAACATATATTGCTGAGAGTGTCCATGAACCCAGGCACGTAGACATTGCTATCCATTGATTCTCAGATATTGCCTCCTCTTTCCTTTGCTAGAAAGAATTTGGAGTAGTTTTGGCCCGACCCAAAGTTGGGATATTTTGAAGACTTCAATAGGTAATTCTTGACATTAAGTTAACTAGGGACTCTGAATGTCTTTAGTCCTTTAGCATTTGTGAAGCGAAGGATATCGGGCTCCAGTAGCTTATCTTCCATTCCATTTTATTTTATTATTCATAGAAGTAGGCCTGATGCTTTTAGTCAGTTATTTAAAACATCAGTTATTCAAAATCATTAGAAAGTTTGAGTGTCTTTTTTCCTTGACCAGCACTTAAGTCCAGGGTTGCATAGGCTGTATCCATATATAGGGTTTTCCAACAAGAGGTGCTATTTTGGTATTTCGTAGAAAAGTTCCATTTTTTGAAATAAATGATCGGATGTTTATTTCATTATAAAGAGGAAGGTATGCCGTTAATAATGAAAAACAACATCAGCCAAATGGCCACCACGCCACGCTTACAGGACCATATCCTTTTCATGAAATTTTCCATAGCCAAATCGCAAAGTGGCTGCCCTATGTCCTCGATAGCCTCACGAATTCTATCTTTGAGGTCTTGAATCGACGCTGGGCTGTTGGCGTACACCTTATCTTTCACGTGGCCCCAAAGGAAGAAGTCGCAAGAAGGTGTTAAATCACAAGATCTCGGTGCCCAGTTGTCACCTCTTCACCTCTTCCAGAGATAACACGGTCCGGAAACTTTTCCCGTAAAAGAGCAATGGTTTCGTTGCTTGTGTGGCACGTAGCGCCGTCTTGTTGAAAGTAAACGTTGTCCAGATCAATACCATCCAACTCCGACCATAAAAAATCATTAATCATCTCTCGAGGACGAGGAATCGACAAACCTGGGTTTTCTTCAACACTTTGGGCTACAGCAGCAATATTCTCAGTTGTTCTTGAGCGACGTGCACGGGTTTTATTCTTCACATCACTAACTTGTCCCAACAGCTCGAATTTTTCCACCCATTTCTGTATTGCGGTCTGACAAGGTGCTTCACGACGACCCAAAAATGCTTTAGTTTTGCAAACTGTGACTGCAAACTTTTCACAATTTTTGTAGTGAATTTTAATAATTTCAATGCATTGTTGAAGCATGTATCGTTCCATTTTTAGTAATGGCGTAGTTTCTACTTATTAAATGTCAAAGAATTAAAGCTTCAAAAGTGACAGCTACCGAAAGACCGGGTGATTCAAAATAACACTTCTTGTTGGAAAACCCTATAAAACAGAAAACAATTGGCTCTGAAGTTTTCTTACCGTTTATATTGTTGTTGCTTATTTGTAATTTTTCACACTTTGTTGATTTACCCTTTCGACCCCAAAGTTTCCAGAGAGCAACTTCACCTGTTTGTCATCTTTGCTATAAGCTTTGATTGATTTATGGGTTTAATTTAAGTAGGCATCAACAAATTAATATTTTTAGAAGTGAATTCAAAGCAAACTATAGAAATTTTACTGTTTTTCCCAAAATAATTTCCAATTACAATTAATTCCCAAAATAATTTCCAATCATTTGCAGCGATATCAGGGAAAGTTTGTGTTCTAATTGAAGTCTACGAATTGGGCGCGTTTGATCAAAACCCTGTTTCTTTAATAATGGTTAAATAAAATCAAAAAGTGATAATTTTGTATTTTTCCATAAATATTTTTAGTATTTTTTCTGTAATTAAAAAATATTGATAAACAATTTATTTAACCCGTTTTAAGCTAAAATTGTTCAAAACTAAACTAGCTCTGGAACTCTAACAAAGAGGCGTGGCAACTTCAAATGTCGTGTGCACACTTCTTAGGCAAATGTTTTATGACTGAAATACTAAAAAGTAATATCGAGACACAGAGTAAATTTTGGGGTCGAAAGGATTCTTACGGTGAATTGAGAACATTATTGTGTTGGATTGTAAATACCGCCAACAAACGTATTTGTAGTACATAAACATTCCAAAAAACACGCAATTTAATTTGTTTGCAAATAATTTACTTTTTTCTATGCAGTAATAATAAATACATTTGATTTCTACTTAAGTCTTAACTAAGTTAATACGTCAGTACCAAAGTACAATAGGAACTTTCAGTGCGTTTTGTGCGTACAACATTTAATGCATTTGATGTGTTCACTTAATTGCAAATGAAACACAATTTGTGCTTCTTCTTCTTTGGCGACAATAAAAGCCAGCACGAGTTGAAAGTAAATTGTCTGCCAAGCAACAAAAACCAAAACAAAGCAACGACAGCTTTTGCGTACAAACCGCAAGCGATGAATTTGTATAATTCGGCAAAAACAGAAAACTTGGGTACGCGTCCATTATGTGCGCAGGTAATGGCCGTGACCCAAAAGCGATGCGTGCGTCACAACAATCAAAAGCCGAAAATCGTAGAGATCGCGCCGCAGCGGCGCCCTTCACCGAGCAACGGTGGGCGGCCGCTTACTCGAGGGCATTGAGAAAGGGCGCAATGGAGCCGATGTCCTCGCAGTCGGGTATGGCTTTGCCTTTGAATTTCAGGCACGACTCGGCGCACGTTTGACCCTGGAAGTAGTCGCCGAACATCTTCTTGCACTGCGCGCAGTTGTTCAGGCAAATCTGAATGAAGTCAATGCCGGACATGGAGTCTGCGAAGCGAACGAAAACAGAAAATGTTAGGAGGACTTTTATCATAAAAGTTTTATGGTTTTTGTTCTTAGATTAGTTGAACATTGACGGAGACTTACCGAAACGCTTGCCGAAGCGGCCAATTGACGGCATGCCGTCAGTCGAGTCCAGGAGGCAGATGAACGCCACAACGGCAACGGCCAGAACGATGAATTTGGCGGCAAACATTCTTGGCTGCAGAGTAAAAGAGTCCAAGTGCAGAAGAGAAATTAATGAGGATGCCTTCAGGAAGTGGCGTTCTGTGAATGCGGCGCGAAAAAATTGCCAAGGAATCGTCACGGCCGCAGCGAGACACAGAATCGTTTCGCACTCGAGCACAGCGCAGCGTTAAATAATTAAAATCCGTTTCAACATTTGCTTTTGCATTTTATTCAGTTTTTATTTGCACACCGCAGTGAGCAGTCGAAAGCGAGTAGAAGTCGCACCAAAGTGGCGAGCAGACAAAACGCGCGCGTGCGCATGTAAAACAAATACCATAAGTGTTCAACAATATGGGAAACAAAAACAAACAACAAATTAATGAAATTAAATGAAATGAGCAAAAAAAGCACCGCAGCTGGTTGGTGCGGTTGTGCGCACGCGCAGTGCGCAGCACGTTTGGTGATTTTTTGTTTTGTTGTTGCCACACCATCTCAGCATTGTTTAGCTAAATCAATGAATGCGTATGCAGATGAATTGATTAAGATTTCAAACGATGTGATGGCGATGTGTACGAGCAACGTGGACGCACCCACATCGTGACTGCTGACCCAAACCTGCCGCTAAAAGCAATTAGTAGCACTTTGAAGCTGTCGCTGGCGTCATTGTTGTTCGTGTACCGGTAGCCTGCCAGCTGTCATAGTGAGTGAATGTTTTTTGAGTGCGTCTGCGTTGTGCCAATTTTCGACAAACTCTGTTCTAAAAGCCGGTTCAGAATTTGAACAAAACGAGCCACAGTTTTGTTTTTTGGGAAGTTTTACTATGACATCTTCTAGTAAATTGAAGAGTGAAACAAGTTAAGGATTAAATAAGTTTCAAGCTCGACCTGAACAAAACGAGCCACAGTTTTGTTCTTTGGGAAGTTTTACATTGACATCTTCTAGTAAATTGAAGGATAAAGCAGGTAAAGGATTAAATAAGTTTTACGCTCGCTGGAGTCACCACTGGACATTGGACAATTGGCTCCTCTCGTCCAGTGATGTTCACAGAAGCTGCAGAGATAAATAAAAAGTAGAAACTATTCAACACTTCCTGTACCACAGCCCGGCCCTGCAGAAACGCCGACTTCTTACGCTGCGGTCAAGATTTCTAGCGGACATGGCTTGCGCGGAAAAATGTAAATTCCGGATTTACTCCCCTTTTGTCAAGAAGTTGAACTGGTTTGACCCGAACTGAGACTGATTGGTTAGCTCCAGAACCATTTAAGAAGGGATTCACAATGGGCCAATTTGCCCTCCGAGTGGAAGTGTGGCACACACCCTTCCCTACCTAACGTAACCTAATAAGTGTCATTCTAAACACGGTTTTTGTTAGAGCCAGGCGAAGACTCAAATAAACCCAAGAGTTATTTTTCTCTTTAAGTTTTACAAAATAAAATGAAATTTGGACATTTTTGGGTATTCTGAAGCATCAAACAAGTAAGTTTTATTCTTAATGTCTGTTTAGCTGAACAGACGGTCCTGAACTCAAACAAAGTACGCCAAGGTTTTGTTGTTCGTGAAGTTTCACATAATCAAATAAAATGTTGACATTTTCTGGCATTTCGAAGGATAAAACATGTAAAGGATTAAATAAATTGTATTCCAAATGCGGGTTTTCCAGGCGGAGACTGAAATAAAATGCACCAAAGAGTTGTTTTCTCTTTAAGTTTTACAAAATAAAATAATATTTAAACATTTAGGCATTCTGAAGGATCAAAAAAGTTGTAAGTAAGTAAGTTTTAGTCTTAACATGAGTTTAGCAAAGCCGGTCCTGAACTCAAACGAAATACGCCAAAGTTTTGTTTTTCGTGAAGATTCACAGAATAAAAATTAAAAAGATTATCGACTTGCGTCGCTCTGCATCCGACTCGCTGAATCGCGCACTAACCAACTGAGCCACGGCGGCTGCCCAGTTGCAGTAATGTTACAAACACTAAAATCAACTGAAATTCCCTATTATTTATTATTAGATGTGAGCATGCTGGGTATTAAATAACCCACAACCGAAAACAAAAAATTGTGTGAACACAACATAATGTTTGTTTACTTTTTTCGCGCCTAAAGTTTAGTGCAAAAAATTTTCTGACAACGCAACAGGTGTTTGATTTGCCAAAAAAAAAACATATACTTTCCAATTTTTTATAAATAAAATGCGAAACTATATATATAACGAATTTTTACCAAATTTGAGTGAAAAAATATAATATTCAGCTTTTATATGGTGAAATACTGTGTGTTACATTTCCGTAACAAAGGAAATTCTTTTAAATAAACGATTTAAAATTTCGTAAACAAAATTAAAAAAAATGTATTTTTAATTAAATAATTAACCCTCACTTTTAAGAATCTTTTATGATTCTTGCAATTTGTTCACTGTCTGTTCCTCGGTTTCATGCAAATTTAATTCTTTAAGTGAAAGTCTTAACGAAATCAGACGATCTTGAAATCTTGTACATTCCCATGCATTTCTCTTAACTTCCGCAAAGTTTTTCCCCATTGCTGTCATTTCTTTGTGACATTTCACTTTCTTCACACTCACAAAGACTTTGCCCACTTGATTCGGACATGCGATACAACTTTCCGCAACGATATTATAGGAAAAATCCCCAATTATGGCGCCATTCTGCGAGCTGAAATGTTGACGCCATGATTAAAAAAAAAAAACCAGCAACCGAACAGGAAGTGTAAAATTTCGTGCCAGCGCGCAAGTCAGCAACGCAGAAGTATGTAAGTAACTGACAGGTTCTTGTTGCCCAGCGAATTTATTGTGCGCACTGTTATTGTCGCATTTATGTTAATGCCGATCATCGGCGCAGATTTAACACGCGTAATTAAGCTGATAAACAAATTGCAGCGGCGGCTCGGCTGGCGCGCAGGCGCACACATTCCTTTGTGCAGAGGCGCGTCGCTGCCAGTTCGTGTGTTCACAACACAACTAAATGGCTCGCGAAGTGAATTAAAAAGCTCACAGCCAGATCGAGTTGTGAATTTTCGGCACGTGAATCACGGATGCTCGATTCGTCGCTGCGGCATCTGCGGCACGCGCTGTTGGCTGTCATTTTCCAGCCAACTTAATGATGCACAATTTATGCGCCGTTCATATTTTTAGCACTGGCGTGTAATTTTAGACCCGATACGAACTATTTTAAATGTGGCAATTACTTTTTAAATGCTGTCGAAATTAAAGTAAGATTGTTGTGTGTGTGTGTGTGTTGTCTCAGTTCATTTTTGTTGCTCAACTAAGAGCCGGTTTTGACGTTTATTTGTGTCTCATATGTTTATAAGTTTTTGATTTGTTTTTGTTTTTTCTTTATATGGACAACTTTATTCTTGGTGTCGTCATTCTGTTGGCTGTTTTTTTCCAGTGTTAGTAATTTTATTTTGATTTTATTTATTTATTACTTCTGTCACTATTCTCAAACGATTTCGTCAACTTACTGGTTGTTGCTGAAGTGTTCGGTGCTGTCTTAGTTGCCGACTGAGTCCACAAGTCTTGTCAGATTGTGCGGAGCGCGCTGCGTTGACTATTGACAATCCTTCAAGTGCGGCCATTATTTATACTCAGTGCCGCTGCCTCATTGTCTCAACGTTAGAAAAGTATTCTTTGCTTGGTGTCCAGTGCATTAAATCTGCCTAATTTGTTAAGTGTTTTACTTCCGATTGATGTGCGCAAAGATTCGCCTAAGTGATAAACGCGGCGGGTTGTCTCACGCATTGGTCATCAAGGAATTTTCTGTCAGTTTTAAGGGAAAACTGCAAATCAACCAAAGTTAAAAGGAACTTTATAAATCCAAGGAAAATTCGTATGTATTGAAAATTGCATGGAAATAGTTTTAATTCTATTTAAGCTTAGATGATTTTTTTCGTTGAAGCAATTCATCTATGGCACTTCAATTATGAGTTAATTTTCGACTAGGTTTAGTCCATGACGGGTTAAGTGCGAGTAGATGCTTCAAAGCTTAAGTTAAAAGGATTCTAATAAATTCACAGCAATCGTGTTTGATAAAAAGGAATAAAGACTGTTCAGGTCTAAAGTTAAAAGGATTCTAATGAATTCAAAGCAATCGATTGAGTATGAAAGGAATTAAGACCGTTCAGGTCTAAAATTTAAATGATTCTAATGAATTCAAGGAAATCGTTTTTAAAAATAAAAGGAACTGTTTAGAACAAAACTTCAAAGGATTCTTATGAATTCAAAGCAATCGTGTTTGACTATAAAATTAATGAAAACTGTCCAGGACAAAAGTTGAAAGGATTCTCATGAATTCAAAGCAATCGATTGAGTATGAAAGGAATGAAGACTGTCCAGGACTAAAGTTAAAAGGATTCTAATGAATTCAAAGCAATCGTGTTTTAATACAAAAGTAACTGTTTAGGACAAAACTTAAAAGGATTCTTATGAATTCAAAGCAATCGTGTTTGAGTATAAAATTAATGAAAACTTTTCAGGACTAAAGTTGCAAGGATTCTTATGAACTTAAAGCAATCCTGTTTGAATGCAAAAAGAATTAAAACCGTTCAGGACTAAAGTTGAAAGTATTCTTATGAATTCAAAGCAATCGCGTTTGGGTACAAAAGAAATGAAGACTGTTCATGTATAAAGTTAAAGGGATTTTTAAGAATAAAAATAGATCGTGTTTGATAAAAATGGAATGAATATCGCCCAGGACTAAAGATTCAAAGATTCGAATGAATTCAAAGCAATGGTGTTTGAGTGAAAAAGAAAATAAGACCGTTCAATTCAATATGATATATTTGCTGATCTCATTGATGGCTATAGTAGGCAGAAGCAAAAAAGTTCCTAAGATCCAGATACCAGATACAAACGTGGTGACAGTGTTAGTCCGATTTGAGTGTGAGGACATGTTGGTACGCAGTAAAATCAGCTGGAATATACTCACTTACTTAATTGACCATAACAGCCCGTTACCCGGGTTCGTTCAACACAAAATCTCTTCAGACGTCTATGTTTTGCGCGCGTTTTCTTCCGTTGGCAACAGATCAAAAGATCATGGGGTGTCCTCTACTTGGTTCTACCAGCGGATATACAGTATTCCTCCTTGCTGTCGAACTCCAACTTCGAACATTTTCTCGCCTGAGATTCATCGTTCATATGGAAGAATTCGCCCAGCCAACATGGTGGTTGGATGTTAAATCGCTGTGCTAAAGACATGAATTCTTAAAACAATTTGTAAAGCTCACCAATACGAACAGGGCTAACGATTTTGCAAGGCGCCTTCCTCCGGAATAGAGCTGGAACATGGTTTAGCTAAAAGGAGCCGAAATATAATGTTTGTCGATGCGAGTCCAGAATCGAGTTAAGTAATTCAACGATTGAAGGTTTGGGTGACAGTTGGACCCAGAATCGAAATAAGTAATTTAAGAATTGAGGACCTGGTCGAGAGTTGTGTAACCACAATGAAGCGTGAAAGGTGAATGATGAATGAATGATGAATTCCCCAAACAAAAGGTAATTTTTGACATAATTTTAAAAAACAATAATATTTAAAAAAGTAACTATGCAGTCTTGTTAAAAATTTTATCAAACTCTCGAAAATATATTTATAGTAATAATATATATTTATAGTTAGGTGTTCGATTTATTAAACACCTAATATCTCAAAAACCAAAAATCTGAAAATTTTTTTGACCACAAATTTGAATTGTCCGACCCCATTTCACCTTAAAAAAAATGTTTCATTCGAATATTGACAACCAAAAAATCGCTGGACTTATATGGGTTAAAATTTAACTACAAATTTTTGCAATGAACTTTTGCAGCATCCCTAGTACGGTTATGATGTACAGTTGAGTGTGTGAGAGTTAAGCGCCGATTGGTTTGTGAATGAGATAAGCGTTGAAAGCAGTTGGCAGCATCAATGCTGTGGCTGAAACTTTTCATTGGCAGCTTTGTTTCGTGTGCTTTCGTTGCATGAATGTAAAAATTATATGAATACTACTGAGTGAATCTGCAGAGGGCGCTGCTAATCAGGTCTTAGTCAATCATCGACTGTTATGGCCCGAACACATTGAAGACGGCAGCAACGGGAACATTCTTCAAAATAGTGTCGGCTTTAACCGTCGCCTTGTAGTCAATTGATTGTATTTACAATCATATTTTTCAGCAGTGGCGGATTCAGGGGGTTTTGGGGGTTGAACCACGCCCCCCGAAATATTAGGATAGATTTTAAAACTACATATGTTACACATTAAAAGGCATTTTTGGCACTTTATAAATATTAAAGAATTAGGTCCTTTTTTAAAACCCCTCCCCGCGAAATATTTTTTTGTGCGCATAAACATCAATTAAAACCATTAAGTTTACCATAACTTATTAGTTGGAATAGAAGAGAATTTCATATAAAAATTAACACATTTACATAGTTTTCTTTAGTCGTCAAAATAATTGTCTTGTGCGGTCATGTTGCTGCTGTCGACTATGTGTATGGGGCATTAATAAGAAAATGTTCTGAAAGTAATGCACCATATTTATTGATATATACGATATGACTGGACTTTGGTTTCGACATCATAACCCAAGTCTAATTATAAGGTTTAACCCTCTGGATCGAATTTTCTGTCGTTGATATCATTTAACAGCTTCTGATTCTTCTACCAATTTATATAGTGATCAAGGAGATTTTGGGTTTTAACATAGTTACTTTTCAAGAAAATTCTATATATGTAAATTTGCAAGCATATAAAGGATTACAATTTTCAAAGGGCCTTTTTTATATTCTTTTTTGACAAATACATAAAAAAGAAATTTTATTTGAATTCTTGAGCCTTCACGTTGACAAAATTGTTTTATTAAACAAAATAATTCGGTTCTCGAAGACTACGTAGGCTGCCTTTTATATTTTTTCAATAGGGATGGTCTAGTAAGTTTTCGAAAAATCTGAGATTGCCAGTGAAAAGTTTGTAATTTTTTTCCATAAACGTGTTTAGAACATTTTGATGTTCAAGCGCTATTTGTGTTGTTTACACTAACTTGAAAAATTCATTTCGGTCAAAAAATGGATTGATGAACTCGTAAACATTTTCGAGCAATAACGTTTTACGATTTCCGAAGTAAATTATCTCAACAACAGTGCTTCGATCGCCTTACCAGCGCCAACCCTCAAGACAATTTATAACTGGTTTAACGAATTCAAGCGAAGTCGCCGTTCACTCCAGGACGAATTTCGTGAAGGTCGTCCAAAATCGGTCATTGTGCCAGAAACTATCGATGCTGTGCGTAAACTGATAATGAAAGATCGTCATGTGACATACCCTAAGTTAGAGGCATTCCTAGACATTAGTTCCACGGCGGTGCATTCGATATTCCATGAACATTTAGCTGTCAGAAAGATTTGTTCTCGTTGAATCCCGCATAATTTGGCAATCGCTCAAAAAAAGGGCTCGTGTCGATTGGTGCAAGAAAATGATGGAAAAATTCGATTGTGGTACTTCGAAAGACGTTTATAAGAACGTGACAGGTGACAAATCATGGATATATGCGTATGAGTGCGAAACAAAACCGCAATCGACCGTGTGAGTCTTCCAAGACGAGCCAAATCCAACAAAAGTTGTTCGGGCACGCAGCACATCGAAGAAAATGGTCGCCTGTTTCTTTGGCAAAACTGGTCATGTGGCTACTCATGGTAGCCAGGAAGCATCGATAGGTACAAAAATGTCGACAAAAACTGCAATCTGTGTTGTATTTGCTGATGATTCAAAATCCGTTCGAATAATCCTACCTGCTCGTTCTCAAAAGTTATTTATATTTCTGTTGCATGGAGTTTTTCTACTGTTTCTTACTAGTTTGGGTGCGCTGACTTCGAATCTACCCTCAGATTTTTTCTAGCAGCTCTAGTTAGTGAGATTCATTTTTTCAGTTTTTCCTACACTTTGTCCATATTTTTGATCATAATTTCTAAACAATTAACCGATTAACATGATTGTCACCTTATGCTATTAACAACACAATACGGCTTCTTTTATGACGCAAATTATTTTTAAAAGTTTTAAAATGCCGCGGTTATTGAACCTCAAAGTTGGAAAATATCGAATTTTAAGGCTTTTTCTTTGATGGTCAAAAACATACAAATTTTTTGTAAATCAATTAACGAGTTAGTCGTATAATGAAAGCCGACACATCAAGCAATACAACACACTGAAATTATTTGGCGGAATACACATTCGCATCGAAATAATAGCAAAAATGTACCATAGTCATTTTCATAATTTTTCATACCTTTTCCTTAAAAAATTAGGGGAAAATAAATTAACAAACTGGGATCTGATTTTATAGGACACACTTGACTTATGTAGCCAAATTCAGCTATCGAAAATCTATTCCTCAACTTGCATTCAAACTTGAAAAAGTATGAAGAAATCATTCAGTTTGTTGAAAATGAAAACGATTTACACAACTTGAGTTAATCTTTTTTCATCATAATTGTATTTTCCGCCATCGGAACCTGTCACTGACAACTATTCGACAAGTATCAACGCTGTAAACTTATAAACTATTAAAAAGTTGAATAACTTTTTTTCTTGCTTTAAATTTCTACGCAAAAGCTGAAAGTTATTAAGAACTTGATTGCGCGCACAGTTTGAGCGAATTATTTCGCACGCACTTTCACGCTGCCTGTGTGTGTGGCTGTTAGAGGCAACAGCCGACGTCACTGACTCATTAAGTTTGCCACAAATTACACGCGCGAGTGCCTTCAGCGTCGACGGAGACCTAAAACGGAAGTGGCGCTGAGAAATACGGAGCCATGAAAATCCGAAAGGCTTTTAAGCAGCGCACACAATGAGGTGTGTTGGCGTGCATGTGCCGACGCGCGCCGAGGTTAACAATGAGCCGAAAGGCGCTACTCAAATTGCCGTTTGCGCTGGCGGCGCTGCGCACAGAACGACGACAGCCAAATCGCGTCAAAGTGCTGCAAATTAACGGAAGCGCGAAATATTCTAAGCGATGCGGCGGAAGTGAAAGTGTGCTGGCGTGAGTGGTGTGAGTGTGTGTGTGTGTAGGTGTGTTGCAGACGCAACAAGTGGCTGCGTAGTTATTATTAAAACGCTGCGTCTGAAGCGATTTATTGCCAAACGACGTGGCACACAAGGCGCACCAAGTCCAATTAGGAAAGACTTGTTGCACGTTTGGCGCAGAGGGGAGTGCAAGCAAATTGCACTACGATTTTATTTACGGTTTAAAGAAAGTTTTGCTGAAAGTGTTGAGATGTTGCAGTCAAAGTTGTGCTTGAATTTAGCACAAATATTTCTTAATGAACTCAGATATTTTCCACTTTTGAACCAGTGCACAGTGATTCGTGCCATAGACAAAATTTCCAAAAATAATGGTTTCAGAATTTTACGATTTTGATGTCATTTGAAAGGTAAAACTCCAACTAAGAAAACACCAAAATATCTGTGCAAAAAAAGTATTTAGTGGGTGTACAAAAGCGGCTCAAAGTTGTAACGTTTTTCACAAAAAAATGTAAACACATATTTTCTGTTTTTAAGTCTATTGAGTAAAAAACATTGTAAAAATACATGGCTACCAAGAAGTTATTAAAACTTTCAATATAGATTAAGAAATTATGTGGCGATTTTCGCTTTTAATGTTTTCTCAAAATTTACAAAGCCGAGGCTTTTACTTTTTACTTTTAATTTAAAATATTTTTATAGATTAAAAATCTGAAAATTGTGAAAATGTAGAGGAAAATATCTAAAAAGTATGTGAAAGTATTGTTCTGGATTTTTTTTTATTTTAAGAAGAATTTTTTCTTTATTGGATAATGTAATTACATCCTCCAATATCTTCCGATCTCAGAAAATAATTCAATTTGAAAAGTGGTCTCCTATTTTTTGACAAAATTTATCTTATTCATTCCCAAAAGTATGCAATCAGCATCAAAATTGAAAAAAACTGACTAACTAGTTTTTACTAATTTTTTCTTCTTCTTGACTGGCACGACAGCGCGATTACGAGACTAGGCAATTTTTGACTTTCATAGGCAATTTTACTCTCAGTGGTTTGCCATTTCCTGCTGAGAGGACAGGTGCCGAAAAAAAAATTTTTGTTTTTTCCTTTTTTTCAGCGTTAACGCAGCGGAGTATTGAACTCGCGGAGTCTTGAATCGCGACCCAACGCACTAGCCAGCTAAGCTACGGCGGCTAACAGTTTAGTTTACGAGTTTAGTTGCACTAATTCTCATCCAAAGCGCCAGAAAGTGCCATGGAATCAAATCTAGTTCTGCATATATTTTCATTCTTGGTTTTGTCAAAGTTTGCTGTACCCCATCTTTCACATAATTTTCCTCTGTCATGTACAACATTTTGCCAATTTTCTGTCCAATACATTCACTGTTATTTATGTGTGATGGCATTGGAAATAAGTAAAGCAACTTTTGGTGTGCCTTTTCTGAAAAGTTAATGCGTAATTAATTTGTCACCTTACGGCAATTACCTGCCGTCGAAGCATCTTAGCGCTGTCAATCGCACGCAGCGCACTTAGCGCGCGCTCGCCAAATTGCGTAATTAACGCGCTCGTTGGCGTCTTCAAACTTTTGCCATTAACACAATGCCGCGAAATTGCGGTGCGACTGAGGTTGCTGCCGCCGCCAGTGGTGCAATTGCGGCTGCGCTGGCATTTGGCTTTGGCAGTGAATTCCAATCGCGAGTGTGTTGTTGTAATTGCTGCAGCAGCTAACTCATCCACTTCACAGCTCATTAACGAAGCGCCCAAAGTTTTTATCTGCAATTGTTTGTGTCAAGTTTTGTGAGGTGTTGAGATGTCATTTCAATTGAAATTTCCAGCATTGCATAATTTTTGTGTAACTTAAAAATTGCACACTGAAAGTTGAATGATTTTGTGGAAAAAACAATTAAATGCGCAAAAAAAATAAAAGTAAAGGCAAATAAGTAGTTGGAGCGAAAGTTGCTGTGAAAGTTGCTGCAAACGAAAAAGGTGCCGAATTATTTGTTTAATTGGTTCCTTTGACTTGCATTAATGTTGAAAATGATTTTTTTTTTCGTTAGTACCATGGAATTTGCCTTAAGCCTTGTGCCGAATTTTAATGCTGAAACTGAGAAGTTTTTATGCCAATTATGTTTTATGTATATTTGACAGCTGCCAAGAGTTATGGAGTTGATTAAGGTATTCTAGGGTATTCGAGTCGATTTTGAGGTAATTTACGGGTAATTTTATAATTAATAATAATTTTAATTAAATAGTTTTAATTTTTAGTAATAATTTTTACCATCCATGTTATTATCAGTTTTTTATTGATATTTGAAAAGTATAAAAATGTATAAAAGTTGAAGAAAAATACAAAATTATAAAAAAGGCCGGCAAAGTGGGGACTCAAAAAAAAATGTGTCTTCTGGTTGACGTGATTCCCATCCTCCTGGTGATATTAAACCTAAAAATAAGGTTAATTCCTATTAAACAAGGATGTAGAATTATCTGGACGTAACCGATTTGAGAAAATAGGATTTTTGGCATCTTTCTGAAAATACATTGTGACCGAAAAGTTTCCCGAAATTATCATTTAAAATTCGCGCGCTGTATATTTTTCGATATTTTAGGTTTTAGGTTAGGTATTTTTTTTTCTGTAGGTTGGTAGCACTGTCCTTAATTACTATGCCAAAAATGAGCGCGATCTGTCAGACAGTTTGTTTACGGCAGCTGTTGAAACCAGTTCACCTCAGTAGTGCGTTGCGATTTTGTTGAGAATTTTCTTCAAAATGAGTACCGTGAACAGGTCTCTTTGGACGTGCTTGATCGTGCCAATTCCGATCCAACTTTCATGGAACGCATCATAACTGGTGACGAGACATGGGTCTACGAGTACGACATGCAAACAAGCCAACAATCATCGGAATGGAGAGGAAAAGACGAGCCGAAACCGAAAAAACCACGCCAAAGTCGCTCGAAAATCAAGGTAATGCTGATTGTTTTCTTCGATATTCGTGGTGTGGTGCATCATGAATTCGTCGCTGAAGGACAAACAGTCGGTAAAGACTATTATTTGACTGTTTTAAGACGTTTGCGTGAAAATATCCGCCGTAAACGGCCTCAATTGTGGAAGGATAATTCATGGATTTTTCATGACGATAATGCTCCCTCGCACAGAGCCAACATTATCAACGATTTTAAGGCCAAACATTCAATAAATACCATCGAACAGCCACCGTATTCACCTGATCTTGCACCGTGTGACTTTTTCCTGTTTCCCAAACTCAAATTACCACTCAGAGGAACGCGTTTTGAATCCACAGAAGACGTAAAACAGAATTCGCAGAGGGAACTCAAAGCCATACCGGAAAGCGCCTATAAAAAATGTTTTGATGATTGGAAGAAACGTTGGCATATGTGTATCGCTTCTAATGGAGCATATTTTGAAGGAGATAAAATAAATATTGATGAAGATTAAGAATTTTGCGTTTTATTTAAAATTTCCGGAAACTTTTCGGTCACAAGGTACGTCCAACCACAACGCCATTAGCAGCAGCAATATCTGGTCTGCCGTTGACCTTGAAGCTGCAAAAATACTCGAGCTTCCGTAGGAAGGTACCTCATACTCGCGGAAGGTTTGCTATTATGTTCCTATTTTTTCATGTTCCTATTTTTTCATGTTCCGATGTTTCGGCTACCGCCTTTTCGCGGCTTCCTTCTCGTTGTAATCCGAAATGCTGTGCTTCTCTTCTCTTCTCTACGCGTGAGCGAGAGAGCGAGTAAGAGCAGTATACATACTGGACGGCGATCGAGTAAGTGAAGTATCCATATCCGACACCAAACTTCTCATCTGCAGTAAAAAGTTAACCGGAAGCCGCTCTCTAGTAGACAACCAGGCGGCAATCAAAGCACTGGCCTCTCACACTACAAAATCGCAGACAGTAATGCAATGTCGCAAGTCTCTGTATGGTATCAGGAAATACAATATCACACTCTGCTGGGTGCCTGGTCACAAAGGCATTCCTGGCAATGAAAGAGAGGATGAACTGGCTCGGAAAGGATCGGAGCTTACGGATGCGAGTATGGTGGCAGGAATCTACACGCCACTTCAAGACTTCTACACTGATCTTGATAGAAAGGCAATGTTCAATGGAGTCTTCGGCCTGACTGCAGGATCTCACACGCGCTGTGGCCGAAACTGGACCAAAAGAGAACTCTGCAACTTTGGGCTTGGTTTGTACCACGTCACTGGAGGATATTGCCAGATTCATTCGACGCTCAGGTTGGTTTCAGCCAGCAACGAATACAGGATGACAAGGGCTTGCCACACTCTCATCGGGCATCACAATGGGCCTTTGGGGCTTCCGAGTGTACTTGCTGAGAACTAGCAAGCCACCTGTCTTACCTAACCTAACCTAAGAGGGTTTTTTCAGCACACACATCTGGGGTAAACGCTGTAAGAGCGTAATTTAAGAGCTCCGAACTTCTATCCAGTAGAACTGTACCAAAAGTGTCTTTTTAGGCTCCTTTATGAATGATACCTCGCTTAGTATTAGAGTTATTTTAGGATTTAACCGTAGATCGAGCTTTGTATCAAAAATGATACATTTGGTTTTTTGTTTTATTATAACTTTTTTCAGGATATAATAAATTTAATCATTCTTTGTCACTTTGTTGTGTTGGGATTATGCTTGTTTAAAACCATCTTTTACACTTTTTTAAGAAAGAGGTCTTAAGAAAATTGAAAAGTTTATAATTCTCTCCTTTGTATATATAGGATAGGATTCCTTTATTTTTTTTGAAGCTCGATCTACGGTTAATTTTAATTTTTTAATTTACATTTAAATATTTCAATGAAAATTTTAACTAAAATGAATCAATTGATTTCATGCCTCCGAAGGGTTTAAAAAATTCTCTCAATAAATAGGTTTTCCCATAGTTTTTGTTGTAATAGAAAATAAAAATAATACATTGAATGAACGCACTAAACGGCGAAAATACTAAACTTGCCAATTTATCTAAAACTCACAACAAACATTTTTCATACGCATTACAAATTTCCCTCGTTCGCAAGAAATGCTTTGGTATTTTCAAATATATTAATTGATAATGTACTTTTGACACTTTTGAAAGTATGTTGTAACCAAAAGTTGAGTGATTGCTTTTAAATTTTAAATTTTACACTTTGCATTACACAAACTGTGTAACTTTGTTTTGTTTTACTTTTAAGAACAGTGCAGAAATTGCTTAGAGCTTTTTACAAGGCGAACTGACAACAATATTTTTATATGCATAACTACATGGAATACACACACACATACATACATGAATAAGTATTTCTTAGTATGTACATGAAACCTACAAATGACCGAAGCCAAGCGGCGAACAGCAGCTAAGCCGAACACACTAAAACTTGTAATGTGCAACAAGGTAAGGTGTTGTTGTTTTTGTTGTTGTTGTTTTTGTTAATGTTACTGTCATGGCTACCTTTGCGTTTGTTGTAGTTGTTGTTGACTAAACTTCCGGTCGACTGAGCGCGCCACGTTTACTGTTGATGTCTTTCACTTCCGTCTTCTCTTCTTTCCTCTTCCTGCGACTCTTCTTTTCTCGTGGCCAACTCCACACTGGTTTTCAACCCCGTAACAGTCGTATGATACATGCAACGGTTCTTCTGTCCGTTACGTGTCGGTGTTGCTGTTGCTTGTTTTTTTTCGATATAACAAAATGTTTGTTATGGGTTTTTTGATTGTGTCGTTGCTCATTGTTTCAAATGTGGGCGCTAAATATTGTACCGCTTGTATTGTTGTTGTTGCGGGCTGTACGAGTAGTTGTGGCCAAAGACCGCATGTGTAGTTTTGGTTGCTATTTGTTCATGTGCCACTCAATGACTGTCTGCCGTATGTGTGTTTGTGTGTGTGTGCGTATAAGTATGTTTGTCAGTTTGTGTGTTTTTGCGGCCATGTGAAGTCATTCGCCAGGCTTGCTTAGTGTGTCTTTTGCTCTTGGTTTTTGTTTTTATTATAGTTGCTGCTGCTGTTGCTTAGTTGCTGCTGCTCATCTGCTCGCTACATGAACGGTGCTAATGGAAAAACCAATCCAGCATGAATTAATGGCTCATAAAAGTGCAAAAAAGGCACAAACAAGTGCGCAACACAGACAACCAGCCGAACCAGCTCTGCGAATTGTTGGCGTTGGTGTTTGTGTTTCAGCCGTTGTTGCCGCTATTGTTAGTGTTGTTGTTGGTTGTGTATGTTCATATATGGCGCTGCTGATGTGACAGTTTAAGTGTATCAGTTGAAGCTGAACAAATTTCGCCTTGAATTATGGCACGAAGGGCGGCACATGGCTCTCAGTATTAATTAAATGTTGCTCATACGACGCGTTGGTAGAAAAGTTCATTTGAATGCTTCATGCTTTAAGTGTGCGCCTTAAGATGGCCAACAGTCCTATTGGCACGCAAATCTTGTGCCACTTGTTTGCTTTTAGTTGGTTGGTTGGTTGGTTGGTTGGTTGTTCTGGTTGTTGGTCATTGTTGGCTGTTTCGGAGCCATTGCAAAGTTGAAATTTGTTCCTTCATCTAAATGCGTACAATGCGTACAGTTGCTGAGTGCTTTCCTTTTTTATTTTATTTGTATTTCCCCTGCAGCTGGTACCTTCCGCCGAAACTAATGGACAATGGACTAGCGAACCTTAATGTGAGTTTTGTGCAAGGAAAAAGCATACAACAAATGTAGGTGGGGCACTTTGTTGCCGGAAAGGTGCTGTGAAATTTTAATGGACAGCCGACTTGGCTCGCTTTCGGCAGAGTTGCTACCCTCAAGTCATTGCTTTGTGAGAAAATATAAAGCTGCTATTTAAATTTTTTCAGTGAACGGACATTAATCTTCATGCGTGTGTACGAGTGTGTGTTGGTGTGTCGGTGTGCGTGAGTGCGCACTCTAAGCGCCCATAAGAAAAGCAATAAAATAAATGACCGTGATAAATGTGCGAGGGCGAATGTGGATGCGGAAGCGCGTGGCACAGCGGGACGGAAGCGATGAAACAGACAGCGCACACGAATGTACAGTAAGCGGTGTGGAATGAAATCGAATCAAATGCAAGGCATTTTAATTAAATAAAATGTAAACGAATAGTACAAAAGACTTGTCCACACACACGCAGAGCAGAATTTAAATGGAACAGTCTCAATATTTGTTTGCATGCAAAACGAATTGGAAAGCTCAGAGCTTCTTGCGCTCCAATATGATGTTATATAGTCATTGGCTACACTCACACTCACTCACACAAACTTTCTTCAGCCATGCCAAAAACGACCGCAATAGGCAGAGCCACACTGACCGCCGGTCGGTTCATTACCCCCTTTTGCATTGACCTTTACTCGAATGCCAATGGGGGAAAATACTGATTACAAGGTACAGCGACAGAGACAATGCTAATGGTCACAGTGGCCGGAAAGAGCGCTGACGGCGCAATAACCAGGCACACACACACATTGATACATGTGCACATCTCTGCATGCGGACACGGGGCCCAACTTCAGTTGTGGAAAATGCTGGCGGTGATAGTTGTTGATGTACATATGTATATCTCTTTATGTATACATAAATATATGTATGAATTGGTTTGACGTTGATACACATATATATATTGCTACACATATACATACCTTCATTCCGTTGTTCCTTTGAAGCCATGTGCCTCGGTGTTGTCGCTCTTATTTAGGGCATCCAATGCCCCGAGGACATTCAAATTATGTAGCATATTGTTGACATAATAATAGTAATAATAATAAAGTTGATTAGTGTTTGGTATCTGAAATTAGATTTTGCGCAATGTGAGAGCGATTTTATGTGTTTTGGTTGCCTGTTTGATTTTGTGATTTTCTTCGGATTTAATTTGTGAGTTGAATTGAGGCGAATATTGTTAATCGGGCAACTTACAGCATGATGACATTATTTAAGGCCAAAGCTTAAGTGTTTTACTTTAGTGAAAAGTTTATTTTAGGAGAGAAATGTTTGAAAGGGTTCTTGCTGTGTTTGATAAGTTTGAAAGGGAATTGAAGTCTTGAGACTTGCACTGCCTCCGAGCTCGTTCAACAAAGAGTGATTGTCCAATAATGTTTGAAAAATTCTTAATCCAACTTGTTAGATTTTGTTAGGGCGGGTGCTTTGGTTCGTTCGCCTGAACGCAGTCCTAGTTTTAGTTGGACCATAATTCAACCTGCAGTGACTCACAAAAATTTCTGAAATCATTCTAAGAATATTTTTTAGGCTCAAACATTCCTTGAATATTTTGCTACTATTTGACCCAATAACAACTTTTAACCCATTAAAACCTGACCCCAGAAGGGCTTGTGCGATTTCCATAAAATTTTACACAATCTTAGTAATTGACCTAATCAAGAAAAAAAATGAAGCAAATAATTCATACCCCCACCCCCTGACCCAGGAGGGTACGTTGCGCAAACGCAATTTGGGCCTTAGTCACATACAAAACATAAAATTAAAAAAAAAAATAATTTTTTTAAGCTTATTTTTAAATAGTTTAGCATTACAAAATGCAGCCCACAAAGGGATTTTGATAGGTTTGAAGAATAAGTATTTTTAATTGAATTTCAAAAATTCCCCAAAAAAAACCTTTGACTTTGGATCGAAAAAAAGATATGAATATTTAAAAAATTTTGAAATTTCGGTATGGCAGAATCTAAAACGATCAATTCGAAACCAATTCTACCCATTTTCAAGTCTTATATCTTTATGAATTACTTAATGTAGCGAAATTCCCAAACGTTGCGCAAACGCAACGCTCAGGGCTTAATGGGTTAAATTTGATTTCTCTTGTCCTTTCTGGTTAGCATGAAGAAAACCTGTTATTCCAAGCCTCAGAAAGCTTCTGGGCTGACAAAAGGAACTGATGCACCTTTCCACCAAAGTTTGCTTGCGTTCTTCATATCCCCAATACTCTTCATATCCTTCAAACCTGATTGTGAAGGCCGAGTGCGTTTAGCTTTTCTCTCTCCCAGCACCATTTTCGATGATACCTGCTGTGATTGTATGACGTTTGGCTTTTAGAGAGAATGGCTATCTTCCAGTTCTGGTAGTTTCTCGCTAGATTAAGGGATGCTTACCTTTCAGTTGTATATATTTTTGTCTGAAATATTGTTACATGCTTTCTCGTCAGCTCCGAGTAACTTATTCTACGCGCGTAAGCACCAATCCCGGTACCTTTTTCCGTTACAAGCCCAGCTGAGTACCAGACAAGTCACAGGTTGAACTGTGAACCATTTGAACTGTATTTGCCAACCAAATTGTTTGAACCAGATATTTGAAAGACTTCAAGCCTTGTGAAAATTCGTTTTTAGTTATATACAGAAAATATTATTTTATAAAATTTTTTTCCGTCTAAAGATAAAATTTACACATTGCACTATTTTTAATGAATTTTGATGCTTTCCGCATTTGTGCTCAAATCTCAGCAGCCTTGAGTTGAGCATTCTTCTGCCTGCAGCAAGTCAAGGAGACATTATCAAATTTCAAACACAATCGTAAGCTATCCAAATGTCCAAGTGAATCGTGCGAAATTCCTACTGATATGCACATAAATAACTAAACATACGCACGTACAAATACATAGCTACGTATGCATGCAAAGAATGCAGTCGAGTGTGTTTGTGTGTCTGTGCGTGTCGTTGCTGCTTTTATCGCACAATTCTGAAAGGATTTTCAACTGAGTGCCCACAGTGAAAGCGAAGCGATCGCAGTCAAGCAAGCACAACTGAGCGGAAGACTGTACAAGACAATTTATGAGCGATTTATATGCAAATCAGCCATTCTGCGACACACAACGTGGCGTTTGTAAGCGTTTAGCATACAAAAAACAATTTATAACAAATTAAAATTAAATAACTATTGTAAGCAGCAGCTGATGTTGAAATGTTTAAGGGGCTGCGGGTCGTATGAGTGTTTTCTTTTGGGTCTTTTTATAAATTAAAGAAAATAGCCTATTGTGCTGTGAGTATTTTTCTCACACGTACTCAACAGTAGATAAGAAACACCGGTCAATCGAATGCTCGTTACTGTGCAATCCGTTGTTTCGACGGTCAATTGGCAACGCAAAACGCCAGCAACTTATCACTCTGACACCTGAAGCGTTATGTAAGCAGCTGAGATATATACGCTTTGTTGCTGTTGCCGTGGCACTGCCAGACCACTGTGATTTATCTGAAGTAATAAAAATGCATAAACCCACATTCATACTTACTTGCGAACCAAGGCATGACTGGCACGTCATCTACCAACAACAACTAACGCAGCTACAATGGGAATAATAAAAATTCAGCACCGCATTCACATTAGGTTCCATTGATTCCCATGCGTAATTCATGATTGGAGCGCACATACACATTTTTATCAACACACACACACACACACACATGCACACTAGTGAATATATTATGTGAGAGGGCGTTGTGTGTGCGAGCGCAAACATCGATACGAATGTAAACAGCGCAACACACCTCACGAATATATTTTACAAGCCACCGCAAAACTAATATTAATGCCAATGCGACTTACAACAGAACCTGCCAACGTCAGAGCATCGCACCTTCAGTCAGGCGACGATCCACCACAACCCGACGCACCCAACCATCGCACCAACGGCACATGGCGAATGCATTCAGGCAAAGGAAGTGCCATCCGCCATCTGCCTGCGCCCCTCCACATGGCCACTGCTTGTGTGTGTGTATGCGTGTGAGTGTGTGTGAGTGTGTTTGCTGCCAGCACAACAGGTGAAATAAGTAATGCAATCATCGTAAGTGCTCTCCAAGTTCCCGCCGTTTCTTGCTGCAGCTCTTGTGTGTGTGTGTGTGTGTGTGTGTGTGTGTTTGTCTGTCGACAGACAAACACACAAGATCTTGTTGCTTTCTGTATGTGCATGTGTGTGCGTATTGCGTCGTGTCCCTGGCGTGTCTGCTGTTTGGGTGCCATTGCGCCTGTCTGCGTGTTTGCCAGCCTGTGCGGCAGATTTTATTCCAATTCGATGTGTTGTTGCTGGCGTTGGCATCTTTGGCGTTTAATGTGTGACGTGTCCGCTTTCCTGTTCAGTTTTCATCATTTTCATGTTCATGTTCAGTTGAAATCGTCTGCATGTTGCAATATTTGTCAAAGCAAATGAGCTGTGAGATTCGATATATCGAACAAAAGCGGCAACAACAACAACAACAACAAGAAATGACAAAGAATGGCACACAATCGACTTTATCGGCTTTGACTGAATGCGTGCAAGCTTTTACATATTTTTGACGAAGCGATTTCTCAAAACGAAAGTAAAGTAGGTTTCAGACATATTGCACGACAGTATATTTTGTTTTACTTTACACATAACTGAGATGTTAAGATGTGACAGAAGAAAGAAAATCGAATTTATTGAATGGGCGCATGCAATTTTCTAATATTTGTAAGAATCTAAATACACTCCATCATTTTTAACAATAAATTTCAGTCTCATATCAGCTGAATGCAGCTACACATAAAACATTCTAAAAATAAAACAAATACAAATTTTTTTGATTAAACAGCGCAACACAAGGCTACGCTGAATTCTATGAACAACTGGCGCACAAGTCAAATGAAATCAATTAGTACGAACTCGTCAGTCGGTGGAAAAACAAGCGTCATCAGCTATGAACTTGCTCGCGTTTTGCGCGATTCTGTGGGGCGTTGCTGTGTCGGGTGAGTGCAACAACAAATGCAAATTTCTATTCACACACACACACACGTCATCAATCAATCGAACTAATGTGTTTTTACAGCGAATGCACAGTGCCGGTTGACCAGGTTGGCCGTGGAAAACGAAACCCGTATTTTCGCCGTGGGAAATCCCCATCGATATGAGCTGCTCCACAGCGACACTGTCCCGACCGGCCGCACGCTGCACATGCTCTGCCCCGGCGGCACACCGCCGGCCATATCGACGTTGTGCGGCGCCAACGACGAATTCAGTCCGCCGTTGCCCGCACGCAACTGTGCGGGCCCCATACGCGCCGCTGTGGAACTGACGGCCGACCCGAGCTGCTCGCAGCAGACGTATCGTGTCGGCTACAAAGCGAACGCCCACTTTCTGGAGCTCTATCGCGTCTGCTACAATCAGCGTGACGTCAGCGCGCTGCAGGCGACGCACACCGTCTACCCAAACAGCATCGGTGAGTGCAATAGTTGCGCTGACTAATTCTTGTGATAAGCACAACGTGTGTGTGCTGTGTGTTCGTCTCACTGCAGCCACCGGCCGTCCCGAAGCTGTGTTCACTACCGACGGCATTATGAGCGGCGCCGATGCAGCGACATTTCGCCGCGCGCACATCTATCGACGCTTCA
This sequence comes from Melieria omissa, assembly GCA_963971225.1. Lineage (NCBI taxonomy): Eukaryota > Metazoa > Arthropoda > Insecta > Diptera > Ulidiidae > Melieria > Melieria omissa. The sequence continues at coordinate 39,660,343 of OZ020267.1, forward strand.
ACGAGCTGTTGGGTGCGCAGCAGCGCTACGTTGCGTCCAGCGAGGCCACAGTCATTAGTCGCGGCCATCTGATTCCGTCGGCTGACTACCTGTTCCTCGACAACAAGCGCGCCACCTTCAAGTACATCAACACGGTGCCGCAGTTCCAGTCGATCAATGTGGGCAACTGGAAGCGCATCGAGCACTGGATTCGTCGACTTGTCGCGAGCGCCTCAAGTCTGATCGTAACCACGGGCGCACACGGCGTTCTGCAGCTACGACGCGCCGACGACAACATAACGCTGGTGCCGCTGTACCTGGGCGCGAACGCACGCAACCCCATTCCCACGTGGATGTACAAAGTGGTTCGTGATGGCCGCCACAGCTATGTATTTCTCGTGCACAACAACATTTTTGACGCGCCCGGCCCATTCAGCGGCACGTGCCACCCAGTCGGCTGTCCAGCGGGCATCGATTTCAAACAAACTCCGCAGGCGGGCATCACAATCTGCTGTGACGCAGCTACTTTTGCGCTATAAATTCCTAATTAACTATTCGTAATGCAATACAGTTATGAAATAATTTCTAATATTTATTTACATAAATGTTGTTTTTGTTTTGCATTGTTTATACTCACTTGTAAAGGTCTCTCATTACTAATTCAGATGAATTTGTATTAACCCATTTCCACCTTTGATTCGTTAACGAAGCATAGAATTTAGTCATGTTTGCAGTTTTTTTATTACGTTAAATGAGTGTAATCTAAAGTTTATGTTTTTTATATTATACTTTGATCTATTAGCTTTCTAATAAAATATATGCTTGCCATGCCCCGCTTTCCTTATTAAAGACGGGCGGGCATTGAAAAAACCTCACATATAGACGTTTTTTCTTAAATTCTTTAAGCAAGCGAAAAATAACCAGATTTGTAAAAAACCGACTTGGAATGATTGGAAAAGTGCCACAAAATTTTTATATTATCATAAAATTCGTTTAAATTTGCTCCGTATTCGACCCCTCATCAAGTATTTTTAATCTTTCTTTAAATTGATTAAAACCCATTTCGTACCTTTTATTCGTTAACGAATCATAGAAATAAGCAATGCATGCAATTTCGTTGTATTACAATAAACCTGTGTAATCGAAACTATATGTTTTCTATATCATACTAAGATCTTTTGACTTTCTAACAAAATATATGTTTGCTATGCCACGCGTTCCCCATCAAGAATGGGCAGGCATTGAAAAAAACCTCACATTTTGACTTTTTTCTTTTTTTAATTTTAATTTTTTAATTTTGAATTTTAATTTAACTAATTTTCTAATTTTGATTTGTTTAAATTTTTCTTAAAGTACTAAAAATAAAAAGAATTGTGCTGAACCCAAACACAATAACTGGAAAGCAAACATTTTTAATTTCGTATTAAAATAAAATACGTTAAGATCTCTTCAAATGGCTACAGAGGGTACGAAAGTGTTAAAAATAAATTAAATTTTAATCTGCGTTTACTGAAAAATTCGATCTTGATCAAACTCAGTTCGCATGCCTTTTCACCTAATTCGCCCTGCTTTAACAAAATTTTAATAATAAAATAAAACCTTTCACAAAATATCAAAATTGGTTAAAGATACACGGAACAGCTCACACTGGGACTGACGCAAAACAACAAAAATCTATGACCAAGAAGTATAATGCGATGCTAAATTTCCCACTGATAAGCAAAGTAAAAAATGGTACAAAACCCAGCACATTTGAGCTGAGAGTTCAGACCTCAAGTAGCAGTTTTATCTCTATAATTATTTGATTCTGATTTGACTGCCTGATTCTTCGTGGCCCAGCCCAAACCACTGAAGATACAAACATGACATTTTTTCTGTCATTTTTCATCTTGAAAAATGAATCTTTTTTAAATTCGGGGTCTAAAAGGGCAACACATGCGATTTAATTTGTCTATAGACTTCAAACTTGGTGAAAATACTCCAAATCAAAAATAACACGACACGTATTTTTTATTTTTACGTAAATCAAAATCAAATGAGGTCAACAATGGGTTAATTGTGTATACGGGAAGACTACGAAAAAACTATGAACCGATGGGCTTATTGACCTCAAAGTTGGTGAAAACACTTGAGATCAAAAATAATTTGAAAATTTGTTTGAAAATCAAAACTTTAAGGGATGACTCAGGGGCTAAAAGTTTGTATGGAGAAACAAGATTTTATGGGCAATTTGACTTCAAACTTGATAAAAGCACTCAACATGCGAAATATTCGTGTTTTTGAAATTCAAAATTTGACGGTGTAAACTATGGGTTAAGAGTTTGTATGAAGAAACAAGAATTTATGTGCCTTTTGACTTCAAACTTGGTGAAAGAACTCTAAGGGAGAAAAATTGTTTTCATAACATGAGAACGTTAACCCTTTCGCTACAGGTTTTTACTGGTGAAAGTTACAATTTTAAAATTTACGTTTTCATAAGAAATTTTTTAATTTTTATACTCGGATCCTGTATTTTAGAGTGTTTTTCTATGAGAGCAACCACATCGTTGTGGCTGTAATAATTACTTAAACATAAAATTTTTGACGTGTAACGAAAATTTAAATATTTCTTCATTTACTTCAGCCAAAATTAAAAAAAAAAGTATCTAAATTGAAAGAAAACGTCCAATTAAAAAGTTATCTCAAGTTTTCTGCTTCTTCTTCCTTTACTATGTCAAGATCTACCATTAAAAAAACGTGTATACTTCTCTTCTTTAAACTTTAATATTCAGTTTATGAATTTCGTATTTTTCCTAAAACTTCAAGCTATTCTAAAGACCAACAAAAAATGTATTCTTGCAACCATAGAGGATGCAGACGTCCACAAAGTAGCATGTTGCCATATGGCAACAAAATAGCGAAAGGGTTAATAAAACCTCTCATGAAATTTTTTCCTTGACTGCAGGAACAGTAGGAAAGCGTAGGAAATTGCAAAATATGTTATGTGGTAGAGTTCAGTTATCAGGCGATCCAGTTGTTAGACTTCCCAGCACTCAAACTTTTTCTATGTTCCTTGCTTTTCGAATGTGACGACCTTACTTACTAATTAAAATTGTAGAAACCTTGGGAGCTCTTACCAGATGCTCGCCAACAGTTCAATGCAATAACTCATTGGCAGTACGTGCTTGTATCTCGAACATTCCTTACTCAATTCTCAATCGCCCAACCAAAAAAAAAAATCACATAACTACCCATTCGGGGTCCCAGGTACTTACATTTTTGCTAAATAATAAAACAATCCTTAAATTAAATTTTTTAATTTGAAATTTGTATTGACTTATTTAGGGCACAAAACGACATCTTGTTATACAACTCAATCCATATGTTCATGTGACCTTGAGCAAAAACTCACTTTTTTTAATGATAGACAAAACAACCACTTAGAGAGAAGATAGAAGAAGAAGTTCGTTGTGAATCCCGGGAACTCTGGAACTCTGAAAATTCACCTCTGCAACTCAACACTCCACTCTCCTTGAAATAATAATAATTTACATATATGTAAATCTTTGTATTAGGAACAAATATGGGCAGCCAAAGTAAGTACAACATTTTCAATTTCCATAATATTAATTATACAGTATCAAGTTTTCGGTTCTGAGAAACACAATTAATAGAGCAAAATTGAAAAGCGAAAAACCCGCTTACATGATAATTGATAATTGATTGAATTGAGAAGATACATTTGAAATTTGTGCATATGCTCTGGAAAATCTACGTGTGCTCGCCATAATAAAAGGAAATACCATTCAATTGACACAACAATAGTAAAAGTTTGAAATGCCCCAAAGCTCACGCAATCACCGGCTCGGCTCGGCAAAAGCGCTATTCACTCTCTGAATAGAACGAGCGATGATTTGCAACACATACGAATTTGATTTGATTGCATGCAAAGTTTCCCAACGAATGCGCTGGGGAAATTTGTAAACGTTCGTTGTGCATACACTGAGCGTAGGTCGGCGACATTTTCAATGACGTAAAGAACTGATTAGGTGGCGTCGCCAAAAGTTGCGAGTATAAATGCCGCCGAAATTGAGTGAGGCGTCTTAATTCCAATTCATTGTTCAGCGCAGCAGCCCATCGCCGAACCATGCGCCTCAACGTTCTATTCCTTCTTCTGTGCGGAGCCGTTGCAACGGGTAAGCAAAGTGCGACATTGCTCGGCAGCGTGCGATATTAATTTGCTTCATTGCAGTGCACGGCATCTGCGAGGTGACGAAAAGAGCCGCTGAGCAGGAGACGCGCATCTTCGCCATGGGCAGTCCCGGTCGATATCAGCTCCTGCGCAAGGAAACTGTGCGCAAAGGCACTCGCCTGCAGATGCTCTGCCCTGGCGGCAGGCGCCTGGTGGTGGAGATGTTGTGCGGCCCCAAAGACAAATTCAACCGACGGTTGCCCATGAAGAATTGCGGCAGAGTAGCGGCCACCTTGAAGTCCGTAAACGACCCGAACTGCGCCTTCCAGGCCTACGCTGTGGGCTACCAAGTAAACACACAGTTCTTGGAGCTCTATCGCACCTGCTTCGATGAGAATGGCGCACGCACCCTGTACACAACGCACACGGCGAATTACTACAACCTGAGTGAGTAGGAACGCTGCAGCAATGCTAGAATCGCTTGTACATTGTTCAATTTCATCCTACAATGCAGACGTAGATCGGCCCGACATAGACTTCACCCCCGACGGCAAAATAAGTCCCGCGGATGCGGCCACCTACAGGAAAGATAAAGTCTTCGAGCGATTCAATGCGCTGCTGAATCCCGGGCAAGGGTACATCACTAACGATCGCATTCTCGTGATTGCTCGCGGCCATCTGACACCCTCGGCCGACTTTATGTTCATGGGCCACAGGCGCGCAACCTTCAAGTACATCAATGCGGTGCCGCAGTTCCAGTCTATCAATATTGGCAATTGGGCGCGCATCGAGAACTGGGTGCGCCGACTGGTGGAGACTGTGCCGTCGGTCAAAGTGACCACTGGCGCTCGCGACGTCTTGCAGTTGCGCGACACCAACAACAATCTGGTAAACATGTATCTGGCCCCCAACAACCGAAATCCCATCCCGAAGTGGATGTACAAAATAGTGGACGACGGCACATCCAAATACGTTTTTCTCACCTACAACAACATTTGGAATGCACCGGAACGGTTCGCCGGCACCTGTCGTCCAGTGAACTGTCCCAACGACATCACATTTGACACAACTATGGCTGCCGGCGCCACCGTGTGCTGTAGTCCTGCCACATTCAGAGCGTAGAGATCAACTTGCAGTTGACACGATTGGGATACATCAATTTTTTGCAATGTATTAGTTACTCGTACTCGTTACTGTATTACGTACTCATTATTCGTTATATATAATGTATTTGTTGGAATTTTTCAAGCAATTAAAATATACTCAAAATACCAAAGAAGATAAAAACCTACATTCAACAAAATTGTTCTGTGTGCTGAATGCTGCTTTTGTAAGGAAATTCTGATGGTCGATCAACCTGGTCCAGATTAGTTGAAAATATTTCGAAAATTACTGTAAAATTTAAGTGGGTCAACACTGGGTTAAGGTTCATACCAGGCGCAAAGCCAAGGGCGGGGTTGTGGGTGTCAGAACCCCTGCCCCCCCCCCACAGCCTATAATTTGTCAACATTCTCAATCACTATGCATCGTATGTACGTTTCCACATTAGAAAGAAAAATAACCAAACATTTTTTGGGCGAAACTAACTTTTTTTATATTTAATCCATATTTAGGCTCAATACAGCGATTTGCATGATCTAAAAACATGTATAAAGAGTAGTTTAGTTGTTCGACCGAAATGTCGTTTAGGATGTCCGTACAGGTCTTTTGGATGGTTTCTACGTTCTCAAAACGTTTGTTTTCATCGGAAAATGAATTTTTTTAAAAGTGAACGTCGCACGGTGAAAGTGAGGTGAAAACGAGAAGTGGTTGTTGGTTAAAATTCGACTTTAAGTAGACAAAAAAAAGTCAAAACAAGTGTCGATCGATGAAGTGACATCTTTCGACAGCTAACTCTTCAGTTAAAGTGCTATTGATAAATTTATGCTATTGAGATGCTTAACCTTCGCCTTACCAAAGATATTTGTATACGTTGTTCACCAATGTCGTTCACCTGGATGATCCCAGGCACTTCCGCCGCTATTTCGAGTAAAGGTCACAATAAAGACATAACAAAATATATAAATTTTTTTCATAACTCAGTATTGATGATATATTGTTCAACAATGGAATATTAGATACATTTAAAAAATTAAAAAAAATAAATTTCTTTCCAGAGGTTTTTTTGCAAAGTGTTGAAGAAAACCAAGGTTTGTCGATTCCTCGAGAGATGATTAATGATTTTTTATTGTCGGAGTTGGATGGTATTGATCTGGACAACGTGTACTTTCAACAAGACGGCGCTACGTGCCACACAAGCAACGAAACCATTGCTCTGTTACGGGAAAAGTTTACGGACCGTGTTATCTCTGGAAGAGGTGATCACAATTGGCCACCGAGATCTTGTGATTTAACACCTTGCGACCTCTTCCTTTTGGGCCACGTGAGGTGTACGCCAACAGCCCCGCGTCGATTCAAGACCTCAAAGATAGAATTCGTGAGGACATAGGGCAGCCACTTTTCGATTTGGCTATGGAAAATTTCATGAAAAGGATCTGGTCCTGTAAGCGTGGTCGTGGTGGCCATTTGGCTGATGTTGTTTTTCATTATTAACGGCATAACTTCCTCTTTATTATGAAATAAACATCCGATCATTTATCTCAAAAAATGACATTTTTCTTTGAATACCAAAATAACACCTCTTGTTGGAAAACCCTATATTTGTTATTGAACATTACCTTCAAATTTGTGCAGTTATTTGAAACAGGGACCGAAAATAACCATTATTTTAAAATTTTCATACAATTTTTTTCGTCCAGTTTTGATGGACGGTAATTCAGTTGGCTAACACGTTGGTCATCATTTATGTCCAGACAAACGTTTTTAAATCGCGTTTACCACTTATGAACTCCAACACGGTAAAAACAATCATCACCATAAACTTGGTTCATCAATTAAATGCTTCGGTTAATGTTGAAACATTTTTAAAACAAAAGTTATTATTGGGTCTTTGTTCAAATGCTTAGTTTTGTGCAATGACACAAACATACTTTCACTTCAGATGCCATAACTTCGCTTCTAGTGCACCAAATTTCATGCAATTTTTACTAAATATGGGGAACAAATTTAATCTTCAATGCATTAGGTCACATAAACCACCACAAAATGCCCTGTTGGGAAAGTGCAGTTTACTAAAACAAAAAAAAAAATAATACTAAAAAAAAAAGCCCCCATGACCCAGTTCTGGCTACACTCCATACACAAAAAAACTACGAAAGAAAAACCCAACCAATGGGCCTATTGACTTTAGAGTTGGTGAAAATACTTGAAATCAAAAATCCTTAAAAAATCTAATTCTAACGGGGTCAGCTATGGGTTAATAGTTTGCCCAAAGAAACAAGATTTAAGGGGCCTTTTGACTTCAAACTTGATAAAAATATTTCATATGTGAAATAATTTGATACGTGTGTTTAATTTTGTGCCAAAAAGAGTCAACGATGGGTTAAGAGATTGTTCAGAGCAAAGAGCTGCGCAAGCATTATAAAAATGGCTTGCAAGCCATCGCTGTGCTTTCAAATACTGTCGCTCTTCTTCACTTTCTCTACAAAACAAGCACTGCAGTGAAGAAAGCTTTTGATATGCATACAAATACTGCGAGAAACGACAATAGAACTTCAAACACCTTGAAGTTTAGAACAACACTGAAGTAGAACAACATTGAAGTAGAACAACATTGGAATAGAACAACACTGAAGTAGAACAATACTGCAGTGGAACAACACGGAAGTAGAACAACACTGAAGTAGAACAAGACTGAAGTGCAGCACTGAAGTAGAACATTTTCAAGCATACGGTGTTTTGTTTTGCACGATCGGAGTAGCTGATGTTTGTATCTGGTATTTGGTATGGAATCTGGGCTGCATTTCAAGCATTACAACAACATTAATGTAAACAAAACGCAGGTTTAAAACATGTTTTTTCGATATTTATTTAAGTCTGTTTCACTCGTTGTGAAGTAGAAGTTCTGTTTCACACGGTGTGAAGTAGAAGTTCTGCTTCACGCGGTGTGAAGCAGAAGTTCTACTTCGCTCCGTTTGCTTGCTATGATTTACAGTTACTTAACCTCATTATAGCTTTCTGTTGTGATGTTTTGTTTCGCAACAGAACACAAGCACTGTCGCTGCTGTAGCGAAAAGGTTTTGGAATGATGCAGTGCTTGCTTTGTTGCAGAATAGAACTATTGAGCATTTGAATTTGCTGTCATTGCCACACTGAAGTACAGTACTTGACAGTACTGTGCAGTAGTGAAGTGTGCCAAATAGAACATTTTGCGCAGCTCTTTAGTTCAGAGTAACTGTGAAAATATATGATTTTATTAGCCTTTTGACTTGAAAATTGGTGAAAACACTTGAAATCAAACATTGACTTTAAACTTGCGTGCAAAAGAAAAGCCGTGAGGTCCTGCTAGTTGTTAAAAATCTTCAATCCTTATAGGATTAGAAAAAATCCCATCTTAAGGAAGTCGGACATCTTAAATTACAGTCCTAAATGCAAAATCTCATGTATATCTAAACATATTTATGATAGGATTTTTTTTCAGAGCTTACATCACCTTATCAGCACAGCCTCATAAAGGTTAAATCCACTTTTACAAACTTGAACTTTTAAATTTTGTCTTAAAAATAAATTTTGAAATAGGTGAACAATGCAACAACTTTTCGAAAGTTGTCGATAAGGTTAGTCATAAAATGCTTCTTGCACAGCTGGAATCAATTTCAATTCATTCAAGTATGCCTTAGTGCTTTGCATCTTTCCTCTCCGATAACATAAATAATACTAAATCAGATATCATTAAAGTTAGGTCAGGTCTACCTCAAGGCAGCCATTGTGGGCCGTTAATTTGATTGATCTTTTTAAATGATATTCCTGACGTTCTTTTGACAAGAGAACTTATCACGACTGCAATCATGGTGTGATGACAACTTTTTACCATTTAATGTTGGTAAACATCAGTGTTTGTTTTACAGCAGAAGTAAAGTCTTGATTGGTTTTCGGTAATGTTTATTAGAGACATAACTAGCTATGAGTCATATTAAATGTCACTTCTAGCTTGAGCTAATACTTTTTTATTGTTCTGCATGTGACCTAAGATTTAGTAACGTGCCCTATTTTCCTTGTGATAACTTTAGTCTTAATGAACCGCTTACCCGCCGTCTAAGGCAGACTAACGAAATTTTTTAAATTTCGATATATTCTCTAACTTCTCGAATTGTGATAAATTTATCATTACCATTATAGGTCCATATTTATGTACTTATGTAAAGGGTTTTCCAACAAGGGGTGTTATTTTGGTATTCAAAGAAAAATGCAATTTTTTGAGATAAATGATCGAATGTTTATTTCATAATAAAGAGGAAGGTATGCCGTTAATAATGAAAAACAACATCAGCCAAATGGCCACCACGACCACGCTTACAGGACCATATCCTTTTCATGAAATTTTCCATAGCCAAATCGCAAAGTGGCTGCCCTATGTCCTCGATAGCCTCACGAATTCTACCTTTCAGGTCTTGAGTCGACGCTGGGCTGTTGGCGTACACCTTATATTTCACGTGGCCCCAAAGGAAGAAGTCGCAAGGTGTTAAATCACAAGATCTCGGTGGCCTTAAGACCCAAGTCTTTATGCAAAATACGGAATGCCCAATTCCAAGGAACGACGAGGAATCGACAAACCTGGGTTTTCTTCAACACTTTGGGCTACAGCAGCAATATTCTCAGTTGTTCTTGAGCGACGTGCACGGGTTTTATTCTTCACATCACTAACTTGTCCCAACAGCTTGAATTTTTCCACCCATTTCTGTATTGCGGTCCGACAAGGTGCTTCACGACGACCCAAAAATGCTTTAGTTTTGCGAACTGTGACTGCAAGATTTTCACCATTTTTGTAGTGAATTTGAATAATTTCAATGCGTTGTTGAAGCGTGTATCGTTCCATTTTAAGTAATGGCGTAGTTTCTACTTGTTAAATGTCAAAGAATAAAAGCTTCAAAACTGACAGCTACCGAAATACCGGATGATTCAAAATAACACCTCTTGTTGGTGTTGGTAATATATAAATAGTTTATTAAATAAATATATAAATAAATTTATAAATAAATAAAAACAAAATTAATCACAGTGCATTGCGGATGCATTGAGGAGTCACCACATAAAACATTGCAGCTTTTATTGAAATTCAAAGCGTAAAATTCGCAGAAAGTATATACTACATCGTTGCAGCCTAAGTATGTCTGAATATAGCTTCTAATAACTAAAGCCTCTTCGATTGCTTATAAGAGCAACTCACCATCAGTTAGCAGATAAGGGTACAGCAGCTGATAAGGCGTGCGATTTGCTGCTGCCCACAGCTCAGCTTAGCAAGTTCAACATTGATTTCCTATATAATCTCGACTGTAAAGCAGGCAGCGTCATTTAGTTGCTGCAGTCCACCGACGAGAGCTGCTTAGAATGCGTTCAAGCGGCGTATTTTTCATATTTGTGGCTTTTGGCGCAATTGCAACAGGTGCAAGCGAACCTAAAACCACCCAGTCCCAGTCGGGTCGTATATAGTAATTTGTGCAAATTCTTACAGCGCACGCGCAATGCAAGCTGACCAAGAGCGAGGTGGAGCAGGAGACGCGCATCTTCGGCACAGGCAGTTCCACTGGGTACGCGCTGTTGCGCACCGACACCGTGTCCGTCGGTACAAAGCTGAAAATGCTATGTCCCGGATCGGCGGAGCTGGCTGTGTCGACCACGTGCGGCGCCAATGGCATTTTCAGTCCGGCGCTGCCCATTGGCAACTGTGCCGCAGCAAAGGCCACTGTGGTGTCGACGATCGATCACAATTGTCCGGAGCAGGCGTACAGTGTTAGCTACCAGATGGACGGCCAGCAATTGGAGCTGTATCGCTCGTGCTACAGTAAGAGCGGCATACGCGCACTCTACACCACACACAGTGCCTTTGCCTACACGCTGCGTGAGTACCGACTTCGATGGCATCCATTACGTAATTAAATTGTTTTAATCGTCCCACCAATGCAGGCACAAGCCGACCCGAAATGGACTTTACCACCGACGGCATTATAAGTGGCGCCGATGCGGCCACCTTCAGCCGCGATAAAATCTTCCTGCGCTTCAAGGCGCTGCTGGGCGACAAGCAAACATACATTAAGGACGATCGCACTACTGTGTTTGCTCGCGGCCATCTGGCGCCCTCCGCGGACTTTCTGTTCATGGACAACATGCGCGCCACCTTCAAGTACATCAATGCGGTGCCGCAGTTCCAGTCGATCAATGTGGGCAATTGGAGGCGCATCGAAAACTGGTTGCGGCGACATTTGGCGACTGTGCCGTCGGTCAAAGTGACCACTGGCGTTCGCGACGTCTTGCAGTTGTCCGACGAGAACAACAATCTGGTGGATATGTATCTGGGCGCCAACAATCGAAATCCCATTCCGAAGTGGATGTACAAAGTAGTGGACGATGGCATATCGAAATACATTTTTCTCACCTACAACAACATTTGGAATGCACCGGAACAGTTCGGCGGCACCTGTCAGAGTGTCGGCTGTCCAGCTGGCATCAGTTTCGGCAACACGCCGCAATCTGGCATCACTGTGTGCTGCGATCCAACGACTTTTAAACCATAAACTTGAGTGGTTTGTTTGTACTTTTGTGATAGCCGAAAGCTTTGATCTTATTTGCTCGTACAGCAACTTCTTGAAACAAATGTTGTGCTAGGTTATTTGTAAGATTATTCATGTGTGCGACATCGAACCAATAAAAGGTATTTCTTGATATATATTCTTTGGATCCAAACAGAATGGTGATTGGTTCAGCAAGGATGAGACGATTAGGTAAAATACATACATTGGTGTAATGCTATGCAAGTGGCGACTGCAGTATCTGTGGAGACGAGGATGCAGTGGAATCAGTCGCTACAGGAACGACGGCTCCGGACCCTTGGATCCAGGTTCTTCGATGGGCCTACGGAAATAGCTGATGTACGGCTTACTGATTCACACAAATTCCTCGCCCAGACCAAATGGTTCCCCAAAGATCCCGTCTGGATCTACAGGAATCCCAACAGATAGGGAAGGACATCGGCATTTTTAGAAATGAGGGATTCACAATGGACCCAACGGGGTCTCCGGGTGGAAGTGCATTTCGCGCTCTTCCCTTCTATAACCTAACATTAATCGAAATAGTTAGGTAAAATACAAAGTATTTCAAGCTTATAGATTGTTAGAAGTGTTGAGACTGTCATGTAAAAAATAGATTACACAATGGGCATAGCTCAGTGGAAACTCATAGCTCAGTGATCATAGCTCAGTGATCATAGCTCAGTGATTATAGGTCTGTGGATGATTGGTTTCGAATCAATACACAGCTAACACAGAAAGATCTTTGGTGAGTTAACGAAGACCTAATTTTGGAAAGCTTATGTATTTTAAAAACAGATTTCAAATCACTTCCCCTTCTAGTATACATACGTATAGAAGTTAGAGTTGAACTGTTTTGAATAGTTTAACTTTTCACTTGACTTTCCGACGATCCCCTTATCGCCAAACACACGACACAACAACAAAAAACACACAAAATTCCACACTGATACTCGTAAGAACTGCTCTTTCTCCTGCTCCAGAAGGTACCAAATATATCTACTTAAAGTTACTGTCTTTGACCCTTTCGATCCCGAACTTTACCCTGTGCCTCGATATAACTTTTAGGTGTTTAAATCATGAAACAACAAAACAAGTGATTTTATTTGTATTATAATTGTTGCATCTATTTTGCATGTGTCAGATTGAAAACATGCACACCGTACAGTGAATGCAGTAAGCGCCGTGCGAAGCGTCCTTGCAGCATTGCCAGTCGCCCCAATCACATAAAACACATTTAATAAGAATTAATATAAATGATGATTGAAATAAATAAATGTACGTCACGTATGCGAGACGTTCATGAAGATAAAAGACATGCTGAATGTACATTCATACACATTGTTAATCACACACGCACATACACACACACACACACATATATACAGATACATAATGCTGTATGGCTCGTTCTGTAGAACTGTTAAGCAACAATTTGACTTTGTAACCCAGTCCAACAACACACCACCGCTAATCGATATTGCATTACACAAGAAACTTTAATGCGCTCACACACCTATACACACACACACACACACACACTTTCACACTTTTTTTTTTACCGCCCATCGACCTGTTGGCGGCAGAGATGCGACGCCTCTATACGCCCGGTGCGAAAAGCACAGACGCTGCTAAGACAGCCGAAAGAGCAAAAACTATTGCAGAGTGGCAACGCAGATGGAACCAGTCCATCAAAGGACGATGGACACATCGGCTCATCAGTGACGTTGGCGTGTGGGTTAACAGAACACACGGTGAGCTTGACTACTACAGCACGCAGGTATTTAGTGGGCACGGCTGTTTTAAGCAGTACCTCCACAAATACAAACACGAAGAGGATCCCTTCTGCTCGCACTGCCCAGACATCCACGAGACTGCGGAACACGTATTCTTCGAATGCCCGCGCTTTGACGGCATCCGCGCAGACATGCGCAGAACCATTGGCCAACGCCTAACGCAGGACAATCTTGTCTCGCTCATGTGCGACGACGCCGCGAATTGGCGAGCTGTATGTTCAGCGGCAGCTACCATCATGCAGACACTACGACGAATCGAGCGCGCGCGGAAAGCGACGATAAACGCCAATAGAGCAGGAGAGTTGCGCTCCTAATGCGCAGCAACAGCGAGATGGCAAAAGCGGCAAGGTGATCCGCGCCGCTAACACGGCAACAAATACGGCACCATGACGACAAGGACTGACATGACAGACGATTGAGCGGTAACGCTCACGACGGCCTCCTGACGAAATACCTCGCGGTGGTCCCAGGAGGGCAAACCGTACGGACGAGAGGAGGGTGTAGCGGTTTAAAGTCCCGCACTGACCTTAGGCTTTCGATGCTTCCCTCCTCGTTAAAATAAAAAAAAAAAAAAAAAACACTTTCTTTTTTACACATGAAATTGCTTCTTTTGAGCAAATGAATGATTGTACATAAATAAAATTTTCAAGCCAACTTGGGCCATATTTGTTATTAATAATGCTAACCAAATAAATAAAATTAAATTAGATTAGAATGAAAACAAAAGCAGATTAAATGTTCAGCCATCAACTAGTCAGAGCAACGAATTATTGTTTTAAATTTTTTACAAAAAGTACGTAATTCGCAGCATTAAAAATTAAACTATTTATTTGGAGTAGTCAACTGTGTATTTTCAATTAATTATTAATTATTAAATTTTCACTAACTATGAACACACCGCGCTTGAATGCCCTATAGTCATTAAAGTTTTCTGCGGCAGACATCTCTAATTCGCACATACACAGCTACGCACACATGCTCGTCCTCTGCCCCGTACTCTGTAATGCGCCAAAGCGGTGCAGCCGGCGTTCGTTTCTGCTCGTTCATATCCGCAGCGAGCATCACATAATAAACACACTAATAAGGATAAACGAGCGCAAAATCACGCAAATGCAATGGAAGCTCACACACACACACCCATCACACACACACTCACAGACAATCTGCGAACGTGTGCAGAAACGGGCAACCAGCAGAACGACGCAAGGGATTGCACTAAATTCTTGGCATGCTGGCATTTAACACCGAACGTGTATCAAAATGAAATATTTCACTTCAATATGTCCAATAACCGGGGAAAAATGGCGAATGCGCGCCAAAAGCAAAATGGCGTAACGGAAAAGCGGAAAAAGCGTGCGCACATAAAACGTGAGTTTTCATAAATTGTCTGATTTTATTGCGATTTGTGCATGTGGCGCGTGGCGGCGCGGGCGGTTCATTGGTTCATTGGGAAACAAAGCGAAGCGAATTATGCTTATTCGAAGATTGATAGGACGAACACGTAGACGGTGTAATGGAGTAAGGTTAATGTTGATGCCATCAACATATCGTCCCTGTTGCGTTATCACTATGCAACAACAACAACAGTTGTACGCTGACATCATTAAGTATTTTCTCATTTGACCCAGCGACATTGAAAAGTTTAATTGTGCTCAAATAAATCAAGCAGGATTTTCACATCGGATTGGCGAGTGATTTGTATTTTAATGAGCAGCGTTCGGTGAGTTCTTAAATATAAATGCAAATAAAGAAATTGTTACAGATTAAGTTTTTCTATATAAAAATTGAAAATAAATTTTAAATAAATGACATTGAAAAAAAAATTTTCATAATTTAATAAAAATTGAATGCAAATTTCGGAAGTTAACAGATTTAAGGAAATTCGAAGGCGGCGCCATGCAGAGCAGCAAAACTTTAGAGATGTTTTTCTCGAAACAACGACCACAATATTTCGAGATCTACCAAACGGATTGCGTTTACTGCAAAAAGATACAATAACTATAAAGAAAATCAATTTTTTAAGTTCCTTTATCCCAAAACCTAAACTTTATGGCGTTTCAAAGTTGAGCATTTTGTTATGTTTGTTTTCACTCTTAGTGAAATATAAACAAGAACAATTTTTAAATGCCCGTAGAATCTTTATTTTTAAATAAAATACTATAATTTACAATAATTTAGCAATATTTTACAATATATTTGAGTGTCAAAAAATTGTATATCAAAAATTTTTATTTTGACAACAAATTGCATATCTAACTTATGCCTCATTTTTTACTAAAAATGAAAAAATCAGGATTTTCTATGGACTATAACTTTTGAGATTCCACAGCATTCCTCCAAAAACTTATACAATAATTAGGTGGGACATACAGCTAACTGATGGTACCAAACTTATTGTTACGAATATTAAGCCTAGTGGGCTGTCACGTATCTCTGGATTGTGTGATTTGAAAATAAAACACAGTCAGTTTCTTAAACGCAGACAATAAAATACACCAACAGTCACTTTATTATTCACAGTTTACACTTTACTGTTCGTACACTTAAGTATTTGCTTGATTATTCCGTGTGGCAACTTCACTTGTCAAAACCAGACTGACCCGCTGCACCGCATCTGGCCACCTTTTATACTCTGTCCGGCCGTTGCGCAGATCGTTCTCGCACGTTGCCAGATTGGACTAGAAGTTTCCCTGATGACCGCGACCATCGTTGCCAGGTTGGACTAAAAGTTATTATCGCGGCCGTCGTTGCCAGATTGGGTTATGGCACGGCACGTAGCGGCAGGGTTGCTTTGCACCGCGACAGACTGGCTCATCGTTACATTATGTTCAGAGTCCTGCGTCAGCATATATGCGAGCAATTCTCGCATGCCAACTCGAACACTTTCCGTACTCAGCACTAGTGAGCAACGATATATTTGTAATTGTTGAACAAAACTATAACGCATGGAAAACAAAAAGGCTGACATTGAAAGTAGTAAATATGTATTTAATTATATAGAATCGAGAAGTGTTCATACATATCGAAGTACACGTCTGCCTGATGAAAGATATTCATAATAGCTCTTGCAAAAGTTGAGATACAAAATTGAAATTTCGTACAAAAACTTTGGAAATCATGGGAACGACATGTTGACTAGAATGTGGTTTGCCCATTAAAGGGTTGCAATATAAGGAGATTCTTCAAAATATGAACTTTTAAATATTTTTCAAAATATGAACTTTTAAACATTTACCGTCCATTCATGGATGCTAACAATTTTTTTTACTAAGTATTTCAATTGAATTGAGTTCTTTTATACTACGTTCTTGGATGGATCAACAGGAATAATCGAGTTTGAGAAGTTTGACATATTTTGAGAAAGAGTTTGCCTACTTTTATAAAAGCGGGCGTGGCTAAGTGTCACACAATTCCAATTTCTTCGTCTAAAGTTTTTAGTGCATGTCAACTAAATTGTTGCCCCTTTAAATATTGTTAAAAATAAAATCTACATGGGGAGTGGGCGTGGTCGTTTGCAAATTTGACTCATTTTTGAAATAAAACATTTTCCATTTATAAGAAATTATTATGCGAAAATTTAATATTGAAACGATGAGTCACTCTGTGCTGTGATATTGAAACGATGAGAATGCTTTTCCAAGCATACTTTTAGGCATGCACGGCAAACTTGCTATATTTCGCTTGCCATAATATGGCAAGGATGGTTTGCGAAAGGTGATGAGCTTTGCTAGAACAATCGAGATAGAAAGTACAACTGGAATGTGCAAGAAACTTCGGCGCGATAAGAAAACTAGTATAAAAGCAGCAGTGTGCAGCGCAAGGGGTCGAGTCTGTGTTGAGCAAGCAAAGTGGTAACAAGTGTAGATACAAGCGAAGTATAAATCTGTAAATAAAGTGATTGTTAGTTTCTGACTGCGTTTTGCGCTGAATAATTGAAGTTGTTTTATTTTCAAACACAATCCAAACGAACCTTGGAAAACTTGGGATTTTCGTAACAATATCAATATTATCTCTTTTATTTCGAAACATTTCATAACATTTGTCGTTAAACATTCAGAAACCATAAACCGTGCTACGAAAAAGTGCTCAAATTAAAAAACGCTGAAACACTTTAACTTTAAACTTTTTAATATTCTTTAAGAAGCAGTTGTCAAAATATTGATTTTTTTTTTAGCGACTAGTTATGGAACTAGTTCTTGAGAACTAGTAGTTTTAGCTACTAGTTCTCAAGAAATCAAAAACTTATACCCTACAATTCTCTGAAGAGTTCTGAAGATTATAGTTAAATTTCAGCATTCTACTGCAAAAACTATAGATTCTCAAATTCAAAACAGGCGATGTGAGCGTTTTTGCCTGTTTTTCTTTTTCAACGTACGGCGGATTCGTACACAAATTTACAGTTCAACACTCATTGAAACCATACTTTTCTGCCAACATTTTTGCAATATACAGTTTTTTGGGAGAGGTTTGATCCAACAAAATCCCTCCTTGCCTGCGGCACTGTTACCAGCTCTCATGTCCCTATTTATAGTTTTAATACTTTTTATCATTTTTTATCTACGACTATTTTATAATTTCCTTTAATTTTTATAAATTTTTTAAGTCGCTAAATCCACTTTCTAAAACAGTTCTCAAGAACACATTTTGTTTTTAATTTCGAGATTAACTCACTATTTTTAGAAAACTTATGGTAAGTAGGTTTAATTAACCCATTAAGCCCTGAATGGACAAAAAATCAGGCAGGTTTTCAGCTTGTTTTCTTCCTTATTAATAATCCCGAAAAAATTTGAAAACCACCCTATCCAATGTAGAATTTAGTGCTCTTTCCGTATATGCCAATGATATAATTGGCAATGATATAATATATAATAAAATTATAAACGTAATTGAACATTAATTTTCAAATAGCTGCAAGTTTTGTTAACTTTAATATTTTTTACAATCCTACTTGCGGTGATTGACGCACTAAACAAAATAAATTTCGATATATAGGGTGTTATTTTTAGAGGTATAGAACTTCGAATTGAAATAAAACACAAGAAAATCGTTTTAATGTCCATCAAATTGGCTTTATTGGAAGGATAATTTTATGCCATTAATGTTTAAATATGATTTCGGGCATGTGGCCGCCGCGGCTGGCTTGAATAAAGCCAATTCTACAGGTCCAATTTGCAGTTGATGGACAAAGCTCCAATTGCTGTGCACGGTGGCGAATCGATTCATTCGGGTCCTCTTCAACATTTTGCTCTACAGCGGCAATTGTTTCTTCGGTGCGCACTGTTCGACGTCTCTGCGGATGCGTATTATCACATAGAGTAAACGTAGTGCGAAAACGACCCATGGTTAACCGATGGATGGACCGATTTTGCTCTGATGGACGATTATGTCGACCATAAAATGGACGGAGCTTGCGGTAAACCTCGCGAACTGAACCATTATTTTCGAAATAAATTTGCACGATTTGCAAGCGTTGTTCTTTTGTCAACCTGTTCATGATGAAATGGCAAACCAAACTGAACATAAATGACATTAGAGTTGCCAGATTTGACCACAAAATGCCAGTTTTATCTCTATTCGAAAAACAAACCTCTAAAAAAACACCCTATATTTGCTTCAAATGAATAGAACACTTTCAAAATGCTGTGAAACCTTTCTCATGTGTGTAACAAAAACTTATACCAACATAAATCTTGTATTAAAAATGTCTTTTATTAATTTTTTACAACTTTTTCTGCTAATTTTTCTTTAGTTTTCCCTTTTTTCTTATTCACTTTGCTTGGAAAAGCATTGTACTGGTCACATTAGTTAATTAATCAACTAAAGTTTTGCCAGGGTGCGTGATTTACGTATCAGTGACAGTAATGGCGCACACTGCATTCCATTTATTTAGTTACATATTTATTTATTTAATTAATTCGGTGCACGAAAAAGTGTTATTACAGACTATAACCATTTATCAAAGTGTTCTTACATACCAATGCGCTATAAACTAAGGTTAATTAATGTTACTAAAATATTAATTAATTAAAGACGCGGCTGAGTGACTCAAAGAAGACAGATTAAGAGAGTGGACAATCAATCTCCGATGACACAAAGGCTCCGGAAAAATGAGCATTCAGCATTCATAGTTCGTCCTCACAAAGCCAACATAAAATGGCACAGGGTTCCGCAAGCATTCCGCCGCCGAATTAAAGGAGATCCTGCCCAGGAGAGCAGGACAATTACCATGAACAACATCAAAAACGAAGGAAAGTGATAGGATACTTCCAGTGGCGCACACAGGATCCCATTTTTGGAAGGTTTGTGTACAAATTTTGAGCCGAATTTCAGCAATTTTTGTGTTTGGGGGCTTTGAGCCCCCCAAAACCTCACTGTGTGCGCCACTCTCTACTTATTCTGCTTTGAAGGGGCTTAAAATTAATGAGCTTAACCCTCCGATGGGCAGTAAATAGTTACTACACATTTGCACTTTGTCGTCTGGCCAGACGAAAACTGGGCGAGGCTTCTGACAAAGGTAAAGCACAATGACAGATGACGTTAATTATGTTAATATGGTAGGCAACATATGTAAGTATATATATATACAAATTATGTTCATATATACTAACTTAGTTACCCACAAATACACTGTAAAAGGGAGATGAATCTGTGAGTTTTTTATTTGTTTGAACCATTTCGTCTGGCCAGACGACAAAGTCCATCCGAGGGTTAAGGCTCGAAGGGAGCACAGGGCGAAACGAAGAAAAACTTTCTGGAGGCGTTCAATGCGATTAATGCAAAGGTCTCCAAGAAGGACGCATATTCAAGCTTTGAGCAGACAAAAGAGATGCATACTTACGCAGCTTGAGCGTATGCGGGGCAAGGGTTCCACACACAACTGTTGAGCTCAATACCAGCTGAAACCATATTTATTGCCTAAAATTTTTTTAAAAGACAAATATTTTGGACCCCTCTAACGTGCGCTACCGGCTAGCAGACTTTCATATGTCGTAACTGTTGTATGTGAAAATTTATTACTGGGTTGTGTAGAGTGTCCTGTGTCCATTCGTTGCTGTTAGGTGGAAGGTGTTGTTGGAAAAATGCAAAGATTGGTGTCTTTGATGAGCTTATTTTGAGGTGTTGTTGCTATTATTGTTGTTGTTGTTGTTACGTTAGCAAGGCTACTGAGTATGAAAATCTGCTGCGAGCTTCTTATCAAAACTGATAAGTGAGAACGATAGAAGCTTGTTCTAGGGTAAAGTATTTGACTGAGTAATGCTGAAAGGATTTGAAACCATTAAACCACGTGTCCACTATAGAGTTTTTGCGTAGAGCTAGAGACATGAGATTCGTGTAGAGTATACATGATTCAGTGTTGTATGGGGTTTCTTAATAACACTGCACAACACCAAAAAAAATAACAAGGTTCTTACAACGGATTCTGATAGAGGGAGCAAAAAAAATATATACGTGTATCGGCGTTTTGAAAGTTTACGTCTGAATTTTTTTTTAGGGGGGTCAAAGTTTTCCCCTTTTTGCTCATTCTTATGGTGAATCGTCATACGAAAACCATATAACCTCACATTTTAGGTATATGATGTGTTCAGAAGTTTGATGTAAAATACTACGAAGAACATTTTTGTGGAGCATTTTAACACTGTAGCTCCTAATTGTATGGGTCAATTTAACCCTTTTTTCTAAAATGCCAAAAATGTCCTGTAAAACAGGACTTTTTAAGGAAAAAATGTACCACGAAAATCTTCGCCATAAAATTCTACTATAGGTCTCTGAATACATCAAAGCTCAGAAATAAACTTGAACGCCAGAATTAAGCCAAAACGGAAAATGTGTTTAAGTGTTTATTTTGTACTTATTCAAAATTGGTACTAAAATCTCCTCCTTGTTATTTTAAAAAAAGTTTGATTTTGTTGTGCAGTGTAATGGGTTCTTGATGCTAAAGAACCTCTAATTTTTCGCAAATTGGTGAAATTACATGAGCCAAAAAATTTTGGAGCTAGAGTCGCGTTAAAGGGCATCGCATCAATGTCAAAGTTCACAAAAAAAGCTGGAAAATTTGACAAATTGCTCCACAGCTGCTCAGAGGTTGCTCTTAGAGGGTTAACATCTATGACTGACCCCCACTAGTTTTCTCTTCTGAAAATTTTTTTCAAATATATTAATACGCTATCTCCAACCCTTAACCCTTTCCTTCCCATGGTAGCCATATGGCTACCAAATTCAAATTTGGAATTTCGATGTATAATTTTCGATTTTTCCCCATTCTATGAATTGTATCGCTTAAAAGAAACATTGTTCTGAGCTTTTTCAGCAAAATATGTAGTTTGTTTTTATGGGAAAATTGAAAATTGTTATCATTTGTGCAACGGTTCCCGCTCGACAGGGCAGCAGAATTAAATGGCAAAAATGTAATATTGCTCTATGTTTAACAAAGGACACCAAATAACTCTAAAATTCTAACAAATAACTCTAAAAACTTGTAAATAAGGGACATTTTGTTTTCATATAAAATATGTTTTAATTTTGCTTCATAAAAGCCTAGTGTAGTCTAGTGTAGTATGGCTACCTCCTCCTCGCACCTCCCACTGGAAAGTCGAAACCATTTTAAATATGATGCAAAATACTTTTAAATAGTTCTCTCGCTTCAAATAACCAACTTCCAATTTGTTTCTATGGCTATTTCATAATTCGGGAAGGAAAGGGTTAATGGGGCTCCCATACAAAATTATCATTTTTATAAAAAAAATTCCAACTCCTCTCAGGTTGGTCCTAAATGTGTCAAATATAAGACCGACACTCATTTATATTCTCTTAGGAAAGTTTCCTCCAAACATACTTACCCGCTATCTACAAGTTTTAAGGGGGCTGCCATACATTTTCTATGAGATAGGCTCCCCACTTGTAAATGTAGCAGTTAAGTAAGCTACAAAACATCGTATCTCAGAAACTACTTAACCGATTTGAATGATTTATTCTAAAATCGGCAATATTTTTTTAAACAAAAAATACAAAATTACTTAAGATTCATAAATTCACCATCAAAGGGCGTTTTCCATACAATCAAAACTTGTATGGTTGTTAACTTCTGGGTTTCAACGAAGCAATAATCAAAATGTACTGTCGCAACACCATTAACCTTCCTATTTTGAATATAAATAACTGTAATTTTAGATTAGTGTTAAGGCTTGATTACACGTAACGAGTCGAGTGACGAGACATCAAAATGGTACTAGGCCGAAAGAATTGGGATAGCGAGCAAAAGCGACGAGTTGTTCAAACGTATTTTGACACGTGACGAGTCAGTTCGGTTTTACAATGCACAAAATGAACTAAGCAACTCGCGCAATTAAACTCAACCGAGCGAAAAGTGGTGTGTGTGCATGTTACGAGCGATTCCGCATGTGACGAGCGATTCCGCGAATCGCTGCGAAGAAGAGAAAAATGTAACGGTAAAGTAGTGGTCGCTCGGCCTAGCAAACAAAATGTGATTCTAGTGACTCTCTCGCCACTTTTATCGGCCACTGACTCAATCAACAACTCGCCTTACTGTTTAGACGAAACGAGGACTCGTTCGAGTTGCTGTCTTGTCACTCTACTCGTTACGTGTAATCAAGCCTTTAGGTTAGATTAGGTTCAGAGGGCGTGTACAAAATCAGTAATTTTATTCTGATGCATCATTGCTTATTGTGAGTGGCGTCTATGACTGCCAGGAGGAAGCACATTGATCTAACTGTGGTTCCTGTAAGAATTCAAGGGACTGTCTTTGTTAAATCATTTGCTTTCCCAGATAAAATTGAAAGGTTCGTAATTTACTTCCGTTAGCATTACACGCTCTACACTAAAATAATCTCAAATATAAATTAGAAAAATATTAAATCAAATAAAAATATTCTTCTTTTGACTACAATAGTATATTTTTAATTAAATAATGAAAGGAAGTGAGAAGAAAAACAGAAAGAAGAAAAAGAGAAAAAGAAAAAGAAAAAGTTGTAAAAGCATGCAGTTAAAAATTTTTATTTATAAAGGTTAACCCTTTTACGGCCAATAGAACATGTCGCACACGCACAACAAAAGTGACACAACTCAAAATTTGTGATTTTTCAGGAAACGCAAAAAACTGTGTCTGAGCTAAATAAACATTTTTTGTAAATAACGTATAGACCGTTCAGTAGAAAATCCTTACAGATTATGCTTTATGATAAGTTGCAAGAATTTGTTTTTTCTTTACACTAGAAAATCCAAAATGTTGAGTTGTGACTGTTTTGATGACATTTTAATTCAATAATTACCGAATTATTTCAAGTTAGCCACTTTTTCTGAATTTAATAATTATAAATGACAGTTAAAAAGTTGAAAGAAAAATTTTGAAAATTCATAATTAATTTTAATAATTAAAAATATATATAAAAATTGTCAGAATTTTGCTTCAAATTAAAAAAAAAAAATTTAAAACAACAATTTTTTTCTTCAAAAGTGACACAATTTGAGTTAGGACTGTTTTGCATTGAGCTGAAGCGATCAAATAGCATCAAACTTCTGACATGAAAAGAGGCCTAACTGTATTTTTGCAACAGTTAACAACAACAAAATATACTGAGTTCTTGCTTATTGGTAGATTTATGCATTGTGCACAGTATTAACACATAAACCCGAAAAGTGAAAATTTTGAGATGTGTCACTTTTGTAGTGCGTGTGCGAAAAATAAATTTGATTAGTCCACTTTATGGCACAAGTTATGCGAAACCAGATTTAGTGGATAAATTTCATTAAAATTTGTTACATTCAATGCGTTCGTAGCGTTTTGACCCAGTTTACATAATTTCCCGGCACTTGCCTACATAACCTAACAAAATTTAACACAATAGCACAGAAACGCATCGAACGACATATTTACATACATTGAACCGAATTTCAACAGCCAAAATACACAAAATACGCCACTCATTGCCTATACTGCACAATATTATTGAGCTCGGTTAGACAGGCGGCCACATACTTGTGCGCCTCATGAAAATCCTGACCAGCACTAATGCGATTATTAGTTTCCATGCCACTGAGTGCAACAGCGGCAGCCGCATCAAATGTATGTAGGAACATCGATTGGTTTTCCAAATGAATAGCACTAAACAAGTGTGGTGATTAGGCAGTCCAACATGCGCGGAAATATCGGAAATACATTAAAGATATGCAAAACAAAATATACACATAGCATATCAAACAATTTGATTGAACGCAACGACATTTATTGGAAGATTTGTATTTGTATTTCATTGGGCAATTAAAGGCAATGAAGCAGACTAATACTTGGAAATAGCTTACATACAAAACTGCCATCTTCAGTTACAGCCAATCATATTAAAGAAAGATCTAACACTCATTGGTGAGGTGCGTCTAGAAGAATTAAGAATCACCCGAAAGAAAAATTAGAAAATTAGACGATCAGGTCTGTCTTTTCATGACTTCTATGAAAGTTGTATTGGCCACGAAGAGGAAGAAAAAGCACTTCGCGTTCTATGTCTACTTGTTCTGCATCGTCTAGAAGAGTTAAGAATCACCCGGAAGAAAAATTAGAAAGTCAGAAGATTAGGTCTGTCTTTTCATGACTTTTATGAAAGTTGTATTGGCCACGAAGAGGAAGAAAAAGCACTCTATGTCTACTTGTTCTGCATCGTCTATGAGCAGACTTAAGCTCGATTTTTTTTGGTATTGAAATGAGTCCTATTGGCTCCCACACTTAATGGTGGGTGAAGCCTCCCTACTTACTGCATCCTTTTCTGAAAGAAAATCTTTAATCCAAACAAATAAAATTAAAATTAGTCTTAAAAGAATAGTTATTCTTTTTTGTAACAAGCTCTCATCTGCGGTTTTTAAGAAGCTTGGATTGACTGGACATTCTAGTTGTATATGTAAGTTCCACAGTGGATAAAGCGGATAAATGAGTAAGACGGATTGCTTCGGTTTGTCTGGGGTCTTGTTACAAGAAGATACAAATTGGCCGACACGAACGGATGAGAGCGGAGAGCAGAAATAGGGGAACATATGCAAGTGCAAGAGGAAAAGGAAGGTATAGGATTAGAGGTAGAAAAGGCAGATCACTGAACCATAGTATTCTTATGATTTTTCTCTATTTTTTTCTATTTAAAATACTGTTACTCAAATAAATGGGAATTTTTGTATTTCTCGAATTGCAGCTTCCGCCTTTTTTTTAATAACTTTCGAACTAATACAGTTGGAGTAATGAAATTTTGACACGTGGTTAAGGAGATTTCGGGTAACATAGTTACTTTTCAAGAAAATGCTTCAAAAAATTTCAGGGATATAAAGGATTAAAATTGTCAAAGGATCTTTTTCATATCCTGTTTTGCTAATAGATAAAAAATCAATTTTATTTTAATTCTTGAGCCTTTCCTCTTTCATTTCATATACATATCGCCATATTCGTTTGGGGGGCCAGTTCTGTTTAAAGTTTTAAGCCCAATTCCATATGAAACCATATTTTGCAGTAGCAATTTTTGTACTTGAGGGCTTGAACTCCCAATCTCCTCCTATACTCATCACTGTACTCAGTGCTATAGCCTGACGCCCCCCATAAAAACCCAAAGCCGTAAAATTAAAACAAAATTGAACTGTAACTAGAACTTTACTTGAAGTTTGCACTACAAAGCCACTCAAAAGTGCCATTGATGAAAAGTGTGAATAGTGTTGCCTTTGTAAAATAGAAAACATTAAACTTAATAGAAAAACAGTGCATTTAAATTACCAACAAGATGAGATTTTTGCCTTATCGAATATCCTTTTGCCCAGGTGTCGATAGTAGGTGGACGGCTTCCATGGAAAAGTGGTGGCCTGATGCAATCTCGAAATTAAATTTAGTGATAGTGGACACAGTGCGGCTGCGTGCAGCAACCGACCAACAGCCAGTCGTTGCTTGTTTCTGCATATAATATGGAGGACTAGCAAATTAAGTTTACTCTAGAAAAGCCATTTAATGGCCTCTGCCACAGCAACCTGTCGTGGGCCATCATCGACAACAAGCCAACCAGCTGCCGGCTGCCGTTGCTGCCATTGGTGTCTTCCAGTGTTTTATCAACGTTGAAAGGGCAAATGCAGATTAATCGAAAAAAGGAATCAAATTGAAAATGCAATGCCGACGCAACCTGACACAGCAGCATCCGCAGCCCGCAGTGTGTTGTCCGAGCTCGACAACAGCCTCTAAGAACAAATGATGCAGCTGAGGAAATTGCAAATTTTGAAGTGTTGGCAATGTGTTGGTGTTGGTTGCATGTTAGTTGGCAAATATTGAACGTAGTGCACGAAATTTCAGGTAAAAGGAAATATTTGCTTTGGTATATTCTAACAATAGAAAATGCAGCAGAGGCAAAGGTGCTATGCGATAAACTTACATACGTATATATGTATTTATATAAGTATATATGTACGTGTAGGTAGGTAGGTGCGTATACAAAAAGTGGCCGTTATTCTATCAGCGTCAAAAGGAAATGTTCTATTTTAAAAATTTATTTTATACATACATACATATATACAAATTC
Source organism: Melieria omissa (assembly GCA_963971225.1). Classification (NCBI taxonomy): domain Eukaryota; kingdom Metazoa; phylum Arthropoda; class Insecta; order Diptera; family Ulidiidae; genus Melieria; species Melieria omissa. The sequence goes on from OZ020267.1 coordinate 39,687,518, forward strand.
ATGTTTAAGTTATAAAGAATCGCACTGCGCAACGACATGAAAATTCCAAAATATTCGTTAAAAATTATATTGTGTTGCAGCAAGCTCATGTCATATGCAGTCACTACAAATTCACAGAGCTACTATAGGTGTATACGATATCTATGTACACCTAAGTCTGTTTTTACACGGTCTTTTTTTACACGGTTTTGATATAACACGGTTTGAAAATTGAATATTTTTAATTTTTTTACACGATTTTATTCCATTTAGCACGATTTGAAATTTTATGTACTTAAATTTTTTTTGTCAAATTTAATTTTTGCGAAGTATGTTCATATCACAAAAAAGTATTTATGAAAGAAAAAAGTCTGAAACCATCGATAGTATCGATAGTGCTATCGATAGTTTGCGAACACTAGCTTAAAGATTTAAGTGAATTCCCTTTTAGCGCGTACAAGCAATTTTTACTGGTCAAAGCAAATGTGAAGAGCACTAATTTAGGTGAATTCCCTTTATGTGCATACAATAAAATTTACTGGTCAGAGCAATTGAAACGTGTTAATATTTTGTGAACTGTCAATGCAATAAGACGTGTTTGGTAAAGAAATTTTAATAGGTTTTAGAGATTAGGAACAAATCACCCATTTTTGTATACGATCAATGTCTTTTTTTACACGGTTTTTTTTTACACGGCTTCTTCTGGAACCAATCTACCGTGTAAAAACAGACTTAGGTGTATTTAGTAACAGCCAATTTTAGAGCATTTTCAGCAGAACAGTTGATAGATTGAAAAAGCACCAAGAGTCTTCTTGGAATTTCTGCAATGAAAGTTCAAAATAGCAGCAACGCTTCGGTCCGTCACTGTCCCGCTTTCTGCATCCAGTATTCTAATGAATTTTATAAACTTACCACAAGTATTCATACATACTTATTTATGAAACTACATCGATTCATCAGAAGATCGCTTTAATTCACCACGGAACGTGAGGCAGTGCGCTTCTGATTCGCAGAAATGAAGACACGGAGTATTTAGGACTTTGAGTGGAAGTACGGTTTTTTGGTTGATTTGTTGGTTCCAGTAGCGATGGTCCGACATTCAATTAGCGCATTGGCGTCGTTTTGATATGGAAATATATCGAGCCATTCCCGGGTGTTTGTCGTCTGAGCCAAAAACAAAATTTTCCCGTTTTAAATTTTTAGTCTAAGCTCTTTGTTTCAGGCTACACGTCCATGCATTTCCTTTGCATCGACTGTCAAACTCCTCCCATACTTTTATTGCTTGTTCCCATTGTATTTTTTTTATCTGGACTTATAACCTTCATCTATTTATCCTTGCGTTCTTCGATCCTTTTCAAATGTATCCATTAAAACAACGTCAACTCATAGAAAGATGGATCAAAATGTGATTTCGATTTCGAGGCACACTACCTCACGTTTCGTGGTGAATTAAATCGATCTTCTGATGAATCGTTGTTGTCTCATAAATAAGTATGTACGTGTATGAATACTTGAATACTTGTGGTGAGTTTCTGAAATTCATTAAAATACTGGATGCAGAAAGCGGGACAGTGACGGACCGAAGCGTTGCTGCTATTTTGCACTTTCATTGCAGAAACTAATGAAAAAGTCAGTAAATTTCAATACTTCGGTGGATGCATTAGTTTTTATGGAAAAAACAAATAAACTTAGAAAAACAGTTTAAAATCGATTAAAAACATTGACAACATTGAAATATTGATTGACACGTGATCAAGGAGATGTTGGGATTTAACATATGTATGTTCTTACTTTTCAAGAAAATTCTATATAAGTTTTCAAGGATTTGAAGGATTACAATTCTTAAAGGACCTTTTCATATTCTCTTTTTACAAAATAGAAATAGAAAAATCAATTTTATTGAAATTCTTAAGACTTTCCTCTTTCATTTAACATACATATCGCCATATTGTAACAAGGTTAGGTATTTTTTATATATTTTATCGCCTTCAAAATTATGAAGTCCCTTAAAAAGGAATGTTTTTAATTTTTTTTTATTTTGAGCAATTCAAAATTTTGTTGTTTTTTGCTTGTATTCCAGACTGTAAATGGAACATATAAAAGAGCATATTTTGAGGTCCTTAATTTTTTAAGGAAAAAGTATGAAAAATGATGAAAATGACTATGGTACATTTTTGCTATTATTTCGACAAGAATGGGAATCACGCCAAATAATTTGGCTGTGTTGTATTATTTTATGTTTCGACTTTCGTTTTGCACCTAACTCGTTTATTGCTTTACGAAAAATGTGCATGTTTTTTAACATCAAAGAAAACGCGTTAAATTCCATATTTTCTGACTTTGAGGACTAATTACCGCGGAATTTCAAGACTTATACAAATAAATTACATTGGAAAAGAAGCCGTAAGGTGTTATAAATGCCACAAAGTAAAAATCATGTCAACCGGTTTATTGGTTTAGAGATTACAATCCCAAACGTGAAAAAAGCGAAAACGGAAACTAAGTTTTAAAAACGGTTTGCGGATTCGAAATCAGCGCTCCCTAATTACTCTAGAACTGATGTCAAACCCAGAAAAGCCGAGCAAAAGTCGAAAGTTGTTGCCCTGTGTTATCTTTGTCTCAACTAAAAAATTTAAAATAAACATACGATAAATTTTCCTTTGTCAAACTTCGTAACAGTTAATTGCAAAGAAGTGAGCTTTTAGGGCTGAGCAATTAAAAAAATTAATTTCGGTAAAAATAGCTCAAAGAATGAAATCACGGTTGTTTATTGTCTCCTGGACTATGTGGCTTCTATATTCAGAGAGGTTAATGAATACAAGACCTGCCTTGCCACCTAGTGTTGGCTTTAGCGTAGAAGCCCTTGGAGATTTGGAGCCCAGTCAGCGAAGCCTCGGTTTGTAGACAGAAAAAAAACATGGTGGCTTGATTTAACTCCGATTCTGCATCGCTAATATTGTGGAATTAATAAAATGTCTAGTATTGAAAAGTCCCAGGCACTTTAGGTCACAAATACCTCATAAATACTTTGTTGAGCATAAGTAAAAATAACATAGGAATCGAAGAGATCGTCGGCAAAGCGGGTGAAAAGAAAGCCGGCGTTGTTTTGTTTGGTGTGTGTCGGTTGTTTATTCGTCCGTGGTTTGATGCCAAATTATCAAAAACAAAAAGTACCAAAAGGTAAAAATTTAAAAAATTATAGAAACAAAAAATGAATAGAAATGCAAATGATACAAAAATTACCAAAAGGTAACAATTTGACGAAACGAACAAAAGAAACCGGGAATCAAATATTGAGGGAACATAAGTACAAAAAAAAAAGGTAAGGATGGATTTAAATGCGGAATCGGCAGATCACTGCACACAACACTCATTTACCCAGAAATGTTTGCAGGCACTGAATATTGAATGTATATCGCTACAGTATGAACAGATCACCCTGCAGCTTCAGAGTATATTATTTCATTGTCAAATGGAAAATTGATATCATAATCTCCTCTTCTTGAATCTGAAGATCAAACATTTTTAGAAGCCTAGCAAATTCGCGACGATTTGAAATAGGACTAATATTTTACCTTCTTGTAGGCTTTACACCATTGCACATTGATTCGACTCCATACAACCGCGGGACAAAATTAGAAGCAGTGGTCCGTTCTTCATGAAATTTGGTATACCAGTTAATCGTGGTCTTCTGAACTGAAATCTCTGTTTTGTTTTTCTTAAACTTTTGTAGTTTGGCAATGCCAGAGTCTTAAATTTTCAAATTTCGTCATTTTCGGAGAGCTATAGCACCAAGTGTGTTGCCTAGATTTTTCATATTTTACATTTAATCGGTAACGTCAACATTGGTAATTGCAAAGAGCAACAGAAATTGTCTCAGGAACCTTTAGATTTTAATTTAGAAAAATTTTTTTAATTAAAAGTGATGTAAATTTGCAGCTTTGCAAATTTTGAGAAAACATTAAAAGCGAAAATGGCCACGTCATTTCTTAATCTATATTGAAAGTTCTAGCAACTTCTTGGTAACCATGTATTTTTACAATTTTTTTTTTCTCAATAGACTAAAAAACAGAAAAGATGTGTTTGAATTTGTTTGTGAAAAATGTTTAAACTTTGGGCCGCTTTTGTACACCCACTAAATACTTTTTTGCACAGATTTTTTGGGGTTTTCTTAGTTGGAGTTTTACCTTTCAAATGACATCAAACTCATTTAATTCTGAGACTATAAATTTTTTGAATTTTGTCTATGAACAAATCACTGTGCATTGTAGACTCATGATCTGAGTACTTGTTCTATTCTATTTCTGTAAATCTATAGTAATGGTGTCTCGACGCCTAAAATGTGTTGAAATGCCACACAAAATGTCGTCGGAGCATATCGAATGTCATATTAAGAACGTGTTCAATCTTCGTTTGCAGTTCATGTGCTCGAACCCGCAAATGTCGAATCTGTTGCCAGCCACCACCACAAAATGTCGCATTAATGTTTGTCAGTTTTCTTCAATATTTCTTTTATGGCTGGTTGACGGTAGGGTGCAATGCGTTGTATGTTGTTAGTGCAACGACAAAAATACACACACACACACACACATACATGCATATCTATCGTATTGCAGAGTATTCTTGATTTCATTTATATTTTCGTGTTTGTTGGGGCCACTTTTTGCCTGCTAAGCGCACTGGCAGCGTAATAAGGCTAATGTAAATCGTGCACGCTTGCATATGGTGCCGCTTGCCATTTTTATAGCGACACTGCCACTCTCACACACACACACACACACTCGCACAAATACACTTGTGCATCGACATCGACAGAGAGCAAAGCAGTGTGTGCACAGCGACTTCCGTTGGCGCAGTTAACCGTGCAGCCGGCTGCGCGGAGCATCCGACGAGTATTTGCTGTAGCAGATACCAGGACTGCGTCCCGAGCGTCGTGACTGCACACACATTTATCTGCAATGCAGTGTGTGTGAGTGTGTGGCGGTGTTGTCGACGTCGCAATATCTGCTGCTAAACTAAGCACAACGACATCAATAAATCATCCAATAATGCGATGCCAATGTTGCTGCTGCGTGGCGTTGCCGTTGTCGGGACTGCTCGTGTTGGTGTTGCTAGAGTTGCATTGCTGCATGGTGTGAATGTGCGCTGCTACTTTTCATACACACACGCACACAGCCACAGACAACGGAGTCATGCAGCCCCGTGAGAAAAATATACTTAGTAAAAGAGCGAATAAAAGAGTCGAACTGAGGATTTTTGGGTTTGGCTTTGGCTGCGGATATTAACTAAATATTCGATTCTTAGCAGCTGATCAATGTTTTTGGATTTTGTGACATAAGATTCCACTGTTTTTATAGCCGCTGCTCAAGAAGCCAAGACGTAAGTAAGTAAATGTCTTGCAAAAAGTCTTCTTAACACTTCGAGTCTTCTTAGAAACAATGAGCGGATTTATTCCAAGAAAGCTTGCAATCACTTACTTCACTCAATCTAAAAATTTTTAGCCTTCTTGTGAGATCTAGCTTAGAAAACCTCAAATTGATGTCGTTCTAAACGCCACTGAGACAATGAAAAGTTAAGAAGAGTTGCACTACGGTAGTGCAGACCGAATAAATTATGTTGGCATGTTCTGTGGTCTGTGTTGGCAATAATTCTGTGGTTAAAACCGATAACAACTGGAATAGAATGTGCAGCACAGCATGTTGCGTTGCAATCTGTAAAGAGGGGATGCAAAGAAAAAGGTCCTGACCGAAATTGTTATCGACTTCTACTTCGTTCGCGGCATCTTCGGGGTGATCTGGCTACCCGGGATGTCTTCGACCAGATACCGATCGTTGCCCAGCTTCTTGCTGACCATATAGGGGTCGCGATAACTCGGCACCAACTTTTTAAACTTTCCAGTAGCGACGATTTTGTGTTCAACGATCACCAGCTTATTTTCGGTGTATATAGAAGGCTTGGAACGCTTTTGATCGGCTAAGATGCAGTTTTTTGCAATCGACAGGGGGTTTCCTTCAGGTTCTTGTTCGTCCTGTTTTGCAGCTACCAGTTATTTGTGAACAAACTCATGCAGATTGAAGTCGAATACTAACTCGTTCGAAGCGAAGCCGGTAGTGGCGTTGAGTTGGGAATTGATTAACTCTTGCAAGTTCCATCAGGTCAGGTTCCACTCCTGGACATTGGCAATGACATGTGACGTTCCGCTCCTGGACATTGGCAATGACATGTGACGTTTTCGAATTACGGAAGGATTTCACAATGAGAAATTTGCTGAAAGTTCTAAAAACATCAGATTTATGCCTTTTCTGATGTTTTTAGAATTTTCAGCAAATTTCTAATTGTGAAATCCTTCCGTAATTCGAAAACGTCACATGTCATTGCCAATGTCCAGGAGTGGAACCTGACCTGATGGGACTTGCAAGAGTTAATCAATTCCCAACTCAACGCCACTACCGGCTTCGCATTCCTCGCTTGCTACGCACTCAGTGTTGACACAATTCAGCTCTTCGTTACCAAATTTTACAGTTTTCCATGTTGTAAGTATTTCTAGGGAAAAACTATGCACAAAGTAAAATTAGAAATATAACATATATATGAATTCAGAGAAGGTAGTCCTTGTGTACTTTAAATAAGTTTAGGCTAAGTTGGTTGATCGAATTGGCCATGCATGGACCCTGTTGAGTCCCTAGCGATACCCGAAGGAGATCCTTAGCTGTTAAAAGCTGGTAAAGTAATGTTACTTGTTAGGATGCACTGATAAATTCGCAAAAAAAAATTTTTTTTGGCGAATATGAGCAGTGAAACCCAAACCACGGAAATACGGGGCTCCCAAGCATATATCTCCCAGCCGAGATATAACCATAGCAGGACAGAAGCACAGATTGTGTTCCAATGTTTCTGTGGTGCTATGTTTTTTACGTATCCTGTACTCATTCGAATCATTTACGTCCATCTTTTGCATATGAGTTGCTATTAGTCCTAATGCAAGATAACTTTCTTGATAGAACATACTGTGATGATACTGGCCGTTATTACTGTGCAAGGCATACTTTTAGGGGCATGATTTCGCTAGAATATTTGAAAAATTTTGAGTCCAATTAGAATGAGTGAGACAAGCAAGACGTGAAAATAGTAAAATTATAAATAAGGTGACAGCTAGTTTGAGCTCCGTTAGAGAATTCTAGTGTGTTTTATTTTCTCAATCACAATCCAGAGAAACGAATACGCCGGAGTTGAGGTGGCCGAACTAATTTTCGTAACAAAACCGACTATTTCTAATGGGTAACAGTGTGCCATGGCGAGCTTGCAGTATGATTTATCGTTCCATTCACATATTTTGTGCGCTTCAGCCTAGGCTTCAACTACATACTACAGCTTCACAATCTGCTTCAGCTTAAAGCGCTTAAGTCAACAAAAAAAAGACTGATGAGATCATTCATCTAAGGATATTATGGTATGTTCCTGTAAAGTATACTGTAAAAAATGCTTACGAACTTTAAGAACAAATACCTCTTTCCAGCCACAAAGCTTGCAGCCTCCATTTAAAATGCTTATGGCCAATTTTGTTTATGGCACGGAAGCTTGGACTCAAACTTTCAGTCGCCACTTTCAGAATGGTCATCACTGATTTCAGATATTGAAAAGAAAAAGCTCTGCATGAATTTTAACGCTTTTTTATTGACGATGAAAGAATGAATGAATTAATTAATGAATGAATGAATAAATGAATTAATGAATGAATTAATGTAAGAATAAATAAATGAATGAATTAGTGAATCAATGCATGAAAAAATGAATGAATTAATTAATGAATGAATGAATAAATGAATTAATGAATGAATGAAAGAATAAATGAATGAATGAATTAGTGAATGAATGCATGAATGAATGAATAAATTACTGAATGCATGAAATAATGAATGAATTAATGAATGAATGAATGAAGGAATAAATGAATTAATGAATTAATGAATTAATGAATTAATGAATTAATGAATGAATGAATGAATGAATGAATGAATGAATGAATGAATTAATGAATAAATGAATAAATGAATGAGTGAATGAATGTGAAAATAATAAATGAATGAATTAGTGAATGAAGTCATGAAAAAATGAATGAATTAATTAATGAATGAATGAATAAATGAATTAATGAATGAATGAATGAATTAATGAATAAACGAATTAATGAATGAATGAATGAATGAATGTAAGAATAAATGAATGAAAGAATAAATGAATGAACGAATTAGTGAATGAATGAAAAAATGACTTAATGAATGAATGAATGAATGAATGAATAAATGAATGCATGAATGAATGAATAAATGAGTGAATGAATGAATGTCAAAGCAGAATTTACCTTTGCCGCCATTTGCAAAAGTTATAGCATCTGCCGATATAGTGATGACTTTTGCTCCTCCCTGTAAAAAAGTATCCAACAATGAAGTTGCATCGTAACATGCTTTCGCTGTGATCTATTGAATCATCAATGAAATGGAGCAGAAGAAGTTCTATCAGCATTTCAGCAAAGCACTGCAAAAGGTGCACGTGTTATCACAAAAATACATATTATCCGTTTATGAATGTTATTGGCGCGAAATAGAACATAAACTCACGCATACGTAGGAACACTTAAAAGTCAATCATTTTTCCCTCATAAAGGCCATTCTGACTTACTTTTTAATCAATAAAATCCTCAAAGCCACTGTGAAGTGGCCACTTGTCACTTCAACTGCACCACGCTGACCATTTCTCGCTGGGCATATTGAGCGCTCGAGTATGTGTGTGTGTGTGTGTGCGTTTCTGTGCATTTTTAGTGCTTTTTAACTTCGAGCAGGATATGCGCTCTGTCTGTTTTTTGTAATTTTTTTTTTGCATTTACTGCCTCGTTTTTGGTGCTTCGCTTTGCGGCGTTTGTGCATTCGTGCGTTTGTGTGCGACTTTGTGTGTGTGTGTGTGTGTGTGTGAGTGCATAGTTGCGGCCGCATAAAATGCAAGAAAAGCATTTCACAGATTGAATTTCATTCGGATGCGGTTTTTACTGCATGCTGCGCGCGTCTGAGCGCACCGGAAGCAGCCTCAATTTACGAAATGAAGCATATGCGCTGCGTCAGTTACTTAAAACGATTTCGTTATAAAGTGGCAACATTTGCGATTATTACTTTTTCGCTTTGTGGCAATTGGGCGACGGCGCTTAAGCAAACTGTGCGGCCGAGTCAAGTTTGCACGTTCTCCACCGGATTGCAGCAGTTGCAGCCGTCATAGTTGGCGCGTTATGGCGTTTTGACGGTGGAGAACCGTCATGGCTGATGCGCAACGCTTCGAACAGAAATCAACGGCAGCCACATTTTATTTGCAGTCCTTCTATTTATGTGTGTGTGTATATCTGTGGGTGTGAGTCTACTGCACTTAAAGCGCCTATAACTTCTCCCCGTCTCCAGCCACACTCTTCATTAAAAATTATTTCTATTCGCCTCCTCCCTTCACTGAGGCAGCTCATATTTTTCACATCAATATTTCTGCACATTTTGCGCGTTTCTCTCTTTAATATTTATTATTATCATTTTTTGTGAAATTCGTAATCGTGACATTTGCCAACGACAAACGTCGACGACGCATCGGTTGGCGGAAGCTAATCATTTCGCGGCAATGCGCGTTTAAGTGGCAAAAAATTACCACACACATTTACCCATAAATGCACCGCAACCGTGAAACTTTCTCGGCTTATCGCGCGCGCCATCAGCGTCATTGGCATTTTCGCGCGCCGATTGTGTTCGGCTGGCAGCTGCCGCAACGCGTTTTATGCGACTTGGCAACATTTATCCAGATGCGATTTTAATGCAATCATCCAAGCCGCTTGTTGCAACCATATGTCGCGCCTTGCTACGTGCATGCGGCTGTATGTGTGCGTGCTTATGTTTGTGTTTGTGTGTGTTGTTGTAGTTGTGGCGCGCAAGCTAAACTCATTTACGCTGCCGGTTGCCCGTTGCACCTTGTTGACGTTGGCGCAGTGCATTTGCGGCAGGCAACATGCAATTTTTTGCATGCTCGTTGCATTTACTGGTCGCACATACAACGTGGCAAACATTTGCACGTACTATATTACATGCTACATACACACTAGGGATTGCAATCCCGGGATCGCGAATCCCGGAATCCCGGACAATTTCAGTCCCGAAAAATCCCGGGATGGACAAAATCCGATCCCGGGATCGAAACAAAAAAAAAGCTCACTTTTTTCTTTTGTCACGTTGATTTCGAAAAATGCAACCCTTCTTATTTAACATAAAAAATTGAATTGCCCATTACCTGTGACGTTGAATCCATTAACAAAAGTAAACAACCAGGATTTTTTAAAAACATGCAAGTTTAACTCTTCTTTACACTAATTTGACTTGTCACATTCACAATGCTCAGGGAAAATTATGTAAATAAGAGGATTAAGAAAGAAACAGCTAATATAAAACCATCAGCATTTGAGAAACTATAGCTCGAATTATGCCTTTTCAGCAGGTTAGCCAGGTGATTTGGCAATTAAATGCAATTTGCAAATGTAATTTGTCAGAAATATTTTGTTCTTAATTTAAAATTAAGTACACAGAATTGTATTTAATACAAAGTTATAATTTATTTGATTGAAAAAAAGTCTGAACTAGTTCCTTAAAGTAATATATTCAATCCCGAAAAAAATCCCGGGATTCCGGGATTGTGATTTTCAGTCCCGAAAATCCCGGGATTGTAAAATTGGTCCGGAATTGCAATCCCTAATACACACGTACACAGAGGTGTATGTCAAAAGAAAGTGTCTTGCTTGGTTATTTGATTTAACTTATATATTGTTGAATAAATTTTGTAAAGCCACGTTTAGTGTTTTGAATTTTAATCAGTGGTTCACACAAGGGCAAGTTTTGCGGTTCAACTTACTTACCGTTACCGGGTTGTGGCCTGTCACAAAAGTTGTCTCTCAGCGACTATGTTTTTCGTCACACCTGGAGTTGATAGGGCCTCCTCAATTTGGTCCTTTCATCGGAGACACGGTCTCCCTCTTCGCCGTCGACCTCCAACTACCGCATCGAACACTTTCTTCGGCAAAGCTTCATCGTACATACGGGAGACATGTCTTTAAACGGTTCGAGAATACAACTCTTTCTGGGTTTGTATACGATAGTCGTCGCCCATGCGAACAGGGCCAAGATTTTGCAAAGTATATTCGTCTTGAACACATCAAGGGCCGCTATGAGGTTACGCGCAAATGTCAATGCCATGAAATGTCCATGCAGAAAGAAAGTCCTGTAGTCGAGAGAGGAGTCTCCTACCCGATTGCTTACTGAGACCGTAGTAATTTTTATTGGCAAAAGTAATCCTTCACTTTATTTCGCGGATGTATTTTCGACATCATTACTGTTGTTTATGACGCTGTTTAGGAGCACGAATTCCTTGGCAACTTCAAAAGCATACATCTCGGGCTTGACGTGAGACCCTAACCGCGAGTTCCTTCATCTTGCCCTCATCTACCACCAAACCCAAATAGGCAGATTCTCTTTCGATTGCCCCAAAGGCAGCGGCAATATCTCGCTTGTTATGCCCAATGACGTCAATGTCATCAGGGTAGGCAAAGAGCTGGACTGTCTTATTGAAGATTGCGCCATAACGATGTACACTGACCTTGCGTAGAACGCTTGTCATGGTGAAATTGCAGGGGTCCCTAGAGAAAGGATCGAATGGGCTGGAGAGATCTCATTCAACCAAGTCTCGCGAGCTTTGCAGGGATACCACACAATGCCGTGCATAGGCGATTCGTTATGGGGCTCAGGAATACTGCCTTGTAATCCAAAAAAGATATGGTAAGTATCGGTTGGACTCTCATGGGTCCTTTCCTTAATTTGGCGTATTTTTAATATTTAGTCGATCGTGGACTTAACAGGTCTAAAGCCAAAATGAGAAGGTTGAATCGGCGCTTTGGCAAGTGTTTTCAATCTTTCACATACTACTCTCGTTAGGATCTTATATGCAATGGAAAGTAGACTGATACCATTGTAGTTGGCGCACATTCTTGGATTGTCTTCCAATCGTTGAACACATCTTGTAGATGAGCATGCAGATGGAAGCCCGTATGGTTCTGTAGTTTTATGGTTCTTCAGTCGCTGTATAGCACTCTAGACCTCGTCATTGCTGGCTGTGGCATATTCACACCGTCTTCATCGAGTGATGCCATCTGAACATCTTTACCACGTCCCATATTGTCCTTTTCGTTGACCACAGTGCACTATGCGGATCTTTGCTTTAGGGTTCAAATCCTCCCCCAAAATATCTGTATATCTATAATATACATATAAATGTATATTATAGATATACAGATATTTTGGGTAGAATTTGTCCCAAAAATTATGGGTAGAAAATATGTTTTCAAAATTTGTTAAAAACGATGTGAGTGCCAAATATGGTTTTAAAAGTGTGTCACAAAAACTGCGGGTAGGAAATATGGTTTTAAAAGTGTGTCACAAGACTTTGGGGTAGCAAATATGGTTTCAGAAGTAGGTCACAAAAATTGTGGGTGGCAAATATGGTTTCAAAAGTTTGTCACAAAAATTGTGGGTAGCAAATAGGTAGTTCACAAAAGGGTATCAAAGTAGGTTACACAAATTTTTGGTAGAAAAAATGGTTTCAAAAGTTTGTCACAAAAACTGTGGGTAGCAAATATAGTTTCAAAAGTTCATCACAAAAACTGTGGGTAGAAAATAAGGTTTCAAAAGTTTGTCACAAAAACTGCGGGTAGGAAATATGGTTTCAAAAGTTTGTTACAAAAACTCTGGGTACAAAAAATTTGGTTTCAAAAGTTTGTCACACAAACTGTGGGTAGGAAATATGGTTTCAAAAGTTTGTCACAAAAACTGTTGGTGGAAAATATGGTTTCAAAAGTTTGTCACAAAAATTGTGGGTAGCAAATAGGTAGTTCACAAAAGGGTATCAAAGAAGGTCACACAAATTTTTGGTAGAAAATATGGTTTCAAAAGTTTGCCAAAAAAACTGTGGGTAGCAAATATGGTTTCAAAGGTTCATCACAAAAACTGTGGGTAGAAAATATGGTTTCAAAAGTTTGTCACAAAAACTTTGGGTAGCAAATATGGTTTCAAAAGTTTATACAAAAACTGTGGGTAGCAAATATGGTTTCAAAGGTTCATCACAGAAACAGTGGGTAGAAAATATGGTTTCAAAAGTAGGTCACAAAAACTGTGGGTAGCAAATATGGTTTCAGGTTCATCACAAAAACTGTGGGTAACAAATATGGTTTCAAAAGTTTGTCACAAAAACTGCGGGTAGGAAATATGGTTTCAGAAGTTTGTCACAAAAACTCTGGGTAGCAAATATGGTTTCAAAAGTTTGTCACAAAAACTGTGGGTAACAAATATGGTTTCAAAAGTTTGTAATAAAAAATTGTGGGTAGCAAATATGGTTCTAAAAGCTTGTCGCAAAAATAGTGAATAGTTGTGTACGACATAAAAATCATAAAATCGATTAGATTCTATTTCAATTTATTTTTAATATTTTAGCAAAAACATAATTTTTGGAAATCTAGATCGCCAAAACAAACATTAAATTTTTTAAAATTTCTATTCAATTGGTTAAATCTTTAAATGTAAACATAACTGTATAATCAGGCATTACTAATCGCTTAAAAAGTCACTGTTAAAGCCGTCTCGATTCTTAAGTGTCATGTTGTTTTTGCCTTATGGCAACATTTAGCCAAAATTCTGCCAGATTTCCACAGAATTTTTTTGAATCAGGATATATTTACAGCCTTTTGGGAGACACTTTTATTAATTAATTAATTGACTGGCACGACAGGTCGATACCGCAACTAAGGCGTAGCTACCCGTAACCAACCGTGTTGTGCGTGCAAAGGTTTTTCAAGGTTGGAAGGGACCTGCAGTCTTATAACATATGTCCGAACGGCGAGTTGTCAGCTTTTTCATGGGCAATTTCACTCTCAGAGGTTTGCCATTTCCTGTTCCTGAGAGGACACCCACCGAAAGAAAAATTGTTGTTTTTCCTTTTTTTCGGTGTTAATGCAACGGAGTCTTGAACCTGGGTTCGAGAGTGGCGTTTGACTCGCGGCGCAACGCACGGCGGCAATACGGAGACACTTTTAACTGCCATTAAATAATGAGAAGAGATATTTCGAATTTTAAACTAGAAGAATGAACACAAAAAGTTAATCGACGATATCAACATGTCAAAAGTTTGTGGGCTGCAAACAACACCGGTTGCATTAAATATTCATTATGAATTCTGCTTTCGAATTTTCAATTCAAACATGCATTTTTCAATTTCTATTTATAAATTTGACAAAAATTATTCATTCACTATGCGGTGAAATGAAAAATGTGCGTCACATTGTATGTTGAAATGCTGAAAGGCAAAGCCACAATGTCAGATGCTGCATTGAATTTGTGTTTTTCATATCTTGAGAGCTTTTCGCTTCGATGCACAATTTCCATGATTTGACTTTCATACAAACGCACTCACACAGACACACTTACACATGCACACAAGGCCAGCTGCAGATGCACATGCAGTGATGCATGTGTGTAGAATGTACGAAATTGCGCTGCGTTTATAATTCTCCAGTGCATTTGACAATTAAATAGATAACTTTTTGCTGTGCTGCTGTTGGCGGCAACAGTTTTGCGCGCCATGGCAGACATGTCGTCGCGTCAACGCACAGGCAGCCGTGACAGACGTCTGCACAGCAAAGCACAGCACTTTGTGTATGTTAAATTTCCATTAATTAATGTCAAATTCAGCGCTGCACAAATACGGCATCATTAGTTTGCGGTTTGAAATTGGTGGCGCCTCGCAGCGATCCATTAGACAAATGAATAGAGCGGATGATTGCCGGAATCGTCATTGAAATCGTGCGACACGGTCTGCAATCGTGCACTACATACACACAGTACTTGTGACTATGACTCATATGTGTGTGTGTGTCATATGCGGGCAAAAGTAAATGTCAGAAGGCAGCAGACAACACCAACGCGTGCGGGTGGCTGATCCGGTCGACAGGTCTTGAGACAGTTTCGGCTGGCAGCACGCAGCATTAATCAAAGATTTCCAACATAAACACTCGTCGCAGCTATTATCCGGCTTAAAGATGTGAGCTTGAGTGTCTGTGTGTGTGTGAGTGCCGTTCAGCGCGCATTTACTTTGATTTCAGTACGACGAGCGCCACCAGCAGTTAAGCGAAATTACCACTTTGCATATGCATTGCGGTTGTTGTTGGAGTTGCCTTGTCAGGCAGCTCGCGCTTGTTTGTTCCATCAAATAAATGTCAACTGCAGTTGTACAGTTTGTGCATCGGTTGAGTTAAATTTTATGCACTTGACATGTGTAAGGTCCGACATTCATTGTAAAGCACACAAAGCATTTGCAAAATTGCCACTTAAGTGCTGAATTTGTTTGTGTGTGTGTGCGTTCTGCTTTGTTTGTTCATTTGTGTGTTTTAGTTTGTGTGTGTGTGTGCAAATTAATTTCAAATCAATTATGCTCTTTGAAACACAAAAAAAAATTAATTAAATGAGATTAACTTTCAGTGCATACAAAAAAAGCACACGAGTGTTGCTGTCAATCGGTAAAGCGTCATTGAAATTAGAAGTGCTTTTGTTTTTGATTGATATAAGATGATTAAAATTGCTTCATTTCCCAGTAATTAGTGGTTATATACTTGAAGATTGCTTGTTTGAAACTCCACAAAATTTATGATTAATAAAGAAATTCTATCTGTCGGCTACGCACAGTGTTGCGAGTAGTGACAAAAATGCCAAAATGCAACTGTACAAGTACAAAAATCTGAGTAAAAGGTTTTGTTAGAAATACTTAAATTAACAGAAATCCGAAGTTTTATGAAAAAATATGAGTTAACATAGAAGTTATGAGCTCTTAAAGTACGCTCTTCCAGCCTTGAAAAAAAATTGTGTACAAACAGCAAATTTTTGCTTTGACTTTGAGGTTGAATATTTCAAAATAAATTATGAGCAGGTCCCTAAAAGTTGCTATTGTCGTAAGTTTTATATAATCTAGGTCTGACGAGATCAAAATTTTGCTGATTACTTTCACCTCTGAGCTGTACCGTTATGATGAAAATTAACTAGAGAAAACGAGTGAATAAAAAGTGAGTTCAAACTTTAAAAGTGATTTAAAAAAGTGATTTAAAAACTTTTGAAATTTTTTGATATCTTGTTTTGGCAAGTATGTAGATTATGCTGTACAATGTTTAGCTGCGCATATTTGCGCAAATGGAAGTTATTGGCATTTTTCAGTGAAGACTTAAGTGCAAATTTGCGATATTTTCACAGTTTGGTTGAATGCCAATAGCAATCGGTCAAATAATGCTCTGCTGCTGATGGAAAAATTTGTTGAAGCTAGCTTCGGAAAATCAATTTCGATTACCATTATATTCGAAATAGAGGGATTACTGGAATTTCTACAGTACAGTTTGATTTTTTTCGTGCAGAACCAAAAGTTGACAACCTTACTACTTCACTTGTATGGGAGGCGCCCTCTGGTGGTGAGTTTTTGAACTTTAATTAATTTTGTATTTTTTGTACTTAGAAATGTTGACGATTGTTGTATAAATCATTCAAATCGGTTGAGTACTTTACCAGATACAATGTTTCTTCGCTTACTTTACTACATTTACAAGACTTGTAGACATTTAATGTGGAACCCATTCCATTGAAAATTACTAGTTTTTGTATGTCAGCCACCTTAAGAGTTGGATGTATCGGTTAGGTGTGTATAGAAAAAATATTCGGAAGCAAAAATAAATGGGGGTCAGTCTTACATATGGAACTTCTGGGACCAACCTGAGAGCAGCGGGAGCCCACTTTTTAAAAACGATGATTTTGTATGGAAGCCTCATTAAAGGTTGGAGATAGGGGGTAGGAATGTTCGAAAAAAAGATTCAGGAGGAAAAATTAGTGTGGGTCAGTCTAAGATTTTAACTCTCTAAGAGCAATTTCTGAGCAGCTGTGGAGCATTTTTCCGCAATTTTTTATAAATAAATTTATATTAACCCTTTCCGACATGAAAATAAACCCGTTCTGAATGAATTGTATGGGCTGTAGTCCAATATATTGGACATTGTGACTGAAAGCGTTAAAATACAAATATTTTGAATGCAGCTTTTATGAACTAAGATAGTTTTTCTAATCCGTTTGTATGAGAGGTGGTCGAAGTTTTGATCCGATTTGATTGCAATTTTGATCAGTAAGTTCGTTACTCATATAATAACTGTGTACCAAATTTCATTTATATACGACCACTCCTTCTATTTTTGTCACTCCGCTATATGAACTCGCAACACTGTGCTAAGCCTTCAGTGGTTAGTGGCAAATTTTGGAGATAAAAAAAAAATTATTAAAATAATAAAAAAGATAATAATAATTGCCTCTAATTAACGAGACTATAAAATACATATGTATATGTATATAATACATATGTATATCTAAACATATACATATTTAATCGCTATAACATAAATAACTCCAACTAACCTGTCGTTCTGAGGTGATTTATAATTTATCGATTTATAACAACAAATTTATACAAGACTCCCAGAGGCATTCTAAACCGATTGGGGTTTCCCCAAGGAAGTCAACTGTGTTTTTCTATTTTCGTCAATGACATAGAATAGAGAAAAACAAAAAACACCAAAACAAAGTTAAGAGATCTTCTCGAGTTGTGAATTTTACAATTGTTGCTTCTTTAATCTTTCCCACTGCCTTAAAAGTCCAACAGTCATACAAATAGCAATTCAAAAGTCGAAAAAGCGGCAGCGACCACAAAGCTGTGAACAAACAAAAATGACACACATCAGCCGCCGGCTGTCGTAATGTCACTATGTCAATCATCAATCACCGAAATATCCACACTTTTCTCATATTTGCGAATACTCAATTACATTTTGCTGACTTCGGCCGCCTGACAGGCAACGACACTCGACGTGCAACGTTCCTCTCGCCACTCTGACAGCGAGTCGCTAATGGCACGAAAAACGTGCCAGCAGTGGCAAAGTTATTTGTGACCCTTCTCACCGATGATTGATGGCTGCGAACGGATTGTTTAAACACCAAATTAACTCGACGAAGCGGACCGCAGTGCGAGCGGCGCACAGTGGCTCAATTTGTCATTTCAGGTTGCAAAATTAATAACTCCTGAACGAATAGAGATAATTGGAAAATTTTTTTTGCTGTTGATTAGAAATTCATCAGGCTATTGTATTTTCAAAAATGAACTAGATCGAGTTACAGGGTGCTACGTAATACTTTGTAAAAGTTCGGCTTACTGTAAATAAGAATAATACGAGCAACAATGATAAGTTTCAGTTGCAAAATTAATGAAAATGCATTAAAAAAGATGAAAAGTAATAAGAAATTTAAGAAATAAACTGAAAGAGTCAAATTTAAAGATAAAAGTGCATAAATTTTGCTTTCAAAATGAGAACCAGAATTCGAAAAATATACAAAAAAATTAAATTTTTCTTTGGACAATCTTAAGTTTAAAAACAATGCTAAAGCTTCATTAGGACTATATTTGATCGGTAGCACATTGGGTGGCGTGGGAATACTGCTTTTTATTCTTTTAACGTGACCCGGGCTTGCTGGTAAAACTGCTTTCACTATAACGCCTTTCATTTTCTCCTGATCCTTATTTTATTTTATGATCAAAGCTTCTGAAAAGTGGGTGGCAGTTATTTTTCCCGTTGCCTCCATAAGCTTCCTTTTTTTAGTGAATGACGCACAGTCCTGGGTTGACTTTTTCGGCCTTCCTTTTGCCGCCTTTGATGTCGATGGTTGGTCATCGCTTATGCTATATGCATCTCTTGCATCGAAGTATATTATTTTTTCTAACCACTCCTCATTACTCTGGACAAAATGGAATTTGGTACGATTTGCCGCAATCCATTTTAACTTGATAGTGCGATAAGTCCTGGATATCTTCTCTTTAACGTAGATGTTTTGGCTACAGGCAAACTTCCTTCCACGTAACCAATTCGACGTAACCAGAACGAACTACTCCTTTGTCTTCGAAATAGTAAATATTTCAAACAGCTTCGAATTTTTTAAAAACATTTTTGTGCTTCTTCTTCGGTTTAGTTGCAGTGGCGGAGTTGAAGTGAAGTTTAGTTTAAATTAACTTCGAAACTAACTTTACTTACATTCAAATAGCAGGCACTAAGCTTTTAGTAATAGCAGGTACCTGCAGTTCTTAGGTTTTTACCCGTTGTGAGATTTTTGAACAGCCCAGACATACATATAAGTGGGTTTTAGGCAATGCATCTGGTATCACTATGGACCAACATGGTCTATGTGAGACCCCCCCGTGGGTCAGCCAGCCTAACCTAACCTTTAGGCAATGCACATAGATATAAGTCTACTTTTTGTTTTTCAATAACTAATTGTTTCATTGGCGCGGTTCAACTCTAAGACTAATGGCGACTGACTGAGTTTTGCTCAAATTAAAAACAAAAATGTATGCCAGGCACAGTGTAAGTATTTTGTTAAAAACAAAAGCATTGCATCAAAGGATACATGATAGCTGATTGCCGGAAATGAAAGCCAACTTGTTTTTCGTACGTGCGAACTGCGCATCCAGCAAAAGTACTCTTTACTTCGAGCTTACAGCAATATACGCCAGAAAAAAAAGTCGACTTAATATGGAGTTGCAAGCTTGTATCACTTCTTAAATGAACCCAAAACCCAAATTTGCATGCCCTGGCAACGATTATAATCCCGTGTAATTGATTCACTATCAAAATCTTGACGAACTTGTTCGAACGCACGCACCCGAAAGCACAAAATTGCGCGAGGTGGCCACAGAAAAATCGCTGTAAAATCCAGTCGGGCAAAATCGGGCACCCGATCTCTTCAGGGCAGTACTCACAGAAGACTAGTGAACAATTTTCCCAAAGACGGAACCGTGGCACTTATGGCCTTTTTTTTTAAACTCTATCGAAAGTTCAAAAAGTGTGATAAAAACAGTGCTTCAAGTGAGTGGCTATGAAAAGACAACAACAACAACCAACTTTTTTTTTCTATATTTAATTATTTACTACAAATGCCTTCTTTTACGATGCCGGTGCAAAAAGTTTTAATTAATTTGCTCCTTTCCGTATTTTAAAACTTCAGCTTTGCCGAAAAAGTGCAAATTGCTGATATTATTTCACACTCTAAAAATTGCTCAACTTTGACGGGCTCTACAAGCAAAACTATTTGTCCAATTTAGTTAAGGTTTTCGGATTTCTTAAGTCCAAACATTTATCTATCGGACAAGTATAACAGTTTCCCCCAAATCGAACATGACAAAATCGACTTTTGCAACCTACGCCGGCAGAATCAGCCACTGTGCGGCGTGTTTTGTGCTCCGACCTAACGCTCAGCTGTTAACACAATTAATGTAATCGAATATGTTTGCAGCCAGCGTCAACATCATTAGCAGCGCCACTGCGAGCAGCGACAGCATTACGGGGCGCGGCGTGGGGCAGCGCGCATTCCTTGGCTTTCGTGTTTGCGCTGCGCACTGTGCACTTCATTAAATCAAAGCCGCCAAAGCCGCTGCATTATTTCAATTGTTTGCGTGCAACCAGCGAAAATGCACTGCGAATAAGTCACGTGCGCTTGTGGCCGCCACCAGCGCCAACTGCCCGTCACAGCGTCGCATTCACAGCGTCTCGCCATGGCCACAATGTCGCTCGGCAGTCGACAACTGCATTGAACCTGCTGACGCCTCCAGGCGTTGACACAGCAATTCCTTGAGGTATTTTCAACAGTTTTGACGACTAACGAAGCACTCCATCGCTCCAATTAGGCTGTGTTTAGTGTTGTCCGGGGACTTGTGGGAATTCTTAGAAGTTTTTTTCATATCGTAGTTTAAAGTGTATCCTTTTCAGTAAGAAAATATTTTCTGAAGTTTAGGTAAAGGCGCCATTTCGAATTAAAAATTCAACTTGGTCAGATTAAAATCGACTAATATTGTTATTGTTGAACTTAGAATTCACCCTTTAACACTAAAAGGACCGCAAGTTCTCCATTCCTACAAGGACTACATATCATATCCGCTGATCTCTTGAAAAGTACACAATCTTGAAAATATATAAAATAGGTCACCAAAGCAAAAGTTTATAGAAATACTAGAGGAAAGACTGATATTTAAATATGAAAAACCGTCAAAATCAGTGTTGCCAGATCAGAAGATTTCCTCCTAGATTTAGGAGATTCTTGGCCTTTAAGGAGAATTTTTAGTAGGATGAAGTGTTTAGGAGAAGGCTTAGGAGATTTATATTTTATGTTAGTCGGATCCTTAGTGGATTTTTGGGAGATTTTTGGATAACAAAGTATGATGTATGGGGAACACTATAGTCAAAACACCCTATTGTGTTAAAAAGCTTACAGCTTACAAAATGTAAGCTCATTCTATCTCATTCTGACTTATTGCTGTCACAATGAAATACCGCCAAATATGGCACTTTTTATTTAGTTCATTTGTTTTTGTTGTTAAGCCGAAGATGAATTAAAAAAGGCTGCATTAAAAAAAATTATATGTATGTATATATTTTTATTTATTTTTTCTTGAGAAGTTTAATTCCTTTAAAATTACAAATTATAAAAAAAAAGGTTTAACTTTTGGGAGGAAATTTCAGAAATTTTTTAAGATTTAGGAGAAAGTCATTTCAGGTATCTGGCAACACTCGCTAAAATAACCGCAATGGTATTTCTAGTGTTAAATGAAATTATGAGACCAGATCCTGGTCTTTCTCTGCTCAAAACAATAATCTAGTTCTTAAGACATATACGAGGGCGGGTCAATAAGTCCGTGACTTTTTGAATTTCCCGCCTCTTAATTGAAATGGCAACACTGCTCCCGTCAACAGTCATCTGTCAGTTGACTCTTGTCAAAAATTGAGCTCATTAAGCAAATCTCTTTCCGCCGAGCCATTTCTTCAAGTTTGGGAACAAGAAATAGTCACTTGGGGCTAGATCGGGTGAATAGGCGGGATGAGGGAGCAATTCGTAGCCCAATTCATGGATTTTTGCCATGGAAACTGCACATGAGCACACGAAATTCACTTTTTTCCCATTTTCTTCTCAGTCAACGCGGTAATCTGATATTAACGGCTGTCAAAAACAAACTAAATGTCGCAGCTTGTTCAATTTTTGACAAGAGTCAACTGACAGATGACTGTTGACGGGAGCAGTGTTGCCATTTCAATTAAGAGGCAGGAAATTCAAAAAGTCACGGTCTTATTGACCCGCCCTCGTACATTTGTTTTCCGAACTATAGAATCAAGGAAGAGCTCTAAGATACAATTAATCACCACGAACGACCAATCTACACTCTTGATAGAAGGTTAGATTTATACACTTCTTCTCTGAACTAAAAGGCCTAGGTAGAGCTCTTAGATAAAATGGACCATTGAACTACATTCTAAATAAAAGGTTTGGTTAAGTTAGGTTTGGTAATCCAACCTAACCCATGTAGGGTTAGGTTGGATTCAATAAAGTTAGGTAAGGTTAAGCTAGGTAGGCTGGCAAGCCATCTTAGCCACACATTAAACTACAGGGGACTTTTGGGATTCAAACCCCCACAAATACAAAAAATGCTAGTGCAAAATATAGTTTCAAATGAAATTTAGCTCAAGATTTGTACGCAAAATCTCCCCCGAAATGAAATCCTGTGCGCGCCACTGCTTGTTGGGGTCCTAGCGGTACCAGTTAGAACTCTTTAGGGTTGCGGGTTGACGTAAAAGTGATCGGTGCGAATGTGAGTGTTCCTGGCATAGTTATTTTGTGCTTGGGGACCCAAAAATGTGTCCCAAGGTTTGCCTGATATCACTTTCTTTTCGTTTCCTACATTCATCCGATTCGGTGATGCACATCCTTTGCGAGTGAGTCGCTTACGTTGGCTCTGCATACTTTCCGCTGGAGCAAGAGCACGAATCTCGCAAGTATTTAATAGAGTTGTCCGAGCATTTTTCTAGTGCTTGTGTAACGGTTCCTCCTCGCCTATGTCTTTCTCCCCATATCCTATTCAGACCCGTGTTGATCGCCTGCAAAGACATTAGAACGTTGCTGAGTTACTCAACTGGCAGGTGAACATCACTTTTGGGGACAATATCGCTGCCTTATTTCCAAAACAAAAGTCCCATTGACCAATAACCCATTAGGTATACAAAATGTGCTTCACAGCCGGTCTTTTTATTGCCACCGATAATAGGAATATAAGAAAGGGTTCAAAGTTGTCGATGAGCTTATAGATTTGTACAAATGTTCGTCTACGAAAGAAAAAACAAAGAACAAAGATTAGAGCAGAAGAAGTAAGACTTGTACGAGAGACTTGTAAGAAACTACAAGACTTGTAATACAAGTGTGAAAAAAATTAAATATATTTGAATCGTAGCTTTAATATTTGAATGGTAGCTTTAACCTAATAATTTATTGGTTTTTTTCCGATATCCTTAATTTTCTCAGTTGTCTCTGTTTCAGCTTTGCACATCAACAAAAGGTTTTCATCAAAAAGCTTTCCATCAAAAGAAGTCTTGTGTAAAGAACTTGAATGCTTCTGTAATGCAACACCAACAACATTTGTATACCAATTTCTGACAATGGTTTCATGCGACGCGCGTTTGAACCATGCAAAGGTCTTTGGTCATTTTTAATTTCAATGATTTCTCTTTCATCTTGTAGCTGCTTTCTCCGACTCCACTCAAAGCAACTAAATTCGTCTAAGCTGAAGTCGCTTCAACTGCTCAACGCACAGAACAAAACATACAACAACGGACTATCAAAATTGAAGTTTGTCAAAATAATCAAAGCAGCTCCAACACTGCCAACTGAAAATCGACAGCAATCAGATGAATAGCCCAGAAAAAAGGATTCTTTCGTCTGCTCGTCTGCTGAGCAGTTTGTCGAAAGACAGACTTTTAAACGGAGACAAACGGACAAATGCCACAGCTACGAATTAGCAGGAAATGTCACGGAGCGTCGTTTGATTGTGTGGGTATCGTGATGGCGACCAATTCACGAATTCTCCCATTTCGAATGCCAACTAATTTTAACCTTTCTCGCTTTGTCTGCGCTCGGCGACTGCTCGGCGCGTTTGTTTGCTGCTATTGTTGGCGCAAAGGGTGCACGGCCGACTGTCGACCGCCCACGGCATATTACACATTTTTTGCACAACCGACTCGTTGACATCCTTTTGATGCAAAAGGATATGAATTTCCGCTTCCTGCCCATGGCCTGTGTTTCGTTTTCTTGCTTGTCACTTGCCGCTTTGTTTTCTATTTGTAGCCATTGTTGCTTTTGTGGTTGTTGTTGTTGTTGTCGGTGAAGCGTGAAAAAGAAATTCGCAAATAGTTGGCTTTGTTTTATATTTGAGCCTCACTTGTTTTTCATTTACGAAACAAGTGCGAACGTTTGTAGTCGTTGCTGTAGTGGTTGCAGTTGTCACTTGATGCATTGCCGGTCATTGACAAAGTGGCAGCGGCATTAAAAAGCTGCAGAGCGACACAAACAAAACAACAACAACAACACCAACGCTGTGCAAAATGTCAAAATGCAACGACTCAATGGAATTGGTGACGCGTCTCGCCACGGATTACGTCGGCCGGCTGCCTTTGACAGCAAAATTCGCGCCAAATGCAGCTGCGGAAATTGCTGGCAATGACTTTAACACGTTCGCGGACAGTCAATTTTTGTGGAAACTAGAAGAACTATCTTAAATTTGATTACACATATATTGTTGCAGTTGTCAGATTTTCGTATTTTAGCCCTTACACACATTGAATGATATAGCATATTATTTACAAAAATTTCAGTTTATTTAAAATGTAATTAATAAAAATTGGTTTACAATTTGAATGCTATAGCATTCACGTCCGCGAACGTGTTAAATTCAATTTGCGTCATTGCACAAAGCGTAGCCGTTGCAAACAGCGACAAGAAGTGCAGTTCAAATGGTGTTTGTGCAGTCGACTTCTATGTTAATCCGCATGAAAAATGTTGCAGGATGCGAGACGCAAATGAATCATTGGGTTTTTGTGCGGGAACTGAAAACTCATTTTAATAAATTATCATTGAATACACAACAGATGGCAATGACATAAAGTGAGCCAACCATGGTTCGGTTAGAGCTTTCGAAATAAGTTAGTTGAGGATTTTCCCAAAACTTACTACACACATTGATCAACTGGAGACAAATACGAGAGAATTGAAGAAGTTACTTTTTCCATCAAAAGTTCCCCAAAAAAATATACAAGTTTCACGCTACATTGCTCCATCAGTCGACCAGCGGCTGAAAATGGGTTAACGCAGATTAAAATCGTTGATTACACCGTGCGACATCATTTTTCACACCGGAAAAAATCCATATGTGCATGAAACTAAAGGCCAAACGTAGTAATACTACGTACTCAGTTTTTCATTTATAAATCCTTTGTCCTGTTAAAAGGACTTTAAAATTTTGAATATGATAAAAACTAAAAAAAATATAAAAAATACTTAACCTCGTTAGAATATAGCGATATGTATATCAAATGAAAGAGGAAAAGTTTATAAATTTAAATAAAATTTATTTGGTGTCTATTTTAAAAAAAAGGATATGAAAAAGGTCTTTTGAATATTTTAATCCTTTATATCCTTGAAAATTTATATAGAATTTTCTTAAAAAATTACTATGTTAAACCCCAAAATCTTCTTGACCACTTGTCAAAATTTGATTACTCTAACTTTACTGGTTCGAAAGTTATTAAAAAAAAGGCGAAAGCTGCAATTCTAATGAAGTAAAAAAATTCTAATTTATTTGAGCATCAGTATTTTAAATAATGAAAAGATACAAAATCAATGAAGCACTTGCAATATTCAATTATTTACTCGCAACTTTTCGATGCTGTGTTTTCCCTCAGCGATCACATTTAGCCCACATTTCGTTGAAGTTCTCATTGCTTTCAGTATCGATTGCCCCGCCGAGGGTTTCCAATTAAACTATTTTCAAAGTTTAATTAAGCATGAATAATTTCGAATACTTATGGCGGCCGGGAACCTTTCGGCTGTGCGTATTTATGGCTCGGTCCCAAATTAGTGCACGCATTTCTATTACGAAACACACACATGCTGGCAGTCGCTTGCTCACCTGTTAACAGATAAATCCAGCGAAAAATACTTCAAAAGTAACTAAAAGGATTAAATGTGAAATGAGCACAACAACAACAACAACAATAAAAAGCACATTGCTGTTTGGCCATTTTGCGTTTGTGCGCCAAGAGACCGAAGCATGAAAGGGGAAAGAATGAAAGAAAGAAGGCAATAAACTTTGCTGAAACTTTACGCATTACATTCCGTTATCGACCCTCATTAGTCGGGTGAGTGCTAACAGGAACTTTCGTTCATGAACGATTTGGTCACTACGACTACGACTACGAACGACCAGTGCCGACGCTCATAGATTGGCTAATGCTGCGCGGCTTTAAAATGTGCGCAATTAACGCGCGTGTTAATCCTTGAACTAATTTCACTTTATTGCCGCACTTAAAGAGCTTCTACTACAAATAAAACTTCCGCTCAAAAGGGATCAACACAGAGTCGTTCAGTGCGGATTGTGTGTGTGTGTGTGTGTTTGCTGGTGGCCGACATGGCATGAAGAGTGTTGGGTTTCAGTGTTGCAGCTAAAGGAATTCACATTTTTCTGCCCCATTAAAAGTTTATTTTGTATTTTTAATTAACTGCAGCAATAAGTGAACTTGAGTTAAAAAACAAACACAAATATGTGAGCACTCAGTGTTGCAGGGGTGACTCGAATTGCATACAAAGTGGATAGCAATCATGGCAAATTGTCGCTTGAAAAACTGTCTGTCCGCATAAGATGGGTGCAGAATGGTGCTGAAACTGTTGGCTACTCAGTTACACAGACGGAACTTGGCAGAAGTATGGACTGGGTGTTTAAAAAAGTTGCGTAAATAATAAAAAATAAATAAAGTAAAAATAAAAAAAAAATCGACTTAATCTATTAGCATTGCAAGATGATGGACCAGTCAATCTTATCACTTGGTGCTTTGTAGTGGCGCAAACAGGATTTTATTTGAGAGGTCTACATACAACTTTTAAACCCAATACGATTTGAAACCATACCAAGCAGTTGTTTTATTTGGGGGCGGTGTGAGTACTTGAAACCAACCTGTGTGCACCACTGATGCCTTGGAGTGGTGGAAAATCCTTAGGAAAACCTATGGATTCACTAAGCTCAATAAAATACAAAGAGCAGTCTGTGCGGAAACCATAGGTGTCATCACTTGAATTATATACATATTGTGAACACCGCTACCACAAGTGCTTTACGGTTAAAGAAACTGGGTTACTGGACAGACAAGTCCTATGGCTACAGACTACAAAGCTACCAATATAGTCTTTGGTATAATAAATCGTTCTCCATCAAAATACCATCAATATTTAAATGGCAAAGAATGGACCTAACAAAAAGAGGAAAACGTCTTAACCCCTTGCTGCCTAATGGGTAAAATTTTACCCATGAAAATTGATTTTATTTTTTTAAATCGCAAAAAAAGTCATGTTTTGAGATCTCTCAAAACCATTGATAGTGATAGTTAGGGTAAAGATGGAACTACCTTAACCTAGTGAAGGGCACCCTAAAATTTCGCCATCTAGCTAGAGTTACCAGACTCCAAAAAAAATCATGAATTTTACGGAGGTGGAAACGTAGTGGCCTTAGAACTTAACAAAAATCTGCCTCCTAACACATGTAAAAAATACAACTTTCGTTCACGTGTTTAGCTGATCACTTCACAAAGTATGGAAAAAAGCTACCATTGCTGCGTAATGGGTACAAAATGCCTAATGAATGTCTGAGCAACGTGCAGAGATATAAAGATGCAATTTTTCTGATCATTTTGGGTCACTTCTAAGTCGTGTATGAAATTTTATCACAATCGTATGGGCGGAACTGGTACCCGGCAGCAATG
The DNA here is from genome assembly GCA_963971225.1 of Melieria omissa. Taxonomy (NCBI): domain Eukaryota; kingdom Metazoa; phylum Arthropoda; class Insecta; order Diptera; family Ulidiidae; genus Melieria; species Melieria omissa. Next base: position 39,715,527 of record OZ020267.1, read on the forward strand.
GGTTAATTTAAACCAATGGATTCAAAATGATACGGTCTTTCAAATAGATTCAGTGTGTTGCAGGTGACTGGTGCATTCAGTTGCCAAATCAGGAGATTTCCTCCTAGATTTAGGAATTTCTTGGCCATTTAGGAGAATTTTTAAGAGATTTATATTTTATGTTTGGAAATTTTTCGAATATTTAGTGGGCTTTTGGGAGATTTTTGAATAACGAAGTTTGCATATTTTGGCAATTATAAAGGGTGATCCAACTAGAGGTACTTTTTTCAATAACCTTTTTTTGACAGATCACGCGTGAGTCGTGTCAAGCTGTCATATTATTTTTGTTCAGTATTGTTTGGCATTTCATCATGGAAAGACTTACGCCTGAACAACGTTTACAAATCGTTCATCGGTCCATATTTCTTCAAAAATGATGCCGGTGAGAACAGCTAATTTCACGTAATGGGCCGGTCGATTGGCCACCAAGATCGTGTGATATCACACCGTTAGACTTTTTTCTGTGGGGATACGTAAAGTCTAAAGTCTATACGGATAAACCCGCTTCGATTCAGGCCTTGGAGCAAAACATCACGCGTGTCATTCGCCAGTTACCAGTCGAAATGCTCGAACGAGTCATCGAAAATTGGACTCAACGGATGGACCATCTGAGACGTAGCCGCGGCCAACATTTGAAAGAGATAATCTTCAAAAAATAAATGCCAAAGAATGTTCTTTCGAATGATAATAAACATTCCCCGTTAAATTTTAATTTTCTGTGTTTTTTTCTTTAAAAAAGTAGGGAACCTCGAAATGGATCACGCTTTATTAATAGTCAAAGCACCTAATTGTGTTAAAAAGTTGTAACATAAGCTTACAAAATGTAAGCTCGTTCTATCTCGTTGCACTTTTTGTTTAGTTAATTCATTTGTTAAATGTTTTGTTTTTGTTGTTAAGCTGAAGATTAATTAAAATATGCATTAAAAAAGATTATGTGTATATTTTTATTTTTGATGAGAAGTTCAATTCCTTTAAAATTACGCAGATTATAAAAAAATAAATTAGGAGAATTGTTTAACTTTTGGGAGGAAATTTCAGTTTGTTTTAAGATTTAGGAGAAAGTAATTTCAGGTATCTGGCAACACTGGAATGTACTGGCTATTCAGGAAATATACGATCTCATTTGTTCATTATTTGACACACGATTCGGTATTGAATAGAGTCGCTGAATTAATGCCTTTAAAAATGTAAAATCTTAAAAATAAAATCGTTTGTTCAAACATCCTTCTTCCTTCCAAGTATTAAAGAAGGAAGAAGGATTGCTTGCGCAACTACTCTTCTTGGCTCTTGCTGTCTCCTTGGCCAGATTCCACTAGTTTTGCATTCCTCCAGCTTTAGGTCTTTGATAACTGCATCTGGCCGTTTGTTCTTTTGCCAGTGGGGCCAAATACCTAAAATGACTTTCTTCTAAACCTTAAAAAACTTACATTTCCTCTAAAAAATGTAAAAATTCTTCTAGAATTTTTTTCGTATAATTTTTGTCATTATAAACTATGAAATTCAACTTCTCATAGAAAAATACAAATACAGTCGTGTCTGAGTAAAGTGAACCCACTACATAGTGAACACCTCGATATAGTGAACACCCAAATTTTGACATCGAGCCTCTAAATATAGAAACAAATGTTCAAGCAAAAAACAAAAAGTGTATTTTAAGCAAATAAAACGAGTTTTTGAACAAAAATGTTGACCTTGATATGGTGAACAACCTCAATAGAACAATGAACAGGCCTTGCAATAATTAGTTCACTATATCCAGACACCACTGTGTATTCATATATTAATAAATATATATATTTTTTTATTGCAGCCTCTTGCTCCATTCAGCTGCAGCTTAATATCAACTAAACAACTTAACACAAACAAAACATATATGTTAAAAAATGAGATCGGTATGAAATTAGCTTTTGTAAACTTCTTTCATTCATTGCATCAATTATACACTTTGAAGCATTCTGAAAGCAATAAATGAGAACAAGATAAACATAAACGAGAAACGAGCTCAAAATTATTAAATACAATAGATTGCTTTGACTATTAAAATATTTGGGAAAATAAGTTTTGTTGTCAGTGTTCCCCATACATCATACTTTGTTATCCCAAAATCTCTCAAAAATCCACTGAGGATACGAAAAATCCCCTAATATAAAATGTAAATCTCCTAAACAATTCTTCTTCTTAAAAATGCTCCTTAAAAGGCCAAGAATCTTCTAAATGTACGAGGAAATCTCTTAATCTGGTAACACTGTCTTTTGCATTCTCGGCTTCCCTAACATTTTGTTCAGAATTTTTCGATCGAATATTTCCAATTCAAATAAAGTTATGTACTCATAAGGTATTTGTCGCTTGCTTTCATCATCTACATTTCACATACGCAAGTCAGGTCAGTACGCAAGACAGGGGCGGATTCAGAAAAATATTTTGGGAGGTTTTAAAAAAATAATTATTTAATATTCAAAAAAGTTTATGTACATTCCTTTTAATTTGTGTGTAATTTTAAAGTTGACCCTAATATTTCGGGCGGTTGAAACACCCCCTGAATCCGCCACTGACGCAAGAGGACAAGATACATTCGTTACTGCTGCTTTCTCGATAAGAGTTTGGACTTAAAGAGTTTCATGTGTGCATATGTTAGAATGTTCTACTTATTCGCTGCCTGCATTCGGTCTTATATGGTAATTATTGTGGTGTTCCCACTGTCCACAGATATTTAAACTCCTGCACAGCTTCGAAATGTGCATTGCCAACAGAGGTTCGGACGTTACTATGCTTAAAAGACGTTAGTAGTAATCGGCATGTTTTAACTTTACGATGTCTATACGTCTTATAGAACCTATTGTTGTACTGCAATATGTCTACCTGTGTCTACTTTCAAAACGTCTACGTAAAACGTCTAAACATCTACTTAACGTTTCTTCAAATGTTTATAACTTTTAGTTGTGTATAGTTTTATGTCAACTCGCCAAGGTGTGTCTGGAAATGAGGCTTTAAAGTTTTCGCAAGAACACTGAACCTCAGTGACTGAGTATATCTCGCAAATAGCCGCAAATCCTCCACTTGAACGCACCATAAATCGTGAATTTATCAAAAGAGAAATTCGCTACGGGACATAAAAGCCACTGCAGCCGCACGAAGTGGAGTGCACACTTCAGCAATTGCCTCTTCAGTTGTTGAATTGCTTGAATTGAAATCACTCAACCGACGGCAGCCAACTCGTCCGGCACTCGCACACTAGACGCTCTCTGCCGGCATGAGGTTCTTTTGTTTGTTTGCACTTCAGGCAGACACACCAACACACACCCACACACACACCCACACACACACATACACTTTCGCGCGCAATAAAACACAAAAAACGCACACAAAGCAACGGCAATCGCACGAAAAAGCGAAATAATAATTAAAACAAACGAGATAATTAAAAGCGCCCCCGTGGTTACGGGTGCTGGCGCACTGTCGCGCTGCCGTGCGGCGCCGGCGTGTCTGCTAAAGTGGCAAGGTTGACACTGATACGGCGATATGGCGATACAATTCGCGCTACGTGCACTCACACACACACACACACACACACAAAAGCTTCACATACACTGCGCGCAACAAAGTCATTGAGCAATAAAATTTGTTTAGAATTTTATTTTTGTAAAATTCCAACACAACTACACAGCTTTGCACAGCGACAAACCAATGTCACATAATTCTAGCTGAAAAAAAATCGCCGCTAAAGTTACTTTCGCTTTTTTGCTGATTGACGCGCGTACAAAATATTTCTCACTGTACTTTCACGCTTATTGTACTACAGACTGTTTGTCTGCACTGTCGGTCCGTACAAATGTGTTTGTTTATTTTTTTAACGCGCGTAAATATTTATTTGCGAATTTGCTGAATGGATTATTTTTTGCTCGCATGCAGAGCAGATCCTTGTCGGTGCTTGTGCACTCGAAATGTTGCATGCTGCGTTAATTGCAATAAACAAAAACAATAACGAAAAAAGCCACCAACAGTGTCCACTCAGGATTATTTCAAAACGTTGTGTTTTGCCTTTTGTGTGTGAAGCACACATTTTTTCACAATTCGCTCGTTCACATCATTTCGTTTTTTCACAATTAAACAAAAACAAAAACAGAAAACTTTAACAAGCCAAAGCGAAGAGCAATGCGGGCAGACGCCTGAAATAGTTGCGGCCGGTTGGTTTGACAATTTTATCTGTTGCACATTTGACGTTTATGCTTCTGGCAATGACAAGCTTCACCAAACTTAAAGCGAAAGTTTTGGAGCGAATATCATTTCAGTGCGCTAAAGCGAGATCTCTGAATGCATGAGGCCTGAATTTGCGAGGTCGAATAGTATTGTTACGAAAATAATGCTATTGCATGTTTCCCCTTTGCTTGCTCAACATAGACTCGACCCGCTCGCGGCCGATGTTTCTTGCACATTCTAGTTATACTCTCTACCTCGATTGTTCTAGCACAGCTCATCACCTTCGCGAACTATCTTTTCCATATCGGAATTATAGCAAGTTTGCCGTACTTCAAAGTGCATGCCTAAAAGTATGCTCGTAAAAGCATTCATGCATAGCGCAGCACAGAGTGCCTCATCGTTACAGTATTTATTTATTTACTAGCGGAGCCCCGCGGTTTGAAGGCAACCGGCCAAACAAATCAAGTTTCTTTATTACACATTTTAATCCACGTTTCGCTCCTTTAGACCCCACGTTTCAAAAAATTCCGTCCTCTGCCTACAAAATTCCTGTTTGTACTGGGCGGTGATAAATCAGTCAGTCAGTCAGAGCAAACAATTATATGAATATAGATTTGAGTTGTTATTGTTTTAGGCAATTCCCAATTCAATCTTTTAGTCGAAGGGTGGCACCTAGCGTCATTTATGTGCGACTTAAAGTTCCAAAGTTACGCCGGAAAATTTAGTCACAAAAAATGTTCCACGCCCCTTGTCTAACGCCTATAAAATCTTACCATTCTACATTTCACATCTATGGAACGACGGTGTCCGACTTATAATTCCGAAGCTATTCTACATTACAAATTTGTTTGGCTTGTATGGGCGGTGCCATGTCCTCTAGTCCAAATTCCACCCCATTCCCGCTATAGAAGGACAAAACTAAATCGTACGTTTGTGCCAAATGATATTTATATGTGATAAGTAGTTCCAAAGTTATTTAAAACATTTGAGTCGCTTAAAGGTGCCACGTCCCTTGTCCAACGCCCATAAATAAAAGATAAAAGATATATCATATTAAAAATTTAGGTTGTATGGGAGATGCCACGCCCACCTTTCGGGTCGTAATCACAATATGTGGTTTACTGAGATTCGGTCAAGATGAACATTCTGTAAAAGATTCAGCTCAATTGGCCGTTTAGTTTTTGAGTTTTAGTGTCCTATGACCAACAAACAACCAAACATTCATTTGTAAATATATAGAAGTGTAAGTATATAGATATATATACATAGATTAATATCTATTTGGTCTCCTTCAATGTTATCCTCCAATCTCTAATAAAATTGAGCGATTTTTTTAATTCTCGAAGCACTTCTAATATGCGTTTTTTTGTATGGCCTTGAGCTCTTCTCAAGCCTGTCTCCGTGCTTTCATGGGTTTTTGGGAACAGCAAAAAGTCGCAGAAGGTCACAGTGTGGCCAAATCAGGATATTTTCTCTTAGATTAAAGAGATTCTTGGCGTTTTAGGAGAATTTTTAAGAGGAAGAATTGTTTAGGAGAAAGTTTAGGAGATTTATATTTTATGTTATGGGTTTTTTCGTATCCTTAGTTGACTTTTGGGAGATTTTTGGATAACAAAGTATAATGTGTTGGGAACACTGGCAACAAAACATATTTTGGCAACTGCTCTAGAATTGCGTTAAAAACTTTCAAGCTTACAAAATGTGAGCTCGTTCTATTTTGTTTTCACTTATTGCTGTCGCATTGAAATTCCGCCCAAAATGGCACTTTTTTGTTCAATTCATTAGTTATATGATTTGTTTTTGTTAAGTTTTTGTTGTTAAGTTGAGGATGAATATAAATAAAGCTCATTAGAAAAAAATTATATGTATATATTTAAATTTTTTTTATAAAAATTTTAATTCTTTTAAAACGACGCAAGTTATAAAAAAATTTTACCGGTTTTTTTGAACTTTTGAAAGGAATATTCAGTATTTTTTTTAAGATTTAGGATAAAGTCATTTCAGGTATCTGGCAACACTGGAAGGTCAAGTCCGGTGAATACAGCAGCTGAGAAATAATAACGATGTTGTTTAGATCAAAAGAATACAAACAAGCAACAAAGTTTGCTATGAATTGTTTTGCCAAAAATTTTGCCATTTTCTTTGTAATACTCCTTCTAGGTAAAATTTCTTATAGATCGTAAGATCTTCTGGCACGAGCTCACTATGAATCACGTCATTGAAATCCAAGAAAACAGTAAGAAAAACTTTTACAATTGAGCGATTATGGTGTACTTTTTTCGATCTTGGCTCTTCTGGCCGCTTTCATTAAAATTCTTACACAAACTAATTCACAAAAAAGCTGCAGTCTAGGAGAAGCATGAACCTGTGTAGTGAAATTTATCTAAAAACCAGATCTTTAAGAATCTTATTTTTCAGCATTTCTCTTATTTATCTTTCTCCTCATATTAACACATATCTATCTCTTCTCTTTCTCAGTATTTCATATTATTTTCTAAATATTTAATGTTATTTTAAGATAATTTATATTTAATGCTATTTATTATTTTTATTCGTTGCTAATGTACTCTTTTTGTAGCATTGAAGTTGACGTCATTCAACAACGTTTGAGCAATGCTCATGTCATGGTTTTTTGGACAAAATTGCAATTTCAGAACAAACTTTGCTTTACTCAAACGACGAATAACTTCTACGAAATATTCCATATTGATTCAACCTTCCTAAAAGTGATTTGACAATTCTTCCGAACAATTTTTCCCACTCCTTCAAGGATTTCATTGATATTTTATTAATTTTTTAAATCAACCCTGACACATTTCCATTCTACGAAAGCACTAAGAAAACAAAACCAATCGCCTAGAATCTTCTTATTCTGACTTTTCACTGTACTTAAGGAGTCACAATGCTTTCGTGGTGGCCCATTCGATTAAATGTTTCCATGTTCTAAATGTCAACACACACTTAAAACTAGTCGCATTGGTAGACGTACGATACGATTGACTTGTTGTTGTTGCTTAATGTTTTGCGTAGAGCAGTGCGAGCAATTATAGATAGACGCATGTCAAGTGGCGCGCTCAGTGATAGCTGCCGACAGCGCTTCAGGCCCATTCCACATCAGCAGAAGGCGACAGTCGAGTTGGAGTTGGAGTTGGCAACACTAACCATTCAGTGGCCCTTATGTCTATTAGGGGTTTCTTTGTTTTTATTCACAGGCAATTGCGTCTGTTTCCACTCGAATCAATTTTCATTGTCGCCTTTTTGCCAAGTGCCTTCGCCCCCCACACTTCCCCATACAGCGCGCACTCCTCGGCTGACTACACGGTGAGTGAGCATAAACAAAACGCAATTCGCATGAATAAGGCGCTGGGAAAAGTGAAAAAAGAAAATCAACAGAAGGAGCGAACAAAAAACTGAGAAGCAGAATTGAATCAACTTGACACACAATAAAAGGATGCGCCCAACACACACACACACACGCAAACACAAATCAATAGATAGATGAATAGACAATGCAATGAAACGACTGGCCGGAAGAAGGGCCACGGCAGCGGACGAGTGCTCAATGAAAAACAGTAATAAATGCAACGCAAAGAATTAATGAGAATAGAGTGAGAAATGAGGTTAGCACAATTCAATTTAACTGGATGCGAAGTGCGATGATGCGACGCAGCGCTGTAATGGAAAACAAAAGGCATTTTCATTCGACGAATGCAAATTACCATAACGGCAAATAGGTTAAGTATGCGCGGCCAAAGTGGGCCGACGCGGCAAACGATATCAGTGCAGGATTTCATTGAAATGCGATTACGATTGATTTGCGCCAACTAACTGGAAAGCTTTTATTATAATTAAAATGCGAAGCGATCGAGTGCGTCCATTTTCGGTTAAAAGCGACGACGAAACTGAATGCTGGGTGCAGCGCAACAAATTTCGGTTTATTTTTTTGTTCAAGGGCGCAAAGTTAAACTTTTGCCAAGCGACGTGAAAGCGCTTAAAAGCGGAACGTACAAACAGATAAAGCGGTAACAAGTGGAATAATGTCCGGAAGCGAAAGGCGGCCAACAAAGTAGCGCACACAACACACTAAAACACTCATACACACACACATGCGTAGCACTTGCGCTACTGGCTGTGTGACTTGCGTGACTGTGTGTGTGTGAGTGTGTAGTGGTGGCAATAAAACGAACAAGTGGCGAAAAATCGCATGTGCGCGGCACACAGAACTACGAATAATTGCACTTAACTGTGCTAACTACTTTTTCAAATTAGCGCTCTCGGTGCGCAAGGACGAAGCGCAGCAATCGCAATCGCTGCAGCGCCAAAGGGAGTTGGCGCACTTTTAATTGCGTGATTACTGGGCAGGCAGCCGTTTCGTTCAAGTTAAATTGCGGCGCGCCGCGACTTCGGTTTGGGGCTGCAACACTGCAACACTGCAACACTGACTGGGTTTATGTGTGTGTGTGTGTGAGTTACTTTGTGATTGTGTGTGTGTGTGCCTTATTCAAATAAGATTCTAATTATCTAATGAGTGCACAACTTTTTCCATAATGAAGTCTTAAATGTGCTTTTGAGAAAATCTTGAGTGCAATTCACAGCACAGTCGAAGACGAATACAAAACAGAAAAAGGAGAAACGCAAATGCAACAAGGACACCGCACGCCGCAATGTCAAAGCAACCACTTAAGCGGATAACGAAGAGCAGCCACAACACAATAATTAAATAATTTCACATTAAAGCCCATCAATGCATGTCACCAACTCTTCGGCAGTCAGTAGCGATGGGATTGCAAAAATCACTTCATAAGACTGCAACACAGACTGTGGCGTTGCCATATGGATGGAATGACTTTATTAATTTGCAGATATGTCGCGTTAAATAGGGTGAATTGAAATTAAATATATTGTTACGAAAATGACTTTCTAAGTTCGTATACGGGATTGTGCTTGAAAATAAAACCACTTCAGTTACTCAGCGCAAACGCAGTCAAAAACCAACAATCGCTTTATTTACAAATTTTCACTTGTTACTACTTTACTACTACTATTGCATTTTTTCCGTGTTGCTTGCTCAACACAGACTCCCTCATCGTTTCAATATCATGTACGCAACATATGCCGGAAATTACATTTAAAAATTAAGAATAAAAAATTCTCCTTCTAACGAAGTAAATTTGCAGTTTGAAATTAATTAATCTCACATGAACTCAATTAAAGTTCTATACTTCTCAAAAACCCCCTATATAATTATGATCAAGTGAGGCTACATGGAGTTATAAATATAGGTTTTCGTATTTAAAGAACTTTTCAGACAGTTTTGGTGATTGATTGACTCAGTCAGTGGCTCACTCAGGGGAGGTTTCAAACACAAAGATTACTGGTACAAAATATGATTTCGAATGGTATTCGGCTTAAAAGTTGTACCCAAACCCTCCCAAAATGAAATCCTGTGTGCACCACTGGATTCAGTGTTGTCAAATATCGACATCAGCAAAAAGAAAATAGGCCACATTTTACAATTTGTCTTTGATAAAGGCGAAAATGAATGCTGGACGACTGAAAATGTGAAAACTGTTTATGGTTCTGAAACTGTTATAGCAAAACTTAAACTGTTCGTCAAATCCGTTTAATTAATTAAATTAATTCGTTTAATCCAATTAATTTAAAATCAAATTAATTTTTATGCAAAAGATGCACCACGCCAATTTTTCAAAATGTCGCTAAAATCATGGAAATCGTTAAGCTCGACCCCCATGCAGGTTCTTCTTTTTCTTCTTGACTCGCACGACAGCCCAATTACGAGACTAAGGCCTAGCTACCCGTAACCAACCGTGTTGTGCGTGCAAATGTTTTTAAAAGGTTGGAAGGGACCTACGGTTTTATGCCGATTCCGAACGGCGAGTTGGGAGCTTTTTTCATAGGCAATTTCACTCTCAAAGGTTTGCCATTTCCTGCTGAGAGGACAGCCGCCAAAAGAAAAATTGTTGTTTTTCTTTTTTTTCGGTGTTAACGCAACGGAGTATTGAACTCACGGAGTCTTAACTCGCGGCCCAACGCACTGGCCAGCTGAGCTACTTCGGCTGACCCCCCATGCAGGTTGGTAGGTATAACTGGTTGGCCACGAATGGCCACACATAGACCTTTATTGGATCCTAAGTGGTGCCAGATCCGTATCCAAGTCCGGAGATTCATTTAAAACTTATAATAGTAATCCTTAAGAATTCGAATGCTTTTGGCAAACTTCACCAAACGCTGCAGGCCTTGTGTCACTAGTACTTGCCCCGAAGATTGTCAAGCGTTGTCTTGAGATGACTGGCCGCCATGTAAGTACTGCTTCGATTTCCCATGAGCTAAACATTTCACAATGATTTCGTTTGGAAACATTTGAATAAGGCTGAATATAAAAAGAAGCTTGATGAATTTCACACGAGATAATAAAAAAAATAAATGCGTTAGATGAAATTTCCATTTCCAATTGCTGCTAAATCGCAAACAAGTTCGACCCATTTCTAAAGCGGATGGTGACTAGCACTGAAAAGTGGAAAAGTTGTGATCTAATCGCTGTGAGCCGACGCAAACGGTGGTCAAGCCAGGATTGCCGCTCAGCAATGTAGGATTGTGTGTGTGTTTTGGTGGCACTGATAGGAAATCATCTACTATGAGCTGCTTCCCTACAGACAAACTATTAATTTTGCCTTGTAATTGGACCGTTTGAAGCAAGTAATCGATCTGAAGCAGCCAGCTTTGGTCTTTAGTAGAGAAATTGTGTTCCATCAGAACAACACCAGATCACATATATCGATAGAGACCAGTCAAATCTCTTGAGTTTGGTTGAAGGTTATTATGGAGGTAATTATCGAGGCTAATGGCGCACACAGGAGCAGGGCGTAGGTGAAGGTTCACCTCCAAACACACAAATTGCTCGTACAAAATATGGTTTCGAATGGTTTTCAACATAAAAATTGTACGAAAAACCTTCCGAATTCCCCCAAATGAAATCCTGTGTGCCTCACTGCAAAAGGACCAAGTGAGTCCACCCGTTACTGCCTACATCGAGTAGTTTTGTTGGTGAAAAATTAGCTGCAATAGAAGCTTATAAAAATCTATTGTTCCAGTTTTTTGCCAATAGAGCTGAGGGTATCTCTGAGAGAAGCATAATGGAATAATTATCTAAAAAATTTAAATAAGTTATCGAACAAAACAATGCATAATTTGACCCTATCTCCTAACCTTTATATATATTATATTCTTCCTGAACCAACGCAATGCCTCGCATTAATAGGGATCATCCCGAGCGCGTTTGTTCGAGTCAAAAAAAAAAAAAATCGAATCATTCTAATATTATCAAAAACAATGGGTTTATTTTTAATTCTCCTTAAATAAATACAACTATCGCTACGATAATTCACTATGGCTGAGCTTTCTGTAGCTATCCATGCTATGCGTGAAGACATTTTACTTATTTATTCTTATTTTGGACCGAGTTCAGAACCTTTTTGCAGTCACTTTTTGTAATCCTCAGAGGTTTGTCATGATTCACAGATTAAATACCAAACATTTACAAGTTTTCTCTGTTTGGCATTAACTCATTCAGGATTTGATCTCTCAATTCTCTAACTGGTAGCCCAAACAGTTAATCACTGAGTACCTGCACATCCTGTGGGTTTTTAAAATGAAATTTGACACCTGTTCTACTCGATCTCCAGCTGATATCCACTACAACATGGAAGAAGGGTTGCAATTTCTTTTAATATCTGCATTTTCTTTAGTATTTCTATCAACATTTGCTTTGATGCCTTTTATTTATCGGGTTCTACAATTAGTTTTACAATAAAGGTTCTGCAATTACAATTTGCCAAATCCAATGTATACTTTTCGAGATATCAGTGGTTATGTTTAGTAGTAATAGTAGTCCTTGTAGGCATGGAAAACTTGCGCTCCTTCTGATGCGAAGATAAGAAGGTTAGGTTAGGTTACGGAAGGGGTGTGTGCGACAAACACTTCCATTCGGAAACCCTGTTGGGTCCACTGTGAATCCCTTCAGTTTTCGGAAACCGATGTTCTTCCCTTATCTGTTTGGAGTGAAGATAACAAACACTTAAGACTTTTTGTTCATCTATTCTATTTCTTTAACCGTCGACGTTTTAACCTCTACTCGTTAACTCAATCATCGTCTATTGATCCTGGTGCATTTCCAAACTATTCATCCATCAATTTGATAGTATTTCCACGTATCTATGCGCCGCTATAATCGTTGACGCATTTATTCAATTCCCAATCCTGGTAACTTTCATAACTATTCTTTCTTTCAATTTAAAGTCTTCACCAGTCTGTCCGCCAACTTCGTTCATCGCACGGTAATCCTGATGAACTTTCAGGTCATTTATGCATTTGATATTCCACATGTTTGTTTGTCTTTTTAACTTTAACTTATTTATTCACCTGACAATTAAGGCGACTTTTTCTAACTAATTTTCCAGCGATTTGAAACTTTTTTCATGCGTTTGTTCGTCCATTCCTAAAATCGTCAACTCTTTCGTCTTCCGGTGACATTTTAAACGAATCATCCATTTATTGACCAAGTTCAACGATCTTTCTGTTCATCAACTCACTTATCGCAGAGCAATGCTGGTGACTTTTTCAACTAATTGTCTATCCGAAAATTGTTTCTAAACTCTTGTCCGTCAACTCTCTGGTGACTTTTTACTACTCAATAAGAATATTAAGCAAACAACAACTTGAGTTGTTTATGAATATTAAAAATAGTTATTAACTTAATTTTTAATTTATAAATGTTTATTTTAATTTTGCGAGCAAGCTCTCAACTACAGTCACAGTCTTCATACATCACTTACATAGTTTTATTTATTGTCAGTTTATGAACACATTTTTTGGCCAAAGACAACTGAAATACTCTTTAATACTCGTCAGTTTGTTTCACCCATTTTACTTCCCCCTCTATCCGCAAAAACAATTTCTTGAGAATTTGTCTCCGTTGCTCTATGAAACTTCTTTTGCTGTGCTTTGTGTATGACATTTGCAAATAACACAGAATGTCAAAGAATTTATGTGCACGAAAGAAAAAAAAACAAAGTAGCCAAGAACTCCTGCACCCAACAAGTTCACCTTTGCGGAATGAAAATGTTCACATGTGGCAACGCGCTCGCACACACAACAACTCCACGCCATGTTAAAAAAATCTGACAACCATACACTTTATTAAGACATAACCTCATACTTCACGCTTAGATTTTTTTTCGACGCAGATGTGGCGCTGCTGCACACGAACGGAAACCGCCCGATAATGCAACAATGACGGATATTTAATATCTGCGCAATGTGCGGCGCGCGCCACACAGCCACTCACCGGCAGTCGCTGTCGGCAACGTATGGCGCGTCGCACACACATTTTCATAATGGCGAAAATTAAGCAAAGATTATTAAAGGAAATGCACGTTCAGCCACCCCGACCGCCGTCGCCGCACTCTGCTCGAATGAATGCATATGTCTTGAATGAATGCATGAATGCATGTGGAAAAAATGCCAGCAACAACAAAGCTGTTTGCGTGGCAAAAGAGGAAAGTGAATAAACAGCAACAGAAAAACACTTCACTTTGTCTAATTGTGAAATAAATAAAAGAAGCAGCAAACGAAGATAAAGGAACAGTGTGAGAATTGTGTGTGTGTGTGGAAACGGAAATGGCGCAAATAAAACTCATATCGAAATGCATCCGGCAGCTGCCAGATTGTTGTGGGAGGAACGTTTGTTCTATGATAATAGGAAACAGTGGAGCAATTCGGTAAAATACATTTTTAAATTGTATTTCGAAGAAACTTTTGAAAGAGATTACAAAAAATTTAAGAAAGGAACAAAAGAATTGTGAAAAAAATTTAAAATAATTAAAAAAATAAATAATAATAATAAAATAATAATAATAATTAAATTAATAAAATAAAATAAAATAAAATAAAATAAAACAAAATAAAATAAAATAAAATAAAATAAAATAAAATAAAATAAAATAAAATAAAATAAAATAAAATAAAATAAAATAAAATAAAATAAAATAAAATAAAATAAAATAAAATAAAATAAAATAAAATAAACTTAAGTAAAGTAAAATAAAATAAAATAAAATAAAATAAAATAAAATAAAATAAAATAAAATAAAATAAAATAAAATAAAATAATATAAAATAAAATAAAGTAAAATAAAATAAAATAAAATAACATAAATTTAAATTAAATTAAATAAATAAAATAGAAAAATTATTAAAAATATTACGAATAAATTAATTCTTTCGGGACAGCGTTTAACTCGGTTATGAAAACAAATACAAAATTTCGCCATTACAATTTTTTAAAACCAAAATAGGCTGTTTTAAACATTCAAAAACCGTATGTCCTTCCCACAAAGTCTTGTGACAAGTTGCTTATAAGCAAAAACTGTCCATCACTGACAAATATTTTATAATTGTTTTAATTTCTGTTAATTTGTGTACTTACAAAAACTGTCCAAAGAAGAACCAGCTAACACATTTCCAAACTAACCGTTTTCTTTTCCTTCTAACAATACATCTACTTATCATTTGCAATTAACCGTTAGAAATCAAGATGCGTCAAACGAAAATTCGATCGTCATAAAGAAGTTGCTTGTAAGCAACTATTGTCCTCAAAGGGTTAAGAAATGGAAAAGTTGTAGGTGCAGTTAGAATGTGAACTGTGAATAGTTTATAGTGCAGAAAATGAAGTTAAGGTTGAAAAAAATTAATGAAATTGTATGTGGAAAGAGGGCTTGAAAAAAACCATGCAAGCAAAATTGTAATTATGAATTAATTAATGGTGTTTTTTCCTCCATTGCGGTTGATTTTATTCGTAGAAATGAAAAGAAACAGAAACAAGTGAGAGCCATGAAATTTCACTGAAGAAAGATTATAGAATAAAAAAGAAAAGAAAGTCGAATAAAACAAACACCAAAGTAGAAAAAAAATCAACAAAGAAACACCAGATCAAGCGAAATATATTGGACCAAACTACAAACTACACAACTTACGAAAAAGTACATAAAATGAGTTGGCAGCTTTTACACTGCAAATTCCAAATAATTACTAAGCAATTTTCGAGTGCATACAAATACGAACCGAAGCTGGTGCATTCCTTGACTTTTGGGCAATAAGTGAAAATGAAAATGAAAAGTCACTGCGTGCACCATTAAAACCCAAAACAATAACAACATCAACATCAATAGCAACAAAAAGAAGAAGAAGAGTTAGAGCGAAATAAAGAAATCAACCACACAATCACATTTCACTGTGCAGCAAATGTGTCGCATTATTTTGCCTCATACTGCGCTGCGTGCAGCAACCACACACCACCAGCAGCAACAGCAGCAGCAGAAGCGGCAGCAGCATTCAAAATGCCGCATCCTGCATTCGGCTGCTTCCTGCTGCATCCGGTATCCTTTTCACCATTCTTAAGCTATGCAAAAGCACTTAATTTGAGTGAGTCGCATGTGAATTGCACTTCTAGCTACAACTTTGCTCGTCCGGCCGCCCCCAATCACCCCACCGCCCAGCCGCCGCATGCATGGCTCTAGCTGCGTCGAGTACTTTTCAACGGTGCCGTAGTGACTGGATGTCTGTCTAGTTCGACTGTCTTTCCATCTGTCTGCATGTCTGTCCGCTCGCCCGCACAACCGCCGTCGCCGCTGCATTACACGCTGAGCCGCCGAGTACTTGGCGAATTTGCCACAAAGCAGCAGCAGCAGCCCAAGTTGCAACTTTGTCTATGCAGTGCTGCATGGCTTCCCCGCGCATTCACACACACACACACACACACTGGCACACACGCCCACACTCGTATGTTTGCCGCCCGTATGCGCCGACATTTACGCTTTTTCGCTTGGCGCAGGAAGGTCGCTACAGCGCGAGTTGCAGGGTGCTTTAGTTTATCGAAAGTAGTCAAATTGAAGCAGTCAATGAATGTTCCGTAACTTAATTTGAACTAATTAACAATAAACTTCAAAAACAACTTCAAGACATTTTTAAATTTTAATATTTTCTGAGCCATTCAGCCATTAATTAATTAAATATCGAAGAATTCTTACATACATGAATTAGTTAAATTTAGTTAGTTTAGTTAATTTAGTTAGTTTAGTTAGTTTGGTTAGTTAAGTTAGTTTGGTTAGTTTACTCAGTTTAGTTAATTTAGTTAGTTTAGTTAGTTCAGTCAGTTTAGTTCGTTTAGTTAGGTTAGTTAGTTTAATTAGTTTAATTAATTTAGTTAGTTTAATTAGTTTAGTTAGTTTACTAACTAAGTTTAGTTAGTTTAGTTAGTTTAGTTAGTTTAGTTAGTTTAGTTAATTTAGTTAGTTTAATTAGTTTAGTTAGTTTACTAACTAAGTTTAGTTAGTTTAGTTAGTTAAGTTAGTTACGTTAGTTTAGTTAGTTTAGTTAGTTTAGTTAGTTTAATTAGTTTAGTTAGTTTAGTTAGTTTAGTTAGTTTAGTTAGTTTAGTTAGTTTAGTTAGTTTAGTTAGTTTAGTTAGTTTAGTTAGTTTAGTTAGTTTAGTTAGTTTAGTTAGTTTAGTTAGTTTAGTTAGTTTAGTTAGTTTAGTTAGTTTAGTTAGTTTAGTTAGTTTAGTTAGTTTAGTTAGTTTAGTTAGTTTAGTTAGTTTAGTTAGTTTAGTTAGTTTAGTTAGTTTAGTTAGTTTAGTTAGTTTAGTTAGTTTAGTTAGTTTAGTTAGTTTAGTTAGTTTAGTTAGTTTAGTTAGTTTAGTTAGTTTAGTTAGTTTAGTTAGTTTAGTTAGTTTAGTTAGTTTAGTTAGTTTAGTTAGTTTAGTTAGTTTAGTTAGTTTAGTTAGTTTAGTTAGTTTAGTTAGTTTAGTTAGTTTAGTTAGTTTAGTTAGTTTAGTTAGTTTAGTTAGTTTAGTTAGTTTAGTTAGTTTAGTTAGTTTAGTTAGTTTAGTTAGTTTAGTTAGTTTAGTTAGTTTAGTTAGTTTAGTTAGTTTAGTTAGTTTAGTTAGTTTAGTTAGTTTAGTTAGTTTAGTTAGTTTAGTTAGTTTAGTTAGTTTAGTTAGTTTAGTTAGTTTAGTGAGTTTAGTTAGTTTAGTTAGTTTAGTTAGTTTAGTTAGTTTAGTTAGTTTAGTTAGTTTAGTTAGTTTAGTTAGTTTAGTTAGTTTAGTTAGTTTAGTTAGTTTAGTTAGTTTAGTTAGTTTAGTTAGTTTAGTTAGTTTAGTTAGTTTAGTTAGTTTAGTTAGTTTAGTTAGTTTAGTTAGTTTAGTTAGTTTAGTTAGTTTAGTTAGTTTAGTTAGTTTAGTTAGTTTAGTTAGTTTAGTTAGTTTAGTTAGTTTAGTTAGTTTAGTTAGTTTGGTTAGTTTACTCAGTTTAGTTAACTTAGTTCAGTTAATTTAGTTAGTTTAGTTAGTTTAGTTAGCTTCGTTAGTTTAATTAATTTAGTTAATAGCCTTAAAATATCAGAAAATTCTTTCAGTCAGCGTTAACCGGGACAGTGTTTACTTAATTTTGAAAAAGCGTAGTGTAGTAGTGAATTTATAGCTTTCAGTCAGCGATATATATCCTTTTTTCATATACAAGTGCTTCTTCTCCAATTACAACAATGTTTATTATCCAACATTCGTTTCTGTAGACCTCCTAATCGTAAGAATTTCAAAAATTATGTAAATTGTCCTTTAAGTCAGCGATGACCAAAATGTTGTCCTAAACAATTCCCAAAGAATTCACAGAATTTGTATTAATATTTCACAAAAATTCACTACTTAGTTTTTAATAATTTTTAATATAAAACTAATTTTAATATAAAGCAATGATTTAAAAAAAAAAAAAATACAAAAGACGTGATTAACAGTTTGAACCACACAGCAACCACATTAAATTTATATATTTTATTGCAATTTTATCATCTACTGACTCTGCCAAGTTCGGTCTGTCAGCACGTAGCATACATTTTCATTCCCATGTCCATATGTGTGTACATGTGTATGTACAATTGTTGGTGTATGTGTTCAGTGTACGGGAGACCGCAAGCTGTGCGCTGCATCCTTTGCTTATTGTGGCTGAAGTTTAATGGCAAAAACGTTTTAAAGCAGCTGCGGTTCATTTTCTCCACTTTATTTTTTTCGAGTTTTCGCTGCTCCTCTGCTCCTGGTTGTGGCTACGCCACAATTCCGAGCAGCTAACGTGCGGCTGCTAACCGACCGCCCAACCAACCAACCAACCAACCGCTCGCCTGCAATTTAGATAATAATTTTAATATTTTAATGAAGTGTTTATGATGCAATTACGACGCTAAGTGGTGAAGACGAGTGTGTGTGTGTGCGATTTTTTGCGCAGCATTGTTGCTGTAAACTGCACACATCATACATACACACGCACACACATGTGCAACATGCAATAGTGTGTGTGAATTGGCAGCATTTTTGCGAAATTAATTTTGAAAAATTTAATTTGGCGTCGAATTGCGTTTTTGCGTGGCTCTCGTTGTAGTTGTTTTTGTTGCTCTAGCATCTTTTCAATCGCTACACACTGAAGCAAATTGAATACATTTCAATGACGAATTAAATTTGGCTAAAAGACTTTTTCTCGCATGCGAAATTGCATTTGTATCACACAGCGGCAGTGCCGTTCGCAAGCAGAATATTTAATTCTCTTGCCGTGTGTGACGGATATGCTGAACATCTGGCAGCGCTCGGCACTTTAATTCGAATTTGAATGTTTAATAGATAAACGAGTTGAAAAACCATGCGGCGTTGGCTCGACTGCAGCCAAGTGGCAGCTGCTGTCGGCGTTGTCGTGTCGGAGCGATTCGGCAGGGGAAATGTGAGCCACTTGAGAGAAGGGTTTTGAAATTTTCAAACCATACAATTGAAAGCATTTGATTTGGCGCTGCAGGTCGTTTGTCTATGCATTTGATGTACTTAACAGAATTTGAACTCTTTCGAGCATACAAAGACCACTGGTTGCTGCCGGTGATTATGTTCGCATATTAAGTGGACTAATGTTTTATCTGCTGATTCCTCTATTTAATTCATCTATTTTATTTTACTATTATATTCGATTAAATAAATCATTCACATTATACGAGCGACTCAACACTTGAATGGAAAAGTACTTCAGTTGTTATGCTGATTTCAAATACCAAGTTGGGAAACTATTCAAATTTAGATTTTTTGCACTCAAAGGGTTTGCAGTTGCATTCTGAAAGAAAATTCAATATTGACTCATCAGAGCCCGTCCTCTAACCACAGAGCTCCTCGTATGGTTGATCTATTGATTTATATAGCTTTGTGCAACTAATTACACTGCACAACAAAAAAAAAATAACAAGGTTCTGACAACGGATTCTGGTACAGGGTGCAAAAAAAATATATACGTGTATCGGCGTTTTGAAAGTTTACATCTGCATTTTTTTTAGGGGGTGTCAAAGTTTTTCCTTTTTTGCGCATTCTTATGGTGAATCGTCATACGAAAACCATGTAACCTCACATTTTAGGTATATGATGTGTTCAGAAATTTGATGTAAAATACTCCGAAGAACATTTTTGTGGAGCATTTTAACCCTGTAGCTCCTATTTTTATGGGTCAATTTGACCCTTTTTTTCTAAAATGCCAAAAATGTCCTGTAAAACAGGACTTTCTAAGGACAACATTTACTACGAAAATATTTGCCATATTCTATTATAGGTTTCTGAATACATCAAAGCTCAGAAATTAACTTGAACGCCAGAATTAAGCCAATACTGAAAATGTGTTTAAGTGTTTATTTCGTACTTATTCAAAATTGGTATTAAAATCTCCTCTTAGTTTGTTCCTGACAGCCATCGAAAGCAGACAACCTCATGAATAGCCACGAAGTGAATTTCGTATGTTGAAGTAAGCATTATTTTTAGCTCAAAAACCCATCACCGAAACCAAGCAAACACTTGATTATGACTATGAGGACTGTGTACCATCACGTTCAATGATTAAGAAGTGGTATACTAAATTCCGTTGTGGTTGTATCAGCACAACTTAGCCGAACATTCAGATCGCCCAAAAGAGGTCAACATGCCAGAAATGGTCCATAAAATCCATAAAGTGATATCGACGATCGATGAATGAGAGTACGTGGAGTAGCTGAGGCTTTAGACATCTTTACTAAGCGGGTACATCACACTACATGAATATCGGGGCCAGTGTTGCCACTTGAAAAAATTTTGTCCGACCAAGCTTTCGCCCAAATCCGACCTAGACCGACAAAATTAAAAATTTGCGTTATCTTTAAAGTCATTTTTAAATTAAAATTTTATTTTTTTAATAAACTTTGTATACTCATGAAAAGATATCACAAAATCACTTCACAAAATCACATCACAAAACGGACCGAAATTAGTTTCA
Organism: Melieria omissa; assembly: GCA_963971225.1. Classification (NCBI taxonomy): domain Eukaryota; kingdom Metazoa; phylum Arthropoda; class Insecta; order Diptera; family Ulidiidae; genus Melieria; species Melieria omissa. The sequence goes on from OZ020267.1 coordinate 39,736,154, forward strand.
ACAGACCAGCGACCAAAGTAAAAAAATCTGACCAATTTTGGTCCGATTTTTCCAAAAGCGGCAACTCTGATCGGGGCATCAATAACCTATTCGCGCGATGGGTACCGCAATTGCGAAGACTCGACTATAAGCGTAACCGTATAACCGATTCAAAGGAGTATTCTAGTATTTTAGAGACTGTGAACTAAACATGGATCAATCAAAACACACCAGAGGCCAAGAAACAGTGAAAGCAGTAAATTTCCTCTACAGATCGTGCATCAAAGAGGGCCAAGGTGATTCTGTCAACCACTAAGCAAATGGCAACAGTTTTTTCAGTGACCTTGAAAAGTGTAAAACGATTTTCGCCGATTATTCAGAGCTGTTGAACAGATTCGACATTGATTTGAAGCAAATCTCCCACATTTGGCTAAGAATTAGTTCGGTGCTTTTCTACCATAACAAATCATTGGAGCACGTGAGTGCAATCGCCATAGAAAAAATACCTAAATTGGGCAGTTCATAGCTATCCTATTCAGCAAATTCTCCAGATTTAGTCCCCTGCGACTATTTTCTGTTTCCAAACCTGAACAATTGGCTCAGCTGTAAGAGAATTGGATCATGATGAGATCATCACAGAAGTAAAAACCTATTTGAGGGACCTTGAGAAAACCTATTTTTAGGAAGGGAAGGAAATTGAAAAAACACTGAACTATATGTGTCAAATTACAAGGAGACTGTTTTGCCGAAATGACCGATAAATATAAGTATATATTATGTGTGATAAGTTCATTGATTCCCAACCCAATTATTCCTATTCCACACACTTCCACGCAGTAATACGCGCAATTATGCGCTGTGCGCCTGATATAAGCAAACAAATAAACAGTTAGACACGGCGCACGAGCGACATCTGCAAGGGGAAGCGGACAACCGTGAAAATAGCGCACCAAATTTATCTAGCAAGGTCCCCAACCATTCTGCTGTAACCTCCTCACAACAGATGGCGCTAGGAGCGGAAGCGGTGTTCCTGAGCAGCGTTAGATGGCACCATCACTTAGGACTACCTGCGGCAGGCCAATCACCTAACCTGGCAGAATAACACATCTGATTAACGTAACCAACACAAGGCTGTCTTGTGGAGGCCCTATGCTCCAGAGAGGAGTGAACACGCAATAAAAAATTTGAGATATGTAAGTTTAACTTACATCAAAGAGTTTAGTTATTAAAAAATTTGTTGTTGTTTGGTAAAAAAAAATCGGTTTTGACAATTCAAGAACGTAACAAGTGTTAACTACATAAAAAATGTGTTTGTCAGGAAAGCCAAACAAATATACTTAGGTACTTCTTCAAGTGACTCAAAAACACATTGGAATTACCTTCGAGTGAAGGTGCGAGTATGGAGTTGTGATAAGAATGATTTATTCCTCCGTACTCGGAGTATTACATGCAAATTTTGCATGAAATTACAACAAAAGAATGTTCTAGGAATGTACAAAAATTAGAACATTGGGCCAAAACGTGGGTGGTTTTGTTTTTAATGAAAAGGTTCTTTACGATATTAACTGATAACACACACTTTTTCCAAGCAAACCTACCCAATGTGCCCAGAATAGGAGCTTTCCTTTTAGATTTAGGAGATTATTGGCCTTTTAGGAGAATTTTTAGGAGGAACAACTGTTTAGGAAAAAGTTTGAGAGATTTGTATTTTATGTTAGGGGATCTTTCGGATCCTTAGTGGATTTTTGAAAGATTTTTGGATACAAAGTGTGATGTATTGGGAACACTCGCCACAAAACATATTTTGGCAAAATGTAAGCTCGTTCCATCTAATTTTCACTCATTGCTGTCACAATGAAATCCCGCCTAAAAAGGCCTTTTTTGTTTAATTCATTATTTATATGTTTTGTTTTTGTTGTTTAACTGGGGATGAATAAAAACAGGCTGCATTAAAAGAAATTATATGTAGATATATATTTTTATTTTCTATGAGAAATTTAATTCCTTTAATACGACGCAAATTAAAACAAAAAATAAGGAGATTTTTTAATTTTTGGTAGCAAATTTCAGTATTTTTTTAAGATTTAGGAGAAAGTCATTTCAGCTATCTGGCAACACTGAACCTAGCCAGCTTTCAGTCAGCTTTCAATAACATTGAAATTAAAAATTTTTTATTTTAAATGTTATCCTCACTGGTGTCTTTGTTTTGGAACTTTACAGTACTTTTATTACATTAAGTTGTGTCTATACTCGCAATATGAGCATTTAATTGAATTTCAGTTCATGGAAATAGTGCAGTAAGCTGAACTGGCAAACTGAAAGCAATATTTTGGATATAGATATTCATCGATTGCTAACGGTCATGCGAGTACTCGTACATATGCACATTCTGGATGCCAAATGGACGCACACACACACACACATGTTCACGTATTTGTTGCAATATTGACACACTCAATGAGTTTAATTGAACGTTCGGGGGCATAAATGCAAAGCTGCCACATTTCCCTCGTCCGGACGCATTTGACGAACCATGCAAATCTGCGCAGCCAAGCGAAAATGTCAGCTGTACAATCTCGTTGGTGTGTGTATGCGTGTGTGTGTGCACATGCCGCCGCCAACGGTGGAGCCAGTCCCAGCCGGAGTTCCATTACAGTCGGTGATGAGCACTTCATTGCTGTCTCCGCTGCTTTTCGGGCGCCGACATCAATCGAGCCGCACTGTCGTTGCTCCATTCGCTTGCGGCCTGCCGACTGTTGTTGTTGCTGCCGCTGCTCTTTGCATATGCAACATGCGAGCGCAATGGACACAAATTTCCGAAATCCCTTCATTTGAATGGGCAGCTCACCAGGCGCCGCAGTAACAACAACATCGTCGTCCTCATCATCAGCGCCGCAGCATTGCCGCCGCATCACACAGCGAAACCAGTTCGCTTTCAACGTGCATTTCATTGCAGTTGCTGCACATTTTGGACGCTTGCCGACGGCGATCAGGATGCAATACTCGTTGTGAGTGCGGCTCCTGTCAGCGGCGCGTGTTGCCGAATTTGGGTCATGCTGTCAGCGCGGCAGGTGGCTTATCTGCTGTCGTTCATAACGAGGCTGCAATTTACTGTCGGTTTTGTAACGCAAATGCGATGCCACGCACTGCCGCAGTCGTTTTGCCATACAGAGCGTGGCCGAAAGTATTTTTCGCATTCAAAATTATTGCGAAATTGTATTGTAAATGTGAGTGGAAGCTTGAAAATCCGCGAGGATTTCGTCATTCAATAAACGGTCACATTTCCAGAAATCCGCTCGTAATATGAGAGCCGCTTGTCTGGAACGCGCCTGACTTTCATGCTGCCCCACTCAGCGGCGAAATTCTGCAATTTCCGGGAAAACCAATTCCGATTCAACAAATCAAAGCGAATAAACGTAGTCGACTTGGAGCGACTGACAACTTGGTTTGCCGAATGCCACAAGGCCGACAGGAGCGCAATTCGACACAAATCACTGATTGCAAACCGATGAGCAACACAGACGTTGATGATGAGATGTGTGTTTGTTGTGATACGAGGATGTGATGAATGAATGACAAACTGAGCGACAAACGATGTGGGAAAATCGGATACGGTTCCTTGAAGGAATGTTTCGTTTGATAACTGAGAGACTGATAAGATGAATCATACTATATTTGAAGAGTTTGGGGGCGTATGAAAAAGTTATTCTTGATGACTTTGACTTGATGACTGACAATGGAAATTTAAATTTGCTTAGAATTTAGCAATGACAATGAATTGCGCCCACTCTTGTCTGTGAAAATTATTCATTTGAATTGAGAATGTCTCGTATGATAACTGAGAGCATGTTGAGCTGAACATGGTGAGAAGAGTATTGGGGCGTAAGACAAGCTTAACCCTTTACACGGTAACAGCGAATTTTTTCATCAAATGTTGTTTTTTAGATATAAACCTAAATTTACAAAAACACGTATTTTTTTATTTCTTAATATACTTTAATTTTGTAAGGTTTTTTGTAAAAAAATTAAAAAAAAACAAAAACAAAGAGCATTAAAACTTGTTACTTTTTATTTTAATATGTTTAGTTAAGTTGTTAAAGTAATTAATGAGTTTGTTGATCATTCTAGGGATGAATTTTACACTACATATGCAATGGTGACGCAAGGTATAATAGAGTTGCGAACTGCAGCAACGAGCAATGTGTTTGTTTGTCGCTAACACGAATATGTTCCAGAAACGTGATCTAGCTTGGTGACATTCTTTTTGGAAATTTTTAGAAATTCATTACTTGCTAAAAATCGTACTACTTATGTATATGTACTTTTTACTTATATTGAAAGCTTCAATCAAGATTTCATACCAGAAACGAAATTTTCGTCCCATTACGTTTCGATCCTTTGAAACTTAAAAGCTCTTATATTGCTCACTGAGATATGTGGGCGAACTACGCCCTTTATTAAATGCCCTTTTCTCCTTCCCCCCTTTTCCCCTGTCGAAAAACATGACCCAATAGTAAGTTCGATTTTAGTGTTATTGATGTGCGACTTAACACTTCGTTCAATAATGTGTGTGACTGACACATAGATGGCGGCACTAATCCTAAATCAATATTTTTTTTTCGACTCTGCTCCATCAAAAAGAACCATTTGTTATTGGTATGCCGAATTCAAACGTGGTCGTACAGACACCGATGACATTCCATCTACTGGACGGCCAAATGACGCTGTTATTCCGGAAAACGTTGAAAAAACACTGAAAATGTCCGACCGTAAAGTGAAAGTGGGGGAGATTGCTGACATTCTAAAGATATCAGCAGGCAGTGTACACACCATAATACACGAACATTTGGTTATGAAAAAGGTGTTTTCAAAATGGGTGCCGCGTTTGCTCACACCGGAGCAAAAACAACAACGAATCGATGATTCAAAGAGCTGTTTGGACATGTTTACGCGCAACAAGTCGGAGTTTTTGCATCGGTACATCACAATGGATGAAACATGGATCCACCATTTCACTCCAGAGTCAAATCGGCAGTCTGCTGAGTGGCATGCAACCGGTGAAAGCCGCCCAAAGCGTCCAAAGGCAGAAACATCGGCTGGCAAGGTTATGGCGTCAGTATTTTGGGATGTGCACGGAATAATATTCATCGACTATCTTGAGAAAGGGAAAACAATCAATAGCGACTATTATATAGCGTTGTTGAAACGTTTGAAAGAAGAAATCGCGATTAAGCGGCCCCATATGAAGAAGAAAAAAGTGTTGTTTCACCAAGACAATGCACCGTGTCACAAGTCGATGAAAACGATGGCAAAAATGCATGAATTGGGCTTCGAATTGCTTCCTCATCCCCCGTATTCTCCAGATCTGGCCCCCAGCGACTACTGGCTCTTCGCAGACCTCAAAAAGATGCTCCGTGGTAAGAGATTTGGCTCAAATGATGAAGTAATCGCCGAAACTAACGCCTATTTTGAAGGCAAAGAAAAATCGTTCTACAAAGGCGGTATCGAAAGATTGGAAAAGCGTTGGAATGATTGTATCTCCCTAAAAGGGGACTATGTTGATGAATAAAAACGAATTTTGGCCAAAAAATTTGTTTTTATTAGTTAGTCACACACATTATTGAACGAAGTGTTATACATAGTTTCGAAGTTATATACAAAATTTGGATCCTTAAAAGAGTGTCACGCCCATTATTAAACGCCCATGAAATATTTTCAGTGGAACAATATGACTACATGGGGACACCGCACGAAATTGCAGTGTTTTATGACTCATAATTTCGATGTTACTCCACAGTAAAAAAGGTTGTATAGCTAGCGCCACTCCCTCTTACCAACACAAAACAAAATCAAAATGTCAGAAACATTTATCCACGATACTTTCAAATCAAATCTAATCAAATTCACATTGCACCAACCCATTTCATGCGTTCAGTACTATGTGTCATAAAATGACCCTAAGGTAAAATTTGTATAGTTGCTCATTTGCACGGAAACCAGTGTTGCAAATTAGATAAAATTTTGCGTATATCCAAATGGCATAAAATTAGTCACTGAGTCCAAACACAAACAATTTTTTACCAGAAATAAGAAAGTTACAGCTCTTTAAATTCAAATTTTACTCGAAAATGACCTATCCCTAGGGTCATTTTCGAGTAAAAAGGGATCCTCAATGTGGCTTGTTCAGCAAATCTCCAAATAAGGGAACAGACACAGACCCTTTTTTTATAATAATTGTTCACCTTAAAGAAAAAAAAGGACAAAATATTTGTTGTTTAGTAGTTGTCCCAGCTTTTGAAATCTGAAATCGAAATTTCATCTACATGTAATTTGAGCAAGTTATCACAAATTATTTAACAAAAACCAATTTTGTTACTGGAAACATTTGTCTACAGTTTTTGCATCAAAATCGTAAAGCAAAATTATAACAAGAAATATTTCACAAAAAAACTACTGAAATGTACGCGTCAATGAATGCCAAACTTGACTTGACACGACAGATTCATAAAAAAATAACTTCAAGTCATAATTATTTTCAACAAAAATATTATAAAAACTAAGAAAAGTAGTGAACCTTCAACATTGAATTAAAAATTCCTATAAGAGAAAAATAAACATTTGTGCCATTTCTTTGCACATTTCTTTTTAAATTCTACAACAGGACATGTTGTTGGCAGTTTCAAAAGACCAAAAATTACTGCAAAATTTCAAAGATCACTTCTTTTCACTGCAAAATTCGAAACTTTTTAATAGCTTTCATGCACTTTCGACAGCAATTGGCTCATGCAGCTTCCGCCCACGTACGTGTCCAGCACCTAATGTTTTGCGGTGGCTTTAAAAGCGCAACAAAATCGAGCGTTGCAGTTTGTCGAAAGAGCATCGCCATATGCACCGACACACACACACACACGCACACGCAATCGCCCAATCTTTCCATTTTTTAGCTAAGCCGGAATGGGCGCAATTCAATTTTCCCCACCTGCTGACAGCCGCCCGAGCACGAGCACACGAATACGTTCAGCTCGTTCAGCATTTTAGGCTCTAATCCAAAATCGATATTTCCGGCAGCTGAATGCATATCGGCTGCGATGGCCGACAGTGGATATAAACAGGATACACAGCGGACGCGTCGCTGTGCGTGTGTGTGTGAGTATGTGTGTGTGTGTGTGTATAAACTTATTAATGGGACATTTCATTTCAGTTTTACCAACACACGTTGCTATGTAAATAGTGCAGCAAAAACAACTGCGGCCAACAACAGCATCAAATAGTAACGATGACAACAGCCACAACAAAGCCCAGCAACGATAACAAAACCAAAGCCAATTTTCAATGCAAAACTCCAGAGGTTAGTGGCACATCAAGCAGCATTTGAGCAAACAGCGTTGGCAATGGACGGCTCGAATGGTCACTGACTGAGGCGCCGTGCAATGGGGGGGGGGGGAAGTATTGGGCCAATATGGGCCAACTAGAGTATTGGATCCCAAGTTAGAGGATTGGATCCGAAACTCAGTTTAACGTACTCCAATCTAAAGACAATTTACATTCAGAGTTTACTATCTCAGCAGACAGTTTTAAATAATTTTAACCCATTAGTGTTTGAATATAGTTTCGCCAATAACGCATCTACGAAATATTTCCTTCTATAAGTAGTTTTCTTGAAGCGCTGTGTGTCATGATGTGCGCCATTCTGTTTGAAAATTATCAACAAGTCAATATTCCATTCAATTGGGGCACGAAATACTTTGCAATTATGGTTTTATAACGTTCGTCGTGGGCGGTAACGTTCTCGCGGTCCTCATTTTTAAAGACAAATAGCCCAAAAATTCTACTGACCCATCAAGCACATCAAACAGAGAGTTTTTTGTAGATGTAATAGTGTCTCGTGAATGTCTAGTTCACTCTAAATGAGCTAATTTTACTTATTGGCAGACTTATTGGGACAAAAATGAGCCTCAGCAATGAACAAAATATTGCAATAAAACATTGGGTTAACTTCCAGTTATTTTGGATTTTGACTTCCAGTTGATTCACTGAACGCACAATGCGAATGATGATCAATCGGCTTAGTTGAAATACTCTCTACAAAGAAGTATGAAGAAGAAAATGCTATAAACTTAAGAAGTATGCTATAAACTTCCACACTAGGGAAATATGGCTTCACGACAGAAGAGCAAAAATCACAATACTCTCGGTCAGCCTTTCGGTTTTAAAAGCTTAGAAAAGAGTAGCTTTTTCATCGAAAATCCTCTTGGACTACCAGATGGAACTCAATAACTTAGATACCCCGAATCGTGTAGCGGTGGTTTGGATAACAATGCATGAGGGCCATGAAGGCAGTGAAATGGCGGACGTACAAGCTAAAAACGGTGCAGAGAGTCCATTTATAGGGCCAGCCCCAATATTTGGTTTCGGTAAAAATGACCTTAAAAAGGACATTCGCAACTGGGCCCAGAAACATAAAAAGAATACATATACATAAATAAGAAAAAGAATACAAGATTAAGACAACATGGAAGGTCTGCAAAAAGTTCCTTAATATCAACAAGAAGAGTCCATAAATTATTCATCCAATATCCTTTTTCCCAACCCATACTATATACTTCCTGAACCAGCGCAATGCCTCGCATTTATAGGGGTATCCCCTGCGCGTTGGCTCGTTTAAAAAAAAAGAGAAGAAAGGCATTTAATCGCGCTTGATCTCAACAAAAGCCAACTTAGGACTCTATGCTATGCTGTAACAGGACTTCTTCTGTTATAATCATCTCAACAAACTAGGCCTTGCTGACAATAGAACATGCAGATTCTGCTATGAAACTGATGATATAATGAAACACATTATCACCAATTGTCCTGCCCTGACATACTGACGTACAAAGTTTCTAGGGAAACATAGCCTCGGTGAAGAGGACCTGATGCAAATATTGTAGAAGGGTCTTATTCAACACCTGAGCACATAAAACACCAAATAATTTCAGGGGCACAGGGAGTTTCGGTGCGCATAGTATTGAGCTTAACCCATAATCATTACATTACATTACATTACATTACATTACATTACATTACATTACATTACATTACATTACATTACATTACATTACATTACATTACATTACATTACATTACATTACATTACATTACATTACATTACATTACATTACATTACATTACATTACATTACATTACATTGCATTACATTACATTACATTACATTGCATTACATTACATTACAATGCATTACATTACATTGCATTACATTACATTGCATTACATTACATTACACTGCATTACATTACGCTGCATTACATAACATTACATCACATTAAATTGCATTACATTGCATTACATTGCATTACATTACATTACATTACATTACATTACATTACATTACATTACATAACATTACATTACATTACATTACATTACATTACATTACATTACATTACATTACATTACATTACATTACATTACATTACATTACATTACATTACATTACATTACATTACATTACATTACATAACATTACATCACATTAAATTACATCACATTGCATTGCACTACATTACATTACATTACATTACATTACATTACATTACATTACATTACATTACATTACATTACATTACATTACATTACATTACATTACATTACATTACATTACATTACATTACATTACATTACATTACATTACATTACATTACATTACATTACATTACATTACATTACATTACATTACATTACATTACATTACATTACATTACATTACATTACATTACATTACATTACACTACATTACAATACATTACATTAAAGTGCATTAATTTATATTACACTACATTACATTACATAGCATTACATTACATCATACAGAGTACACGTGCTAGCAAAACGATCCAACTAGAAGCTCGAATCGACGATTACATCGCCCGATAACATTCCCCAACTAAACCATGACTTCTGAAACAAATTGGCATAATTTTCAAACGTTGGCCTGGCGTTAGTCTATTCATGATGAAATGACAAACCAAGCTGAACACAATTGATTATAGCGTTGCCAGATCTGACCAACTTGTGACCGCTTAATCACAAATTTATTTATTTGTTTGTTGGCATATGGAACCTTTAAAAAAACATCAAATTCACAGTTTCCCTCTGTTGTGCGTCACTGAGCTACTTGCAAATACAAATACTAACCAGCATGAATGTCCCAGTATAATATTTACAAGTTCGCATCCGGTCACACCCACTCAAAGGCCCCATTCCCACCAATACTAACACACACCGATACAGCATGTATGGCCTGCAAATGCATGCAACGTGCAGTTATTTGCATTTTCCACGCACATACCCACACACATAGTAGTAGTACATATATGCAGTGCATACGCCATATATACATTTCACATACAGACAAACGCAGATATGCACTTATGTGCAGTCAATGTGCATGTGTGGTGTGTGTGTGTGTATGCTTCATTATTATCACATTGGATGCATTGACCACAAACGCCTAAGGCCGTTGCGTATGACCTACGCACTGCATCGCCACCGTCTCGCCCCGCTCACAGACCACCCGTCGGGTGTATGGAAGCGAATTGCAGTTGCAGCTACGGCTATGTCGGTCTCACGACAACTAAATGCAAATGTGCAGTGAAGTGTTGCCGTCACCGGAACAAACTAAAGTCGCATGTTCTGTGCGAAATCCATGGCACATACGACACTCATTTACTTATACGTGCCTAAATTTTTCAAAGCCAAATACGAAACGTAAAATATTTTTCTGAAGTTTATTGCCAATAATCTCTGACTGCATTTAAACATGTATGTGTTTGTGTGAATGTTTAATTAGTGTGTTTGCAGTGAAGATAACGACGATAGAGTTCGGTGAATGCAGCCCAAAGTCGATGCGCAATGCGGCTTACTAATTAATTTCAAAATTAATGGGCAGAAACATAATTGAATAGCAAATCGATATATGGAAATTCAAATAAGGCTAAAGCAAGTGAAGGGAATAATTAATGCACACGCGTAATCGCTGCTGCAATGAGGTAAATTCATGGATGGACAGGCAGTCATTTAGATTTCAGAATAAGTATGTATGTATGGGAACTGACAACTAGTCAATTATGCAAATGGGTGTGGTCCAAGAGCGGTTTGCATTGACTGTGAAATGAAGTCGTGAATGCAAACGTTTAGTCGGTTGTAGACGACTCATTATATATTTGATTAGTTATACCTATTCGTAATATAAAAGTAGGTAAGAAGTCGTCATCATTGGTTTGGCGGCAAGACATAAGTCAGTGTTGCCAGATTAGAAGATTTCCTCCTAGATTTAGAAGATTCTTGGGCTTTTAAAAGGATTTTTAGGAGGAAGAATTGTTTAGAAGAATGTTTAGGAGATATTGATGGTGATACATTTCATGCTTCAGAGTGTATAAATAATTTATGTAAAGAATGAAGGAAGTTCAAAAAAGCGAACTTCATACCAATTTTTTTCATATGTTTTTTTTTTGTGTTAAGTTGTTGTTAAGCTGAAGCTGAATAAATAAAAATGCCGCAATAAAAAAACTTAAATTTTACTGAAGTTTGAAGTCAATGGGGCCAATAAGTCAAGTTCTTCTTAACCCTCTGTTAATCCCATCAGATTTTTATGAAAAAATATGTTTGTTATTATTTCTTATTTTAAGTGCTCTCAACACATTTGAAGTCAATCGGCGCATTAAATCATGTTTCGCCATTAAAATTCTTAACCCATCGTTGACCCCGTTGACTGAAAATCGGAAAGTATTTTCCTTTCCATGGTACTAAGTTATATATAGAAAGAATTACCTGTTTGTAAAGCCCTGTTTAATATGAAACACATCTTCTAATCCTTAAATAGCTACATAGATACGTTTGTATGAGTGCGTAGATATGCATTGCTGCCAAATTGTTGGTACAGCATGTGGCTCGTATGATTTTGCGGCTTTTAATTTTGCATCAGTTTTGTCTGTGCCATGTCGTTGAAGGCTTAAAATCTCGATTGCGTTATGCTTAACAAATTGAAATTATTTAATTACCCCTTTTGCATTTATGAATATTTTACAGTTTTGCTCTTTGGCATATATGCACATTTTAATCTCCGAACTTTCAATTATCGAAAGTAAACGAATATGTAATCAAGGAAAATTATGAAAAGATGGTAAACTATTAAAACCATTCGAAACTAGGAGTTAAAATATCTAATTATTAATTATAAATTGCAATTAAAAGAAGTAGTGTAGGAGTTACATATTAAAGACAGTGCTTTATTGTACATATTTTATTTACTTGATTCATACATTGTTTCGTTTACATACATACATAATGTCCAGCACGTTTTAAACTTAAATAAAATAAAATAAAATAAAATAAAATAAAATAAAATAAAATAAAATAAAATAAAATAAAATAAAATAAGATAAGATAAAATAAAATAAAATAAAATAAAATAAAATAAAATAAAATAAAATAAAATAAAATAAAATAAAATAAAATAAAATAAAATAAAATAAAATAAAATAAAATAAAATAAAATAAAATAAAATAAAATAAAATACAATAAAATAAAATAAAATAAAATAAAATAAAATAAAATAAAATAAAATAAAATAAAATAAAATAAAATAAAATAAAATAAAATAAAATAAAATAAAATAAAATAAAATAAAATAAAATAAAATAAAATAAAATAAAATAAAATAAAATAAAATAAAATAAAATAAAATAAAATAAAATAAAATAAAATAAAATCAAATAAAATCAAATCAAATAAAATAAAATAAAATAAAATGAATTAATTAAAAAACATAAAAATAAAAATATTAAAATAAAACTCAAATTTTGTAAGATAATGAAAAAGATTTAACACCCAAGGAACAATCTTACTTGCACCATCGCTCAACCAAATTATGATATTGCTAATTTAAAAATATTGACTTCAGGATAATTCAAGTACTTTTCCTTTAAGAGTACTAAGTAGAACTAGTTCAGTAGCTCATTCAGCTTAAAACTTACCAAACTTCTTCCAATCTAAAGTTGACTGGATCAATCGAGATGAAAAGGTGCCGACTACTACTTTTGAATAATCCACACAACCAGCAATGTTTATGTATTCCACATGGAGACATGGATAGTAACATGTTCCTTTAATTGTATGTACATTCATTCACCCGTACATACATACATATATAATATACAATCTGCGTAAGCAGTTACAGCAGTCAAAAGCAAATATCAGCAGAGTTAGCCAAAGCACAGTTAACCACGGCAATTACACAAACCACAGCAACTATTTACCTTGATCCGATTTAGTTATGTAAAAGCCACAAGATTTCGCTGAACAGATGTCTGTGTTGTGTGAAAGGCGTTGCAAAGCGATAATGGCCAATTTGCATTTCACTGACACACACACACACACACACGATGGCAATTAACCCACACCATTGTTTACCACTATTGTATGTATGAACTTATGTAAACCTTAACCATGTTTGATTATGCAAATGAAAGGGTCATGTGCACTTATGCCTAGCAACTTAGGTAAATATGAGAGAGCAGAGTGGAGGTCTGCTACCTTAGAGTGACTGGCGTTGTAAAAGCAATTTTATTGTTATTGTGAAAATTTCAGGTGATTGGCTATTAGGATTACTTTTTCCACGTGTTGTTGAATTTCAGGTTCAGGTGAAAAGATGTGGGTGGCAAATATGGTTTCAAATGGTATCGGGCTCCGAAGTTGGGTACGGAACCATCAGACCATCACCACAATAATTAAACTATATAATACATACAAGAGGGGCCCGGTGGTCAATGCGCCCAACAAATCAAGTTTCTCTTAACTCTTTGTTGACGCCGTCAAATGTTTATAAAAAAATTGTTGAATATTTGAAGTCAATCGACTTGTTAACCCTAGCGTGTGTGCTGAAAAAACACCCTCACCTGTGTGAAATTGTATGAAAATTTCTAACTTTTTGTTCGCAATGTACGAAATTTGGCCGTTTCTACTTAGCTCTCAATAATAAAAAAGTATATTTTATGATTCGATATAAAAGCGATCTCGGTACCCGGGTGCCCCATCATACAAATAAGGGTTAAATCATGTTTCTTCATACGAACCCTTAACCCATCGTTGACCAAGAGAGATATGGATTTTCGCAAGAATTAAAAACACGTATTGAGTTATTTATCATTCGGAGCACTTTCACTAAGTTTGAAGTAAAAACCCATTATTTCATGTCCCTTTTTATAAACTTTTAACCCTGGGCTTATTCCGTTAGATTTTGATTTAAAAAAAATGGCAAGCAGGTATCGAACTATCGCTCGTTTGAAGGGCTTTTACCTTTAAAGAAACCCATTAAAACCCCATTAAATCATTTTTCCTCATAGAAACTTTTAACTCTTGGCTTACCCCGTGAGATTTCGAATTTAAAAAAACACGAAACACATATTGATTCATATGTGAAACATATTTGATTTCAAGTTTTTTTTTGTTTACTAATTTTAAAGTCAATAGTCCCATCGGTTCATGTTTTTGTCGTAATCTTTCCATATACAAAACTTTGATTTTCGAAAAATTTTAAAAATACAAGACAAATTATTTTTGGTTTCGCGTTTAAATCGTTGAATTCACTTATTTTTATACAACACCTTAACCCATATTTTCCCCATTTCGACCCCGAATTTCCAAAAATCACATCTTAACAGAGGTTATTTTTTTTTTAATGTATCCACAGTTCGAATTTCATGTTTTAAACTTTAACGGTTTTGTCTGAGCGATGATGAATCATTCAGTCAGTCAGTCAGTAAATCAAAGCAAACAACTACACTATGGTGTGATGAGTTTTTTAACTTTCAAAGAGATATAAAAAACGTAGTATATATAAGGAATAACAGAGCTTTAAAAAGATACATATTGAGAGAAGAATTTTCTAAATATCATAAAATACGCCTTTGTACCGTAAGAGGGGAAAATTTAATAGATTTAAGTCGCCTGACAAGTTACCCACTTGTCTCATTAGGGCAGTTTTCAGGCTCCCGGGCCTAGAAGTTTCACTCACATCCTTGCACTCTGCATAATTGCATGGTTTGAAATATCTTAAGAATCTTCAAAACCAGTTGAGAAGAAAGATGCCATTTTTAAAGTAAAGACTTATTTTCACACAAGTCCAAAGGATGAGACTCAAGGAAGAACCTCAACAATTGACTGAAATTGAAGAATAAACTGTTGGAACTATTATTTGAATGCAGTAAAAACATTGCGTAAGCAATTCCGGTTTTCAGAAAAAGACAGGTTTAGGTTTGCTTTGCTTCTGACAACTTCAGCTTTTGACTATCTCCTTTTCACATTTGACAGCTGTCATTTTATGGTGTTAATTGCTTAACAGAACGCAGGTGTCAGAATTGCTTTGACAAATTCCGTTCTGGACATTTTATACCTCAAGGTGAGTAAAGTTCGGGTCAGCTTACCGAGGCTTTCATGGCAACCAAATCAAATTGAGACGAATCGTCATGTAACTATGCGAGAGATTGCAAAGAGTCTCAGTGTATCTCTTACAAGATTTGAAATTGACTTAAGACTTTTTGGACTCATGAAGAAATTCAATATTTGTGTACCGTACGATTCGAAAGAGATTCACTTAACACAGCAACTCACTTTTCTGAAACGAGTCATCACTTGTAATGAAAAACTCTCGTTTACAACGTCATTGAACTGAAGAGACCATGGGATCATCGAAACTTAAAGTGCATTAAAAAGATAATGCTGTCAATCTGGTGGAATTACAAAGGTATTCTCTGCTTTGAGCTACTTCTAAGAAATCCAACAACTAATGAAAATTAAGCAAGCAGTCAAAGAAGAAAAAATCGTTGGTGACTTTTAGAAAGTTACTTCAGTTTGGTTGGGAATTGATGACACATTCAAAGCATAGACTTGACCTGGCACCATCAGACTTGCATTATTTACAAATTTTTAAAATCTGTTGAATGGTAAAACTTTCACTAATGATGATGACCTGAAATGGAACACGGTTCAGTTTCTTGCTGAGAACTAAAAACGAATTAAAAGTTCCATAAGAAATCAAAGTTTTCAAAGTTTCCGACCTCAATATGAAAATAGCAGCACTCGTCAGGACAAACATAGAGAATCTGTACTTGTTTTGTAAGATATTACCGAAGTTTCGGCCATTTTGAATGCGCAGTTGTTTGACAATGGTTTGAATTAGTCGATGTGAGTGTTTTTGGGAAAATATAATAGGGGCACCGGTTAATTCGTGCGGTTTTTTTCGAACAAACCTGCTGAAGGAAGTATCCACGTTGGTCCAGTCGTTTTCAAGTTTTAAGCAGCCGAACGGACCACGATTCATTTTTATATATATAGATTGTGTTTAGGGCAGTGATATGTAATATGACTATACAAATTATAGATGAGTTTGACGCTGGGTAAAGGAACTCTGCAGCATCATTTACCACTGTAAAGTTTTGGGAAGTTGAATTAAAACGTGACGGTACCAGCTTGGGAGACAAAGAACATTCAGGACGTCGAAGAACTTTAACCACTGACAATAACATTGCTCAAGTTCACCAAATGATGTTAGACAACAGCCGATTTCCATTGAGAGAGATGACGGAGGTTATGGGTACATCCACAGAAGAATCAAGATTTAAGGAGATGAAATAGCTGTCTGAGGGTTGGATGTGTCGTTAGACCAAAAATGTATTCAAATGAACATGAACATTACCAGCGCTCTATTTGGACGAATTAAAGAAAAGCGAGCATCGCTTTGAGAAGTGTGTAAACTTACAGGGAAGAAAATAACTTTGAAGAAAGAATTGCTTGTATCTTTTTTAATTCGGATACTTTTTAGATCACACAGTTAAGATATTACGAGTCCATTCATTCGAACTTCCCAAACATTTTAACATTTTGTAACACTATTTTCTATTAAATAAGACTGCCAAATCTTTTTGTGAGACCCTGTTCACAGTGGCGCACTTAGGATTTCATTTTGGGGGGGACTTTTTCGTACTTCAATTGAGCTCACTACCATTCGAAACAATATTTTACACCAGAATTTTTTTATTAGGAGGGGTTTGAACCTCCAAAACCCCTTCTGTTCGAGCCACTGTCCTGTGCATATGTACCATTGTTCGATAACTAAATACTTACGAGTGTGGGTATCTGCCTGTAACGTCTTCATGTTCCCTCAACGTTGAAATTTTCTACGCTTTTTCAACGTGGAGCGCTGGAAACATCCACATTTTCGGTACATTTGCGGTTTTTTTCGACGCCCCCCTCCCCCTACCCGACTCTGCTACTGTATATGAGTGGCATTTTAAATTGATTGACCTTAAACGATACTTACGGGTTTGCTCGCCGTTGCTGCCGCAAATTTCAATGCCGTTTTCCAATTCGCATTCGCTGCATTCGGTTTGGTTTTATTGTGGGTTGATTTTTATTTCTTTGTTTTATTTTACGGCAGCATATACTCCTGGCTTTTTGTTGTTGTTTTGAAATTGAATTTCATTGAATTTCGTTTCAATTTCAATTTAATTAAATTACACACAGCGACTACATTTGGCATTTGCAATTCGTTCCATTTTATTTAGTTTACCTATGTTTCGTACAATTTCATTGGTGATTATCTAATATCTTTTTATGCATCATGTATATATATATAGTAGTTCTAACAGTAAATTACATTTGTAAATTCAGTTGCACATATCTTTCTTGATTTTTGTTTGGTTTTTTTTTTAATTTTTTGCTGTTGCTTTATTCAATCGTTGACTTTTGCAGTTGCCTTCGATTTTGTTATCTTTTGCATTTGTCAAATTACGTGCAAACTGGATTTGGCAACGCTTTGCTGATGTTTTTTGTTTAGGAAAACTAAAAATATAAAAATTAAAGTGAAATTATATACAAACTAATGAAATCAATATACAAAAAAAAACTTATTTGAATTTATATTATCAAATCTTTAGAAAATACACACAAAAAAAAATTTACAAAAATTAGTTGAATATATAAATAAAGTGAAGAAATTATTGAATTAATTGATTTTTATAATTGAAAATTTTGTATAAGAATTTACTTTACTAACTGTAAAAAAACTTTAGATTTGTGTTAAAAACAACACAAATAAATATTAAATTATATACAAAATATTCAAATAGATATAAAAAATACTTATTAGAATCAATATTATCAAAATTAAAAAAAATATATACAAAAAAGAGTTAAATATAAAAATCGACTTATTTCTAATAAAATTATTGATTTAATTGATTTTTGTTATAAAACTATAATTAAAAATTTTGTACAACAATTCACTTTACTAACTCTACAGTATAGCTCTGGATTTGTGATTAGAAAAACCAAAAAACTAAAAAAAAATTAAATTAAATTATATAAAAAATAATCAAATGGATATAAAAACACCTAAGTATGGATTCTTCTAATAAAAATTTTATTAAAAAAATATGGACAAATAAGTTAAATATAAAAATCAGATCATTTATCGTTAAATTATTGATTTAATTAATTTTTATTTATTTTTTAATTTATAATTTTATAATTTAGATTTACTTTCATTACACTTCAACTTAGACCTAAGAAAGTCTGACACTGCAATCGCAAATTTGCAGCCATCGTTAGTCATTTGTTTGGTTTTTTTTAGTATTTTTGTTTTGTTACAAAAACAGCGCAACATTTAATAATAGTTTCTAGTGCAAATTTCATCGATAAGTACAGTAAATTTCTTTGTTCATTTTAGCAAAACCGACCCAACTCATTCAAATCTGTGCATTCGAATTCGACACCGATTCCAATCTTCATTGTCTTCTCTGCATTTTTGCCCTCAAACCAGTTCTTATTTTTAATTTCTTCCAATCAAACTCACTTATCACAACATATCGAACTGAAAATGCTTAAATAAATCCGCAATTAACAGCATTTTCACACTTTAAATAAATTTAGAAAACTTCAAGTCTGTAGTTTTTCATTAGTTTATGCAATTATGAATTTTTATTTTTTTTTTATTTGACATATTTAACTTTACCCAAATGCCATGAAAGTTGCACTTATTTATATAAAAAGTATAATACACACACTTAAGTTCAGCGTTGGTAGGTTTCGAATTCAAGTCAATATTTAAATGCATTAGTTGGCTATCGTTTTGTGTTTCTATTATAAATAACAATTTCTTTTCTCTATGTGTATTCCTGCGCATATGGCAGTTTTTTTAATCGTTTTTTTTGTTTTTATTTGTTTGTATTGCCATGAAACATGCATTTTCTATACGTGTATGGTAAACTCTTGGCGTTCCTGTTCCTTCTTCTCGTGGTATCTGTTGCAAGTAGTAGAAAGTTTCATAAAAATGTGAAGAAAAATTAACAAGAAATGAATTTACACGTTGGGAAAGCGTTATTAAGAAATTTAATAAGTAAGTAATGGCATTGCGTGTTCAAAAGAAATAATTATCACAGCTCTAATAAACTCTAATCTTAAGGCATTAATTCTTTGAATCATATTTTTATTTCGATTTAAGTACCCATGAACAAAAAATATTCTTTATTGATGAATATAATTTTTTTATTTTGTTTCATCAAATATTCTTCAATGATAACGACGACCATTTGCGCCCAGTGTCTCATTTCGGAATTTGTTATTTAATTCGATTGCGAGTTATTTTTAACACAACCCACAGGCCAAACAGACATACAGCTGCGGTCAAAATAATAGTAGTACGCATACAACGAAAAGAAAATTAAGAAAAAATAATCTGCTTTTTTTACAAATATTTATTTTGTATTTTTTTTAACAAGTTATATGTGTTAACAATGCAATCATAAAAGAAAACTTAAGAATTAAACTCAGTTTGGTTTGATTTAAATTAAATGCGTCAAAAGCTCCAAAATATGGACGGTCAAAAAAATAGTAGTTCGCTTTACTTTCATAAAAATGAAGCAAAAATTGTGTTTCATTTTAAAAGATTTAGTGGTTAAATAGTAATAACGTAATTTTTCTTCAAATTAATATTTAGTTGCGTGACTGTTGTTTGGCTATTACTGCAGCACAGAGCCGATGCATTGAAATAACCAAATTTTTTTATATCTTTCTCTAGGGGCGTGGTCTACTGCTTCTCAAAGTTGATTATTATTTAAAAGATTATTGTGAGCAACTGTTCTCTTCACGTCACACCACAAATTTTTAATTATATTGAAGTCTGGTGATTGTGCGAGCCATTCCATAACCCTAATCCTGCTTTTGCGAAGCTCCTTTCGTGCGACCTTTCTTGTATGCTTTAGGTTATAATCCTGTTGGAAGACCCAAAGCATTGACGTTTTTTCACTGACATACGGTAGCACGATTTCCTGCAAAATTCGTACACATACACATCGATCCATCGTTTTCTTGATCAAATAAATAGCGCCACTCCATAAAACGTAGGACATGCATTTATTTATTCAGCATGTCTTACGTTTTATGGAGGTGGCGCTATTTATTTGATCAAGAAAACGATGGATCGATGTGTATGTGTACGAATCTTGCAGGAAATCGTGCTACCGTATGTCAAATAAATAGCGCCACCTCCATAAAACGTAAGACATGCATTTATTTATTGAGCATGTCTTACGTTGTATGGGGGTGGCGCTATTTATTTGATCAAGAAAACGATGGATCGATGTGTATGTGTACGAATCTTGCGGGAAATCGTGCTACCGTATGTCCGTGAAAAAACGCCAATGCTTTGGATCTTCCAACAGGATTATAACCGAAAGCATACAAGCAAGGTCGCATGAAAGGAGCTTCGCAAAAGCAGGATTAGGGTTATGGAATGGCTCGCACAATCACCAGACTTCAATATAATTAAAAATTTGTGGTGTGACGTGAAGAGAACAGTTGCTCACAATAATCTTTTAAATAATAATCAACTTTGAGAAGCAGTAGACCACGCCCCTAGAGAAAGATATGAAAATTTGGTTATTTCAATGCATCGGCTCTGTGCTGCAGTAATAGCCAAACAACAGTCACGCAACTAAATATTAATTTGAAGAAAAATTACGTTATTACTATTTAACCACTAAATCTTTTAAAATGAAACACAATTTTTGCTTCATTTTTATGAAAGTAAAGCGAACTACTATTTTTTTGACCGTCCATATTTTGGAGCTTTTGACGCATTTAATTTAAATCAAACCAAACGGAGTTTAATTCTTAAGTTTTCTTTTATGATTGCATTGTTAACACATATAACTTGTTAAAAAAAATACAAAATAAATATTTGTAAAGAAAAGCAGATTATTTTTTCTTAATTTTCTTTTCGTTGTACGCGTACTACTATTATTTTGACCGCAACTGTACATACAGAAGAGGGCATTAAAAAAACGTTCAAATCAGCCAGGAATAAATAAATCGCCTTCCAGCTCTCATTGATAATTTCAGTACACAGAGGAACAGTGGCGCATACAGAATTTTATTTTGAGAGTAGATAGCTAGGTAAGAAGGTTAGTAGGTATGGTTGCCCCAAGAGGAGCACACTTACGCCATAAAGGCCCATTGTGATACCACATGCGATTAAGCAATAAGCCGCTCACTCGTTAAACCAGTTGGAGCTTTTTACAAAGTTTAGTAGACAGCGAATGGTCTTATCAGCTAGATCCTCCTAGACTATCGAAGAAGAAGTTTCCCAAATAGATCATCCTTTTTATGGGCAAAACAGGACAGGAGCATAGTATGTTAGGTATATTTTCCTCCGACAGACTCGTTTGAAAGCAACCGCAACCTTTTTGCATGGGGGCCAGTTAAGCAGTTACCACCGTCAGAATACCGATCATGGTTCTTATCTGGGCGCTGTTTAGTGAGAAAGGTTCTTTGGAACGTCCAAGGTTTAAGGTTGCCACATTTGGCGTATAAGGAAACTTGTGTTGCCTTCAACCCATCTTAACTTCCCCTTTACACTGAGCCAATCAGAGGCTACGCAGAATGCTATGACCTCGGCTTGGAAGACACTGATCTGACTAATCTCACAGTTGGAGCTTTAAGTTTAAATTTAGTTCTTCGGAGTAGATACCACAACCCACCCCACTAAACAGTTTCGATCCAATAACAAACAACAACTGGCTGTCATATAATCTACGTTCAGAGATAAGCAGCTCAACAAATTTAGAATTGCTGAGTGCCCAGAGGGGTTTACGTGAATTTCTGATATTTTGTATTTTTGTATATTTTGTACTCAAGAATGTTGCTGATCGTTGAAGAAATCATTCAAAGAGGTTCGGTAGTTTCTGCGATACGATGTTTTCTCGCTAAGTTAACTACTACATTTACAAGTGGGAGTCAATTCTATAGAAAATTACCAGTTTTGTATGGCAGCCTCCTTAAGACTTGGAGATAGCGGGTAGGTATGTTTGAAAAAAACATTCGAAAGAGAAAATAAATTGGTGTTAGGCATACATTTGATGCGTCTGGGGGCAACCTGGAATCTTGGAATCTATTTTATAAAAATGATAGTTTTTGTACGGGAGCCCCAGTAAGTGTTGGACATAACATATTAATATGTTTGAAAGAAATGCCCAGGAGAGAAAACTAGTGGGGTCAGTCATAGATTTTAACCATCTAAGAGCAAAATCTGAGCAGCTGTGGAGCAATTTGTCGAATTTCCCAGATTTTTACCAGCTTTGACCTCAATGCCAAACTGCATAAAACTGCATAAAATTAGAGGTTCTTTATCATCAAAGTCGAAAAATCGTGCATTAAATCATGTCTAATGTTCATATTGTAACGATGGGGCACTATGTGCTGTGCTATGCATGAATGCTTTTCCAAGCATACTTTTAGGCATGCACTTTGGAGTACGGCCAACTTGCTCTAATGCCGATATGGCAGGGATGGTTCGCGGCGGTGATGGGCTGCACTAGAACGATCGAGATATAAAGTACAACTAGAATGTGCAAGAAACATCGGCACGATAAGAAAACCAGTATAAAAGCAGCAATGTTCAGGGCACATGGACGAGTCTGTGTTGAGCAAGCAAAGGGGAAACATGCAATAGTAGTAGTGTAAAGTAGTAACCAGTGTAAATTTGTGAATAAAGCGATTGTTGGTTTTTGGACTGCGTTTGCGCTGAGTAATTGAAGTCGTTTTATTTTCAAGCACAATCCAGTATACGAACTTAGAAGTCATTTTCGTAACAATATGTATGTGTGCATATAACGCCCATGACACAATGAAGGCCTTCAAAATATAAAGTAATAAATTTCTTGGAACACCAGCTCTCTGCACAAAACCAATAAAGTTTTCACTGTAAAGTCAAAACTCGAAATTTAACACCATAAGTGTTGCTAGGCTGATATGAGAGCACTTTTCAATTGTTTACTTACTAACTTGAAGACTACTGCCCTCAGAACGAAGGATTGTCTGCAATTCAGTAATTTATAAGAAACTGAAAGAATGTAAAACCCATATTTACCATGTATTAACAAAATGTATATAATGTAGAATGCATTAGCGATCTTTATTTTATATGCCGTTCAATAGGCCCCAATAATTTCCGCTAACTGCCACAATATCTTATTTATTTATTTTACTTTATTTATTTTATTTTATTTTATTTTAATTTATTTTATTTTATTTTATTTTATTTTATTTATTTTATTTATTTTATTTATTTTATTTATTTTATTTATTTTATTTATTTTATTTTATTTTATTTGATTTTATTTTATTTTATTTTATTTTATTTTATTTTATTTTATTTTATTTTATTTTATTTTATTTTATTTTATTTTATTTTATTTTATTTTATTTTATTTATTTTATTTATTTATTTTATTTTATTTTATTTTATTTTATTTTATTTTATTTTATTATATTATTTTATTTATTATTAATTTTTTCTTATTTTCAAGTGCACTGCCATATTGTAAAATATTAAGAATGAAGTTACCTTGCCAACAGTGAGGTCAATTCCTCTCTATCCATCTTGGCCAGCTGTCCGTCGGTGTTTTCCATAACGCGTTGCACTTCCAAGTCCAGTGCACGCTGCTCGCGATCGCATTCAGCTTCGCTGAATTCACGCGAATCAGTAAAACCCGACGGTGGACGAAAACCCAGATCTCCTGCAGCCACAGCGGCTATAGTGGCAGCCAGAGAGGTGCCCATATCCGAGTTAACCTCACTGTCTAAACTGTGGCATTGTGAAACGATCAATAGAAAATATCACATGAAAAATATTATTATGAATTAATGCATTTATTGTGCAATATTTAAGTTTAACTTAAAGCTAATGTAAAGCTTAGCTTAAAGATAATTCGATTTAGTATATTAGATGATTAGAGAACAGAAACACTTGTTGCAATGGAATTGGAATACTCGTAAGTCAAAAGTTGAATGTCAAACTTAGTTGCTCCCAGTAGCTTTCAAAATACTTTCAAGTTTATAATTTTAATTACATTAACCAGCAAAGCTGAGTTCAGTTCAGAGAAGTGAACTCTTTCAACCTATTCAACTAATTTATGAAGTTCCAGCTGAATTAGGAAGAAAGACTTCAAAGTGTCACTCAAGCAAGTAGTAAGTTCTAAAAAATCAACGTTGGCCTACTGTGCTTAGTTGGTATATGCTAACAACTGTGGCTGAAATAATACAAAACAAAGAATAAGGATCAAGGATCCTAAGTCACAGAAGTTCTATTTAGATAACTTGAACTGTTTAGCAACCAGAAGCTACGATTAGAAAAGGAAATTCCTAAACGAAATTCTCTTCGTAAAGAAGAAATTCTAATAGTTACTACAGATCACACTGGGTGGATTTCTTCCAAGTTCCAACTGGTTTTGATCATCCAGCATAAAATCTTTACAAGCAGAGCTTTGCCCACTTTTGGCCCCCCACTCCTAATTTTTAATTACACTGTGCAACAACAAATTTTACGCACAAAAAATCGATATCCTCACAAAACTAGGGTCCAAATGTAGTAAAATTGCGTTTTTAGTTTTTCTCCCTGACGTCAGGATTTTTTTAAAAGGACTTTGAAATTTCAAGGACATGATTATTTCAAAATATTATTTAAAAAATTGAGCACATTGTAGAATAACAATATGGGTACTAAATGGAAGAGAAAAATCCTAAGAATCTTAGAAAATTCATGTTTTCGCGCAAAAGGACAAGGAGCTATTGAAAAGGTCCTCTTAAAACTTTATCCCTGTCACACGCTGTTATAAGTAATTGCCAATCACTTTGCTATAAGACGCTTCTTACTGGCTACAACTTAGCTTAGCTTATGTCTTTTTAAATTTTTGTGTAATCTTTTACAAATATTTTAGTTTTCAATTAAATGCAATTCAATTTGGTTTTGGAGTTTGGGGTTTAGGTACCTGAACTACCTGTTGTTACTTCCAGGGCAAATTCGCCGATCCAACGAGTGATTATCCTTGGCCGCGATTTGCTGCTGCTGCTGCTGGTGCTTGCGACTGCGATGAGCGCGCTTGTCGCCATTGCTGCCGCCGGCGCTTGAGCTGCCTCCAACAATAACGCCGCCAACACCGCTGCCGCTGGCGCCGCCAATATGACGCGGCGTATTGATGCGCCGCTCCACGGGCGAGGCCTGCTCGTTGTTGGACTCGGTGCTCGAGTCCGGCCGAAACATATCTAGAAAGAGGTACGGATAGCGAGCGACCGGTTTAGGTCTGACGCTCACAGCATCGCCACGCCGCGCCGCATACGCACCTACTGCAACACGCCCGTCGCTGCCGCGCGTCGACTTACAAGGAACTCTGTACGTGGGCATGTTCGAGAATTCGGTGCTGGGACTGATGCTCGTGTCCGACTCGGACTCGCAGTGTGCGCCCGCATTGCTGCCGCCAGCAGCTGCTCCACAACTGCCGCCACCGCCACCGCCGCCGCTGCTGCTGCTGGCGCTCTTGTTGCCGCCGCGACTGCCATCGGAGCGGCCCGTCTTCTTCGAGTGACCCGACTGCGCGCCGGCTACCATTGTCATCGATTTGCTCAGCGTCGACTCGTCTAAACAAGGCACATTAAATATTCAATTTGTTGGCGCCATAAATAACATTGCGCCAGTGCCGATGCCGATGCTTACCGTCGGTGTTGTAGTAGCGCTGCTTGTGCCAGCTGGACTTGGACTTGACGTGCCCGAAGCCGGAGGCGGGCAGCAACGGATAGGCCGTTGCGTTGAGATTGTCGCCCTCCGGATGGCCGAATGTCTTGAATTGCATTGTGTAGTCCATCGGCGAGGCGGCCACACCGCCGCGCGTGGGCGTCTTTGCCGGCGCGCCGGCACCTGTGCGGCCGCCATTAACGCTGAAGGTGGCGTACGGTGAGATCTCATACATTTCTATTAGGCCAAATGCGTCGACGGGCGAGTACGTGCGGTAGCGACACCAAAACAAACACAAGAAGATACAAAAATAAACGGAAACGTTTTAATTGCGGTGGGCAGTTTGGGGCGGGGAAATCGTATAGTGTGCGGTGTTGCAAGGTGACCAGTCGAACGATTCGGTAGAATTTTACAAGGTGCCACCTGAACTAAAACACCAACTGATTTCCATGTTATATAAAAATTAAAATAAAATAAAATAAAATAAAATAAAATAAAATAAAATAAAATAAAATAAAATAAAATAAAATAAAATAAAATAAAATAAAATAAAATAAAATAAAATAAAATAAAATAAAATGAAATGAAATGAAATAAAATAAAATAAAATAAAATAAAATAAAATAAAATAATATAAAATAAAATAAAATAAAATAAAATAAAATAAAATAAAATAAAATAAAATAAAATAAAATAAAATAAAATAAAATAAACCAAA
This sequence comes from Melieria omissa, assembly GCA_963971225.1. NCBI lineage: Eukaryota > Metazoa > Arthropoda > Insecta > Diptera > Ulidiidae > Melieria > Melieria omissa. The sequence goes on from OZ020267.1 coordinate 39,762,974, forward strand.
ATAAAATAAAATAAAATAAAATAAAATAAAATAAAATAAAATAAAATAAAATAAAATAAAATAAAATAAAATAAAATAAAATAAAATAAACAAATAAAATAAATATTAAACATTCGATCAAAGAAAACATTATCTTTTTATTGGGCAAAATTAAAAGCCTAATTTTGAATTGTTTTAAAAAAATTTATATTTATGTATATTCAAAAAGTATTTTTTATTAACACATGAAGGGCAATTTACTTGTTATATTTTGAATTATTAGTAAAAATTAAAAACCGAATTGAATTTAATTAATTTTTAATTAATTTAATAATTTAATTAATTTTTTATTCATTTAATAATTTAGTTAATTACTAACTAATAAAAACCAATTAATTCATTTATTTTTAATTATTTAAATAATGAAATTAACTATTCATTAAGTAAAAATTAATAATATCAATTATTTTATAAAATGTTTTTTATTAAAAAATTAATAATTTAATTTAATGCTAATTAATGAAAAAATTATTTATTAATTAAAAATTAATCAAATTAATTAAATATATTTATTTAATTAAAAAATTCAAATTAATTAAATATATTTATTTAGTTAATTATTTATTAATTAAAAAAATTATTTATTTATTAAAAATTAATTAAATGTAAATTATTTAATCATTTATTAAAAAATATTTTAAAAAATTTTTTATTTATTTTCAAGAAGTAAGTTTTAATAATAAATTAAGGTCTAACTCGACTGTTATAATTTTTAATATTAATAACAATTTACCCAAGTTTCAGCCATTGATAAATAATTCCTGATCTAGAAGAATTAGCTTCATAAACAAAAACAAAAATTAATTACTTTCGAACTAGTTGTCCGATTTAGATGGGATTGTGACATATTGCAGATATCATTTAGATGCAATAACAGAAAATTCAGTGGAATTTGTCGCCTTGTCGCCGGTCACCACACATTGCTTCATGTATGTGTGTGTGTATTTGTCTGGAGTCCTGTACGCAATTTGTGGACAACGGCACGTAGCATTTAGCACCAAAGCTCGCACCGTTGCCGCCTTTTCATTTTTACAGCTCGAAACTTGAGCCATTTGTTGACTTTGCCAGACCGCCGACTAGTGTTGCACGTCTCACCTGATTCATTGCCTTTATCCACTGTCTTCACCGGCGACGCGCTGTACACCTGCTGATTGCGCCGGTTGTCGTGGTCCTCCTTGTAGTCGCCGGGCAGCGTTCTCGACTCATAACCCTCGGCCATGGGACCGCACAGCGTGCGACGGTGTTTAATTGTTAGAGCGCTGCACGTTGGTGGGATGAAACGTGAAGTGGAGATTAGTGAAAGTGTAAATGATGCCGAGCAGAGAAAATGGAAAACGTGATTTTGTTGCTATTCCAAATGAAATTTCAAAACTTAACTCTGGAACAGCTGCATTGGCAGAATAGGCAGTGCGCACATGAAGTCTCATGGAAGAGAATTAATAGCTAGCAGCGACTTAGGGAATCAAGCAAAACGTGCCGCTGTTTGTTTGGCTAATTGTAAATAATATCATTGTGCTAATTGTGAAATGTTGAACTTATGGTTGAGCGGTGTAGCGAGAGATTAATGAATGGTAATGATTTTCAAACAGGAAAGCGAGTCAATGGAGCGTGGATCATATAGTGACTAGTTATCACAGGATTTGCATAGTTTGATTGTAGGGTTTGAAATGGTGTTCAACCAAATTTGGTAGATCTGGCTGAATAAAGGTGAGGACAGCCAAGGGTAGATTCGCAGGTAAGTAGGTTGTAGTGGACACACTTTGACCTCTATGTGGGCTGTTTTACTTGGAGGTTTTTCCTCTGTCTGCCAAGAGCGCACTTGTGGGATTCTTGTAATTCTAATCTGTTTCATGTGGATAGCGAGCCACATGAAGCTCCTAGCTTGAGCTCGGAATCGAACCTGGGACTTTTAATGTGAGAATCCCGCGCGCTACCCACTGGACAATCGAGACCGGGCAGGGGAACATTACTTGACTCATGTTTTTATTGTTGTTCAATGTCTTCAAACGTATCTACATCTCCTTTCCAGAAGGAAGCAGACGTAGAAAAGATTGCCTATATTTCTGACCAGATGCATCAGAAAAATTAATTTTTCAGTTTCTACCTTCAATTCTTTGACTTAAGAATCAGACAGAAAATCTCGGCATTCCTTTGAAATCTTCGTTTGATACTCCTTTTGATAAGGAAAATATATCCTTCACTTTTTGTGTTTCTATACTGTTTTAGCTCAGTGAAAACTGTCCATTTTTTAAGTGTTCTTCTCTTATATCAGGTGTACAACTTTGCTTCCGCCGTTTTCCGATAGGTGGCTGTACCGGCTGAGGCTGGTTGAAATACATAGATGGTAATGCCTTTAAAGTGAGTGTGGACAGTGCCTAACGAATTGTCATCGCCGTTTCAGTGACAGTTGTTCTTGTTTTCGTATTATTCACGCTCGAAAATGTCCGTTTATGTGCCCAATTCTCGCCATTTGCGGGAAGTTTTACTTTTCTGTTACAATTCGGAAAAAAATGCAGCTGAAGCGCATCGAATGCTCTCAGAAACTTACGGTGATGCTGCTCTGAGTGAAAGAACGTGTCGGGAGTGGTTTCAACGTTTTAAAAATGGTGATTTCGATGTCGAAGACAAACATGGTGGTGGAAGAGAAAAAACCTTCAAAGATGAACAACTAGAAGCATTGCTTGATGAAGATTCGTGCCAAACCCAAGAAGAGCTTGCCGAATCGTTGGGAGTGAGTCAGCAAGCCATTTCAAAACGTCTCAAGGCCCTGGGCATGATTCAGAAAGAAGGAAACTGGGTGCCGTACGAGTCCTCCAACACGACAATGCTCGGCCTCACGTCGCAAAAGTGGTCAAAAAGTACCTGGAAACGCTGAAATGGGAAGTCTTGCCCCACCCGCCGTATTCCCCAGATGTCACCCCTTCTGACTTCCACCTATTCCGTTCGATGGCACACGGCCTGGCAGATCAACATTTTCAATCCTTCGAAGAATTGGAAAAATGGATTGCTTCATGGATAGCGTCAAAAGAGGACTCCTTTTTTCGAGCCGGGATCCGAAAATTGCCGGAAAGATGGGAGAAAGTTGTCGCTAGCGACGGACAATACTTTGAATAATACATCTGTAAGCACTTTTTCGCAATAAAGCTTTTAGTTTTGGAAAAAAACGGCGGAAGCAAAGTTGTACACCTGATATTCTTAAATGACTTGCCAAGCAACCATAACGTGGCACGTTTTACTAAAGAATCCATTTATATATAATTTTAAAGTTAATTGGTCTCAGGCTCATAACGACCAGAATTGTTAGTAAATGTCAAAGAGAAACGCGAAAGAACTGCGTCCGGCGGAAGTAAAAGAGGTCTGCATGTCCGCAACTTGTACGAAAAAAAATATGATTTTTGGTTCTAAAAATTTCGTGTTTTAAGCCAATTCTTACTTTTGAATTCTTACTTTTGAATCACAATGAATCAACTGTCCATTAAGTGAGCTTCTTTGACCTAAATTACATAAATTATTATCTTCTTTGAACTTTTTTTAGCTCAAGTTGAAAACGCGTTGAGAACAAAGTGTATTAGCCGCTTTAAAAAGTTTTATAGGGGTTTAATTTAAAGATATGTACACATACATATGTAAGACCGCCTTGAGACGGACCGATGCAGGGTTAAGAGTTAACCTAACCTAACCTACGTAAGGATGCTTCCTCATCTGACACAAGTTTCACTTTGTTAATCTTTGTGAAAACCACGCAGCCTATTCAGCGCAACTATTTCACCCACAGTGAACTTTGTACCTAATCAAATGCACCAAATGTTCATTTAATTATGACAAAATTTTCATCTCCTGACATTTCACTCTCTTTACAAGCAATCAATTTCCGTTTGTTTTCTAATGAGCGTCGCGGCTGTCAATTTTCAATTTCTATGCGAAATTCCCCACAAAAACCCAGTGAAATAATTTCCTAATTAACATGGCAACTAATTAATATCTGAATGCTACGTTTTTCTTCCCCTTTTTTTCATTCAACGCCAACTAAATTATGTTGCACAGTGGAATGGGCACCCGGCCCACTTCAACCAGGCAACGCACACTGACCTACCCACAGCTCGAAATTGACATCGTACTACAAACTAAACATACATAGATATGTATGTGTGTGTGTACAGTGGCGCACAAAGGGGGAGTTGGTGGTTGAAACCCCCAAATACAAAAATTGCTTGTACAAAATATAATTTCGAATGGTATTCGACTCAGAAGTTGTAAGCAAAACTTCCCAATTCAAATCCTATGTGCGCCACTGTGTGTCTATGTTTGCTCGCTTTCATACTCACATTGTGATGATGGCCACCGTAATGATGACGATGACAATTAACGTTGAAAACCAATCGCCGTTGGTGGGGTTCGTTGCATTTATCAAATTGTTCATCAAATCGTTTTCCGATGGGAAAACGGACGGCGGCGGTATGGTGACTCCTTCCAGGTTGGTCGTGGCAAAGTGATAGTGTTCGGTGGTTTTGCCGGCATCGTTTGTGGCCGACACGCGCAGTTGGTACCACTTGGCGGGCAGGAAATCGCAAAATATTAAATTTTCACGATTCTCCTCGGCATTGGAGATGTCGGATGTGACGACCGTCCAGCGGATGTCCCCTGTGTGAAAATGCCAAATGAAAATTGTTGATTGCTCGCGGCGTGCACAAAGAAGCGGATGCGGTTGTCGGTCGGTCGGTTGGTCGGTGCGACTGTCGACATGCGAGCGCGACATCAATTTTGCACGCAATAATTTTTTTTTCAATGTTTAATTTGCATTTCATAGACTTAAGTCTGTGTGAATTTGTATTTGTATTTGTGTTGCTGTTGTTGTGTTATTAATAAACCGTTACAGTGAGTCCCACGTCGCTTACTGTCATTGTGGTAAATTGGTTAGCAACCACCTGCCAAATTCTGCTCTTCTACTTTTATGATTTATCGGCGAATTGATTTATTATATTTGCGTATTTTTTTATAATTTTTTTGTAAATGCACTAAGAACGGTCCGAGTTGCGAACTTTAATGACAAATTAAAGTAGCATTTTTTCTGTTGAGTTATTGCGGCAGCATAAAATTATCGACTGCAATTAAAATTATCGACTGCAGTGATTAATTTTTGGTGCATTTGTCATGCACGATTACTGTGGCTACAAAACTCCAATCGAGTTGAATGGTGCAATTAAATTGAATTCAATTAAGCGACCATTGGCAGTGCAGCAGTCGCTTTTTTGTATGCAAACCACAGGGGAACCGGTTTCGCCCGGGAGAAATACAGTGCTGCCACCAAAATGCCAAACAAAAATCATTATTGAATTAAGGAAGGTTGCTGTTGTTGTGTTGACAGTTCAAAACCAGTGGTCAACCACCGAGCGTTGCTTTTAAATATTTAGTCGAAAATGGTACAATGTGGACCATGGGACACTGAAATCTCAGAAGATAATTCAGTTAGGAAATCGTTGGTCTAATCTAAATCGAATTTTCTCAATTATAACACATTCTTCCTTTCTGAGGCGCAATTGCACAAGTGCACAATTCAAATTGTGCACTTTCATTAGGAGACTCTATAGCTGTTCTCATTTTTTAGATGAACAGCAGTTCACATATTTGGTGTTAAAGTCATAAGACGACTCCTAGACTTTTTGTTTAATTTATGTTATCTCTGTGAATCACCTATAGAAACATGAAGAGATCTACATTGGACCAATATGACTTCTGAATGTAAGTGCAGTCTACGCTGTAAGCGAATCTTTCTTATCTAAAAAGCGACATTTAGTTTCTTTAAGAGTTTTGGTTACTTTTAAAACTGAAAACTTTTGAGCTTGAATGAAGTAAGCTGGCTAGCGAATTAGGTCACGCATAGACCCTTTTGGGTCCCTAGAGGTACCAGTTAGAGCTCCTTAGTGTTGCAGATCGAGGTAAAAGTGATCGATGTGAATGTGGGTATTCCTAGCAAAGTTCAGAAGGGACTTCATGTCATTCTTTTGTTTGAGGTTTGACGCTGTAGGGAAACTTAAGTTTAATCAGATATTTAATGCGAAAGACAACTGGTTCATTGGGCTCAATCAGCGATTCTTTCCTTTAGCTGCAACAAGTAGCTGTTGTAGGTCAGCAGACTCGCGGTTCCAATTGCCTCCAAATATTTGCAATATTAATTTGTGTTTGCAGTCGATCACATAGCAGCCAGTCATATGTTTTTCTTGTTCTTCTTCTTACTGACTAAAAGTTACTGGACAAAATTACTCCAGTAAAAACTTGCAAGTTCTCACGAAACAAACAGTCACTGTACGACCTCAGTTTCTCTCTCGTTGCAAGAGATTTGGCGTACACAAACAGGACCCAGTAAAAATTTGTACAACTTTGCACAAATTTGTCAAATTACCCGTACCCAAACAGACTTCATGTATCTTAGCCGATGATTGAAAATTTTGGATTCATGACTGGTGAAACTATATTTCCTGCTATAACAGAAGCATCATTCAGGCAACGAGAAATTCAATATTCCATGTAGACCACAAGAACCCATTCTCGGAACAATTGCTTTGAATAATTCATTGAAGGCTACAACAGCATTGATGTTTTCTTCCAAATATTATTTTAAAAGTAGCTCAATAAGTCAGAGACTGTAAGGATTCGCTGAGATTAGTGAGCTGTTAGGGGGACCTTACCACCTTCTGGATACACGGTCAAGCGGACCTTAACGGACATAAGTCGTTTGATGAGCTGGCCAGGGTGGAATCTGCTGTGGACTTACAACCCAAGTGGGTGGTATCGCTTTAATGTGAAAAGCTAAGACAAATACAGGGCTACTTCCTGCGGTCAGTAAACAATAGATGACGAAATCTCCCCAGCTGCATACTGGCTACGCTAGAACGTCCGTAGAACAAACGATCTGCTGCTATATTCTCGTAGGAATGTTTTTAGGCCAATGATGACCATTCTGCTACTCACGAACAACAGCAAAGCCGACGCTGTCTTATATGTATTCGTATTTGTGCCTCGACTTCGCTGCTACTTGCGAGAAGCAGAATGATTATCACTGCTCTAGGATGATCTCTTTGCATAGATAACGGGTCTCTGATCAATTGGTCTACAAGTATTTTGCAGGAGCTGCAGACTATGAAACACTCAAACATTTCCTGTTTTAGCCTTGAAAACACCGTGCGACAGCATTTTTCACACCGGGCAAAATCCATATGTGCGTGAAACTAGAGACCAAATATAGTAATACTGCGTACTCGGTTTTTCATTTCCACATCCTTTGTCCTTTTAAAAGGACTTTACAATTTTAATTAAAAAATAAAAAAAAAATATTAAAAAAAATTAACCTCGTTAGAATATGCCGATATGTATATCAAATGAAAGAGGAAAGTCTGAAGAATTCAAATTAAATATATTTTTTGTCTATTTATAAAAAAAAGGATATGAAAAAGGTGTTTTGAAAATTTTAATCCTATATATCTTTTAAAATTTATACAGAAATTTCTTGAAAAGTAAGTATGTTCAAATCCAAAATCTTCTTGATCCCGTGTCAAAATTTCATTACTATAACTTTATTGGTTAGTAGCGCCATCTACTGTGGTATCACAACGGGCCAATAGTTGTGCCTAAGTGTGCTTTCACATTGAAGGTTGCCACTCCAACCTAACCTAACCTAACTTTATTGGTAAGAAAGTTTAAAAAAAAAAAACGGTGGAAGCTGCAATTCTAATGAAGTACAAAAATTCTAATTTATTTAACCAATGAAGCCAGTACCCAAATAAGAAAGAAAGTGTCCGTCTTTCTCTTCTTTATTCTCCATGTGCTATATGCTTTTTTCTTTACATTCTGAAACCACACTAAAAACCCCTATTCAATTCAATTTAATTTGCTACAAATACCCTCAACTATATTGAATATTATATAAAAAGCAAAGCTTATGTTCTATGTTAACGCTTCACAAATTACTGAAATGTGAATTAATTATGTTTTTCCCCAATACTCGTACGTAACTAAAATAGGCTGCCATTTCGCAGAACTCTACACACTGTGATTGTATTTGTTTGGACTTTAGATAATTCGACAAATCACATGCGACAAACGCTAATTAAAACGTTTCATCACATTTTGTTGCGGAATTGTGCAATGTAAATCGGAAAACGTGTAACCAATAAACTCTAAAAACCACAACCGCAACACACGCAATCAAACGGCCAACGAAAATCGACAACCCGCGCCACCACCACCGCCCACCGCCCACTCGGCCATTTAACCGCACAACCGACTGGCCGACGCTTATGACAAAAATATTCAATTACACACACAAAATGTTGCACTTTAAGCGACACACGTACGAACCGCAAATGCCAACAACAATCAAATGAGTAATAGCAACAACAACAACAACAGCAGCGCGACAACCACAATCGAATGCACAGCAGTGACAAAGACAACAATCACAATAAACGCGCTGCACATCTCTGCACACAATGCACAGCCAAACAATTGTTGACGTGTGTTTGTGTTCATGTGTGTGTGTGTGTGTGTGTGTGTATGGCTTACCCAGCGGCCGATGCTCAATGGAGAAATGATGAATTGGGCAGCCGCCATTATTCCACGTTGACAATTTCAGATTAACGCACGACGCATTGGTGGCAATCAGCTCGTTGCCGTTTGCTGCCTGCGAGGCTGCAATGTGAAAGGATTTACATGTTGTGGAATGTTCACAACACAAGTGATTCAGTTAGTAAGTGAGTGATTGAGTCAGTCGGGCCTTTTGAATCTATTTTTAACCAATTTGCAATGTTTTTAGCAAAAATCAATTTAAATTTAAATTCAATCAATATTTCTACTAGCAAACAAGTAATCTAAGCTGCAAGCGATTGCACTCACCTTTGCCCTTTGTCCAGACATTAATTTCCTCGCTCGCCGCGCCGTCGCCCACAATGTTGTGCGCCGACATTTTGATGATGTACTGATTGCCGCACTTGAGGCCCGTAATCGTGTACGCGTTGTTCTCGGGCATCAGCTCCGTCTGCGACCACGACTCGCCCGTGATGCGATACGAGATCGAGTAGCCCTGCAGCGGGGCGCCGCCGTCGTCCGGCGGATCCCAGCTGACGCGTATGCTGTCGGCCGATGCGTACTGGACGATGATTTGGGGAGCGGCGGGCGGCTTCATCGCAATCACTTGATATTGAATTTCATCACTTCCGAAGAGATTATTTGCCGTGCAAGTGTAATTTCCGGACAGACTGCCTTCGACTCCTTTGGCCGGTCGGTTGGCCAGTTGGTTGGTTGGTTGGTCGAATGGGTGGGGTTTAGTTGATTGGATGGTCGATTGTTTTGCAGGTCGCAACGGTCGGAGTTCGTGTGCGTTGAGGTTGCGGTGCATGGGAAATAAATTAAAATAGAAAAGATTGTAAATGGGTTAAGTGAAATGGAAAATGCGATTAAAAATGCAGAGATAATTGTAAATCTGATTTGTGCTGTGGTGTATGAAATAACTTCACATGTCGAGAAATGTTCATAGTGCACCTTGTAGGAGTTTATTGTGTGCGTGTGAGTAGATTCAAATTTAATTTTAGCTCATTTTACTTAGAAGTTTTTGCAAAATTCATGTCAAAAGATCTTCCATAGAAATATAAAGAAATAGATCTGTGAGATGCTAAAACAAGTTTGACCTCAATTGGTAAAGGTAGGTTAAAAAAAGCGAGTGTCTTTAGGTCCACCTTCAGGGACCGCAAATAGCAGTTTTTTTTAGAAAATATATGTATATTTGAAAAAATACTATGAAGGAAAGGTCATACAAATAAATGAAATATACCAATACATTTCTTTTCGCACCGAGAATCAAACTTGGCAATAAACTTTTTTTTGTAACTTTTATGGAAAAAATAAAACATAAGAATTAAAAAAAAAAGAAAAAATTTAAAAAGTAAAAAATAAGATTTATTTTTTATTTATATTTGAAAAATCTTTTAATAACAATTATTTATTTTTTTTCATATTAGTGCACAAATAACAGTTTTTTTGATTTTTATTTTAGTTGTCCTATTATAGAACGACTGCCTGATTTGCTACCCAAAAACGACTTGAGTGTGACCAGATTTCAGTCACACCCCGCTAAAGTTCATTGGGGTATGACATACCCCACCACACCAATAACTTAACTTTTTGTGTAAATATCAGGTGTACAACTTTGCTTCCGCCGTTTTCCGATATGTGGCTGTACCGGCTGAGGCTGGTTGAAATACATAGATGGTAATGCCTTTAAAGTGAGTGTGGACAGTGCCTAACGAATTGTCATCGCCGTTTCAGTGACAGTTGTTCTTGTTTTCGTATTATTCACGCTCGAAAATGTCCGTTTATGTGCCCAATTCTCGCCATTTGCGGGAAGTTTTACTTTTCTGTTACAATTCGAAAAAAAATGCAGCTGAAGCGCATCGAATGCTCTCAGAAACTTACGGTTATGCTGCTCTGAGTGAAAGAACGTGTTGGGAGTGGTTTCAACGTTTTAAAAATGGTGATTTCGGTGTCGAAGACAAACATGGTGGTGGAAGAGAAAAAACCTTCAAAGATGAACAACTAGAAGCATTGCTTGATGAAGATTCGTGCCAAACCCAAGAAGAGCTTGCCGAATCGTTGGGAGTGAGTCAGCAAGCCATTTCAAAACGTCTCAAGGCCCTGGGCATGATTCAGAAAGAAGGAAACTGGGTGCCGTACGAGTTGAAACCGAGGCACATCGAGCGCCGTCTATTTGTATGTGAGCAACTGCTTCAAAGACAAAATCGTAAGGGGTTTTTACATCGAATCGTAACCGGTGATGAAAAGTGGGTTCGATACGATAATCCTAAACGCAGAAAATCATGGGGAAAGCCCGGGCATGCTTCTTCGTCGAAGGCAAAACCGAATATTCACGGCGCCAAGGTTATGATTTGTATTTGGTGGGATCAGCTCGGTGTGATTTACTACGAGCTCTTAAAACCGGGTGAAACCATCACAGGAGATCGCTACCGAACGCAACTGATGCGCCTTAGTCGCGCGCTAAAAGAACAGCGGCCACAATATCAAGAGCGACATGACAAAGTCATCCTCCAACACGACAATGCTCGGCCTCACGTCGCAAAAGTGGTCAAAAAGTACCTGGAAACGCTGAAATGGGAAGTCTTGCCCCACCCGCCGTATTCCCCAGATGTCGCCCCTTCTGACTTCCACCTATTCCGTTCGATGGCACACGGCCGGCAGATCAACATTTTCAATCCTTCGAAGAATTGGAAAAATGGATTGCTTCATGGATAGCGTCAAAAGAGGACTCCTTTTTTCGAGCCGGGATCCGAAAATTGCCGGAAAGATGGGAGAAAGTTGTCGCTAGCGACGGACAATACTTTGAATAATACATCTGTAAGCACTTTTTCGCAATAAAGCTTTTAATTTTGGAAAAAAACGGCGGAAGCAAAGTTGTACACCTGATAATTTTGAATTCAAATTGATATTTTTGATGGTCTAGTAGTCATCGATTTATTCAAAAACCCTCCGTACGGAAAAATAAGAGACAAATACCAACTGTCCAACTGCTACGTGCAGTTCAGTATTCGCAGTTCGTCGCCGTAGAAAACGAATCTCGTATGTTCCATTGGATTTAATAGCACATACGACAATCGTTTTCATCGTATCATATGTTCCAAATAATATCATTATTTTTTACATTATCATGATTCTGTAAATCCTTGAGATAATGCGAAGCTGTACCAAAACTTCGTCACTACAGCACACAATGTTCGGTTTGTCTGAGAGCGAAAACCTTATATATTTTGCAAAAAATGCGCTAATTTTGAGACCCTGTATTTCGATACTCTTTCACCGTAGCTACCAAAAATTGTATGTCACATAACTATATGTATGTCGTTTTTGAAACAGACTATGGTTTTTGGAAAATTATACAATGCAATTTTTGTAAACCCCATTTTATGAAGTCAACCTATAAATATCAGTATTTGTCCTTTATTTTTCTTATATTTGTTATTTTCTTTTACAAATTGCTTAAACATGACATTTTTTGCATTTTCTTAAATGAAGAATAATATATAATTGCTATCTTTTATATTTGTGTTGTTTTATGAGGTTGCTGCTATATAAATTTCTGGGGTATGTCATACCCCACCACACCAATAACGTAATTTTTTTTCACCACACCAACGCCGGGTTAACAAATAAATAAAAAATAACTATTATTTGTTAAGTCATTAATTAAAAGTAATTAAATAACTTTCTATCTTTATCTTATAACTATCATTAACCCTTTCGGGACGGAGTTTAATTTTGGAAACCAAAATACTCTTGGTAGAAATGTTCCCATGGTAAGAAAATTGGGGCTAAAAAACTATTTTGCTTACTCACAAATTCTGAAATCTTCTTTTTGTCCAGAGACATATATTTCGAGCAATTATTTTTCGTGGGTTCTTAAATCTGAATAACTATTTTGAGGGGTCTTAAAAACTAGCTGGGACGTATTATCCCAGTAGTCCAGAAAGGGTTAAGTTGCATTCATATAAATATTCCCACATGTTCATTATCATTTTGAAATCGATCGGTTTGTATAAAAAGAATTGAACATGTGGTTGAGAAATTTCGTTAGCATTTTAATACAAAAATTTAGAGGCGACATTTTGTCCATTTTGTCGCCTCTGAGTATAAAATAAACACTAAGAAAGCTCCTTTCCGACTGGCTCTACTGAGGCTGTGCCAATGTTCTGAATGAACAAGGTGGGGTGAGGTATCCCAAGACACGAGGGTCACGACCACCATTGGTAGGTCCTGACCCATGCTGTGGGCTTCCCAGAGGACGCAAATAAGAATGCCTAAGAAAATGAGAAACCAAAATGTTGCCGAGCAATGGACTAACTAGACACCTGGGGATAACTTTTGCGGTAGGCAGAACAGCACAGGACAGGATAGTTTAGTAAGTAAGCAGCCCTGAAGATGATCTGGAAGTAAGAACTCCAATTGGTGCTAAAACTATAAAAAAGTTCCAACTTAGGGGCTCAAAAGATCAACATTGGTGCTTAATAATAAAAACATTGATAGTTTCCAGAGCACTCTGGAAACTCATTTAATAATTCATGCCAGAATTTTCTGATACCAATCAAATCATAGTATTTCAAAGTGTACAGCAAATCTTTCTACCTTCACAAAAAGGCAACCTTTATACAAATTGTTAATGATTTCACAAATGGAACATTACTACTTACGATGAATTTTCAAATTGCCCTCGTTGGTGACCTCGTAGAACGGACTGAACGTGACCGGCCGGTCTCTGGTCAGCCAGCGAGCGCGCGGCGTTGGATTTCCCACTGCCAAACATTCCAAAATCAAGCCGGTGCCCACCGCTTTACGCACCATCTGCCCAAACGAGGCAATGCGTGCCGGTGCTAAAAGTTCAACATTCCAACCAAAAGGATATATGGGAATAAGTCAATGTGTTACAAAGCCATAAAGTGTGCATATTTGAAATTGTGCTGTATGCATGAAATGAGAGCACAAAGTTTGCTGCTGCCGCTGCTCCAATTTCCAATGAGCATTTCAATAGATTCGAGCGAAACAAACACATGCGTCAATTTTGTAAATAACTCAACAGAGAAAAAAATGCAAATTACCGTTATTCACGGCGAAATAATTTTGTAATACGTGTGTATTAACCGGCGAAAATAGTCATTTTAATTTAAATTTTGCTGATTGCGCTTGTTGACTGACAAAGCCATCAATCACCGCGCGCCCCACTCACCTCTGGTGTTTGTGGCCTGCGCCACCACGGACGTCGGTTCGCCCTCGCCCACCGACGTCGATGCCGATACCCAAAACTCGTACATTTGATTCTCAGCGAGTCCGCGCGCCTCGTACGTCACCGGAAAGCCGCTCTCGTCCACTCGCACCATGTACGCTGTGTTTGTGTGAGTGTGTAGGCGAATGGATGGAATGGAATGGAATGGGCGTTACGCGAATTTAAAATATGGCATTTTTTCAACAGTTGGCAGCATGACAGTGGAGAGCGTAAAAAGCGCGTAAATTAATTAATTTTAGTTTTAATTAAATTGCACCATTTAAGTAGTCAAAGTAATATTGATAAAATAAATAAAAAAAAATGCTGAGAATATTTAAATTAAAGTGCTGCAAATAGGGAAAATCAATACTTTGCAGATTGCGAGTGTTAGGCACTGGTTTTTCATATGTTAATGTATTTTATTTTTTTTTTAGTTCTTTTACTCACATTTCGCCTGTCCCTTGCGTCCCGCCTCGCGCGAGTACACCGTGTAGTGCGATATGATGCCGTTGCGATTTTTCGGCGGCAGCCAGGAAATTAAAATCGAATCGGCCGTTAAGGCGGCAGCTTTTATTGAGCCCGGCGCATCGGGCACATCGTCCTCGGTTTGACAGTACAGCGGCGGACTGGCCACACCGTCGCCGGTGGCGGTGTACGCCAGCACGCGCAGCGAATAGTTGGTCGCTTTGTGCAACGTATGCAGATATGTCTCCAAGTTGGAGGTGCGCTTCACTTCCAGTTTGGCAGGAAAATCAACTGCAGAAATAATTTCATATTGCATTAAGTAAATTGAATTCAATATTATTTGGCAGGAAAATCAACTAAAAGCATAACATGTGATATTAAAAACAAAAAATTTTGAACGAAATACATAAATAGTTGGTAGTTATTAGGTTAAAGTGGAGAGGAACAAATATAAAATTAATGTGTAATATATAAACATTGCATTCACTCATTCATTTGAAACATAACATAAAATAATAGCACAACAAATACTGAAGGAACACGAAACTTAGAAACATATAAACGACAGATGAGGATATCGCACACCCACTTCAAAAGTGACACAACTCAAAATGTTTAATTTTCGGACTTATGTCTTAATACTGTGCACAATGCATCTATCAACCAATAAGCAAAAGCTTAGTATATTTTGTTGTTGTTAAGTGTTGTCTACTCATCTCAAGAAGTTTGATGCTATTTGATCGCTGCAACTCAATGCAAAAGAGTCATAATTCAAATTGTGGCACTTTTGACGAAATCTATTTTTGTTGAAGTTAATTTTAAGCACAGTTCTGACAATTTTAGTATATATTTCCAAATAAAAAAATTAATTTCGAATTTACAAAATTTTCCTTTCAACTTTTTAACTGTCATATAAAATTTTTAAATTCAGCAAAAGTGACATTAAACAATTTAAAAGTGCCAATTAAAATAATTCGGTAATTATTGAATTAAAATATATTCAAAAAAGTCACAACTCAAAATGTTGGAAAATCTTTGTAACTTATTCTAAAGCATAATCTGTAAGGATTTTCTACTAAACGATCTACGTTATTTAAAACAAAATGTTTATTCAGCTCAAAAACAGTTTTTGCGTTTCCTGAAAAATTAAAAATTTTGAGTTGTGTCACTTTTGCTCCGAACTTATGGGGCCAGGTTCTTCGATAGACTTGCAGAAGTACACAATTTCCTCATTAAACCTAAATGGCTCCCAAAATGTCCATGGCTCCCATTTACAGGAAAACCAATAGAAAGGAAAGAACTCAGGACTCAAAGCGAAAGTGCTTGAGGCACGCTCTCTTTCTGTATCCTCACATTAGTTACAAAAATTTTTCACAATACTCTTTGGTTTTAAGCCACATAATAAGTGGTTGATCCAAGGTAAAACCCACTTAACCCATAAATACCCATTGTAATACAGCAGTCAATCGAGCTTAAGTCCGTTCACTCATTGATCCAATTTGAACTTCTTACGAAGCCTTAAAGACTGTGATAACTCCTATCGATTCAAGAATACCAATCATAACTATCATCTGGTCACTTTTCTGTAAGAAATGTGCTCTGGAACGACAAACATTCAAGGTTGGCCAAATCCTGTGCTGCCTTCAGCCCGTCTAAGGTTGGGTTTTTGCATGGAGCTTGTGTAAGTATGAAGCTTACAGGTTAAAAGAGAAACACCAAGCGTTATTTTTTTTTAGTGATAATTTGGAGACTAAAAAGTAGACTAGAGTTCAGATTTTTAATGATAATTTCTTTTTGAAGAGCATTGCATCTAACGAAAAACTTATAGCGGTCTGCATTTCTGTGACCAGAAAATTTTTCTTTATTACAAAAGACAATCATTTTGTTTTCCGTTTACTGTTGCAATGAACTCAAATCCATACGAACCAAATCAGTAATTTAACTTTTCTATATTGAATAAAAATTGCATTCAAACAAATCAAAGAAGACATATTTGTCGAAACTGATATAAGAACTCATGGACAACGCGATTCTTTCAAAGTAAGTTTAGTTAAGAAGGATTAAAAGTAAACTTCCTAAAGTGTTTAAAGGCCAACAAAAGCAATAACAACAAAACACATTTCATGGAACTCCAAAGTATTCACAATTTATTTCACAAATGAAATTGACTGATTTTCCGCTAATTACTTCCAATTTTTTGTTTAATTATTATACATTTTTTCTTCAAATACAAAACAATTATTGATTAACTAAAACATTTATTGCAATATAAAAAATTTTAATAAAAAATCGTATAAAATTTATTAAAATTGACTGTCATTGGATTTAAAAATTAATTCTTTCTTTTCTAATGGGAATTTGTTTCCAGTTAATCTGAATGTAGAGAATTGATTCTTTCTTTTATAATAAGCTTCCAGTTTGTTTACTTCCAATTCGTTGTTTCATTATTATAAATGTTTTTAAAATACAAAAAAATTATTGGTTAATTGCAAAATAAAAAATTGTAATAAAAAGTTGTTTAAAATTTATTAAAATTAACTGTTATTGGTCTTAAAAATTAATTCTTGCTTTTCTAATTGGAATTTGTTTTCAGTTAATCTGAATGTTGAGCGTTGATTCTTTCTTTTATAATAAGCTTCCAGTTTGATTACTTCCCATAATTTGTTTAGTTATTATACATTTTTTTGTAATACAAAATATTTATTGGTTTAATTGCAAAATAAAAAAAAATGATTAAAAAAATCGTTTAAAATTCATTCAAATTAACTCAAATTTGTCTTGAAAATTAATTCTTTCTTTTCTAATTGGAACTTGTTTTCAGTTAATCTGAATGTTAAGAATTGATTCTTTTATAAGAAGCTTCCAGTTATTATGGGCCGCAAGCTACGAGGACAAAAAGATTTGATAAAAATCTATAAGGACAATCCACGATTTTGAGGATTATTTCTGTGTATTCTAATATATATTTTTTTACAGCGAAATTGTACTGCAAACTGGGAGGTCCAGTATAACAAGAATTGATGAAATTAAATAAGGACAATTCCGGATTTTGAGGAAAATACTTGTCTTCTCTCTTCTGTTGGACTAAAATGCATAAAATAAATCCTCAACAAAATAAATACGACTCACTTCTACTGCAGTTCAACTCTTTTATGGCTCTTTTAGACAGTAAATTATATTCAATTTGAAATTTTAAAGCCAATTAAAATTCAAACTAACAAACTTTGGACAGTTTCTTTTACAGTTCAATCTAAAATTTTCAAGATGTAAAGTTGAAAATTAATTTTTGTGGCACTACGCTACACTTGTAACTCAGACATTAGTGACGACCCTATCTTGTGGCTCCGCTGCGTGCCGGCGTACATCGATGAAGTTCCTAAACCACTCAAACAGTCATTAAACTTTTCAAGTGTGTCAAGCTTGAAAACTTTCTCTTCGATCTCATAGGATGACAAAACTAATAACCGAACTAGCTACACTAATAACACCAACAACAACATGGCCACTTAAATCGTCACATCACAGCAATCACAAATCGTAAACTGTTGTTGTCATGTACTCCTATATGTATGAATGTGTAAATTACATGAATCGCAAATCACTATAACAAAAATCAAATCGAATAACAAAAATACTTGCGCACACAAATTACGAACTTCATTGCTTCGTTGCTAACGACAGCAGCATGAACACAAAAAATGCTGCTAATGTCACACAAACAAACCAAAATGCATCACGCATCACACACACACACAAATTCTTGTCAGCAGCGCAAGCAAGTGTGGCAAGCAGCTGCAGTATTCAAACTCACTTTGGCTCACAATTGGGCGATATAAAATTTTATAGCCCTGAATTATGCCGCCATGAAATTGCAATGGCGGCTCCAGCCAGGATATCTTCAGACTCTGCGATGATAATGCGGTGCAGTTGACATGCTGCGGCGGTGCCTCGGGCACTGCAAGTCCACCCAGCAGTTGCAAGGCGAGCGCAGTAAAAGAAAGAAAGAGCGAGAGAGAGAGAGAGGAGTGGGTGGTGAGAATGCAAAGCAAAGTAGCGCAGCTGTTTTTTCTTGCTGCTTTCTATTTACTTTCATTCTTTGTTTTTTTCGTTTTTTTTTTTTTGTTCTAGTTGTTGTTTTTATGGAGCAAGTGTGGCTTAATGCATGTCGACATTAAGATAACAGTTGCCGCAGCTGCGTCGCGCACAAAAACAACAAGCACTCATTACGGCACACATAAACACACTCACCGCCCTCCGCCGTCGTGCCGAAGATGGCCGCGCTCCAGGGCCCCGAGCCGAAACTATTCAGGGCGCGCACCGTCACCGCGTACCGCGTGTACTTGCGCAGGCCGCGAATGGTTGCCTTCGTCGTGGCCCAGCCGCTCACAATCACCGACTTGAGTGAATTATTGACGACGCTAATGTAGTTGATGTTCTGCTTCTCCTCGCTGCAGTTGACGGTGTAGCCGATGAGTTCGCCGTTCCACGAGTCGCGCGCCGGTATCTACGGAAAACATTCTTGGTTGAGACGGGGCGTTTGGTCAGGTCAGGTGAGCGCCGACTGGCGGTTTGCTAGTTGGCTGTGCTACATAAATGTTTATGCTACTTAAGTATTTGAGGGGTGGGGGGTAAGTGTGGCAGGCAAACGCAAATCGGACGACGATGATGTAGTGTTGAATAATTGATTTGGTTAAAAAGCAAACAGCTGAGCTGCTGAGTCCGCGATTAAAGGGGCAAAATAGCGCACCGAGCGCCGCAAGTGTTGCGGTTGGTCGCATGTCACCGGAACGCGGCAGTTGCGCTGGGACAAGTGCACTTTTCCACTTTGACAAACGATGGAAGTTTGTGCTAAATCGTTTTAGATGAAAGCAGCCATCTTAAAGAAAATGCCACAAAGGCTACAAAAATGCTAAAAGTTTTCCGTGGGGAGACTCTATTTTAAATGTGAAATGGGCGAGTAAGGTTTGTTAGTGAGACTCAATGATCCATGGTTCTACCGGATGCGTCCGACACCATAGCATAATTTCTGAACTAAGTACATTGTTTGACTTATTAGTCAAAAACTGCACAATTTTTCGAGAAACTACCTGAAATTATTCTCTGAATGACCGATTTATCATCGCCCAACCCAAACCACTAAGTTCATTGTTTGACTTATTAGTCAAACACTGAAAAATCTTTCGAGAAACCACCTTGATTTCTTTTCTGACTGACTGATTCATCATCATCCAGCCCAAACCACTAAGGTTACAAGTTTGAAATTTGAACTATAGGTATACTTTAGAAAATGAACCTTCACTATGACGGGATTTTTTCCTATTTGGGGTCTAAAGTGGCCAAAACATGGGTAAAATTGTTGTATGAAGAAACTTAATTTAATGGACCTATTGATTTCAAACTACAAATACTCCAAATAAAAAAAATCAACACGTATTTTTCAATTTTTCGAAATTCAAAATTTAAAGGGTTAAAGTTCATAACCGGAAAGAGTACGAAAAAACCCTGAACTGATTGGCCTATTGACTTCAAAGTTAATAAAAACACTTGAAACCAAAAATAATTTAACACGTGTTTCTAATTTTTTTAATCAGAACTTAAAAGGGTCAACCTAGGGTTAAATGCTTATATGAAGAAACATGATTTTTAAACCTTTTACTTCAAACTTATTGAAAGTACTCCTAGTGAGAAATAATTCGACACATGTTTTTAATTTATTTGAAAATCTAAATCTAGCGGGGTGAACCAAGGGTTAATAGTTTGTATGAAGAAACATAATTTTTTACGCCTTTTGACTTCAAACTTGGTGAAAGTACTTTTAGAGAGAAATAACTCAATATGAGTTTTAAATTTTTTCGAAAATAAAAAACCGACTAAAACTGAGTGAGCTACGGGTTAAAATTGTATATGGAGAAACTATGAAAAATCATTAATCAATGGATCTTTTGCCTTCAAGCTGATGAAAGTACTCTTAGTGAGAAATAATTCGACAAGTTTTTTTTTTTAATTTTTTGAAAATCAAAGTCTAGTTTGGGCCCCATAGTTTTTATGAAAGTTCTGTGAAAAAGGTTTATATCAAGACACATGATTTTTACGCCTTTTGACTTCAAACTTGGTGATAATACTCTTAGAGAGAAATAATTCAACACGTTTTTTAAATTTTTTCGAAAATAAAAATCTGATCTTAAACTACGGGTTAAAAGTTTATATGAAAAACTGTGAAAAACATGAATTAATTGGTCTATTGACTTCAAACTTGGTAAAAGTACTTTTAGTGAGAAATAAATCGACAAGTGTTTTAATTTTTTTGAAAATATAAAGGGATCAACAGTGGGTTAAGGTTCATATAGGGGAAGACTACGAAAAAAAAACATGAACCAATGGGCCTACTAAGTCAAAAATCTTTGAAAACAATTGAAATAAAAAATGAATTAGACACGTGTCCTTAGTTTTTTGAAAAATAGAAACTTAAGAGGGTAAGGGTTAAGAGTTTATATGCAGAAACATGTTTGATGATTTTAAACTTAGTAAAAACACTTCAAACGAGCACGTGTTTCTCATTTTTTGGAAAATCGAAAATTTTTGGGGTAGATCAAGGGTTAAAGTTTATATTTTTGTTGCTTTGAAAATCCAAATTGAACGGAGTGTACCAAGGGTTAAAAGTTTGTATGGAGAAAAGTGTTTCAATGGGTTTTATGACTTCAAACTTGGCGAAAGTGCTCCAAAATGATAAATAAACTGAAAATCGAAAATCAAAACCCTTCATATTCAATTATGGGTTAAGAGTTTTTAAGGGGAAACATGATTTGATAGGTCGATTGACTTCAAATATGGCGAGAGCACTTCAAATGAGAAAAATTTAGACAAGTATTTTTTCACAAAAATCGAATTGGTTCAACAAAGGGTTAAGAGAAACTTTATTTTTTGAGTCCATTGACTTCAAACTTGCGTGCAAAGTCGCCGGGCCCTGCAAGTAGAAAATAAGCAGTGAAGCTATGACTCGAGATCTTTGCGACTGACTTTTGCAATAACTTTGCATTTCGCTCTCAGTCTAATAATTTCATTTACGTGTCAATTTTCTTTCCCACCTTTCACTACAAAATTCTCTGAAACTTGTATTTTTTGGCAGCGCAAAACTGAATCCTTATAATCACCGTTGCTACAGAAGCCAACTAAATTGTCCGCTTTGTTCAACAATGCGTTCATACAATTTATTGAAACTCTTATCCTTTGACGCGGCACTCACTCACACGCCGTTTCGCTAACTCTTTGACACTGCGTCACGTACGGCGCGAACCAATAAAGCATTTCAATTTGAACGCTAAAAGCAGTTCGTTGTGTGGCCGTCACCATGGCGACGCCAGGACGAAGTAGTTGTGCCAACTATTCGCAGCTTCTAAGCGCAAATCCAGCCGCCGTCGCTTCGCTAACTCACTTACCTGCCACGTGACAATCAGCTCGCTCTCGCCGCCCGTCTGCACCTGCACGTTGGACGGCGCCTCGGTGGGCGCCTCCTCTTGCGTTTTCAGCACAATCGGATCAGTAAATTGACTGCGTTCGATTTCGTTGATTGCCTGCATGCGGATGAGGAAGGTGGTGGCGGGCGTCAGGCCCGCAACGATGGCGCTCTCTCGCAGGTCGCTGTCGTAGCTGTCAAATGGCAAACGAATAAACAAACAACAACAGCAATCAGCAAAGGGCAGAAAAGCAACATTGAGCGAGGGTTAATAGCGCCTAAAGTGAACGAATCCAAAACCGCACCTCTTGCTGATGCTCGTCGACGGCAGCGTGACGTTGATGATGTTCGGGCCGCTCCAATCGCCGCCGGCCATGCCCAGCGCCGCGTGCGACTGCAGATACTTGAGCGGCTGGTACTGCACCAAGTAGCTGAGGACGGGCGAGTTGCCATCGAAGGGTCGACGCCACGACAGCTTCACAGTGCGCGAGCCCACCTCGAACACCTCCAGGTTGGACGGCGTGTCCGGGCGCTCCTGCACCGCCAGGAAGATGACCAGCTCTGCGCGACCGTACGGATTCTCGGCAACGCAGCGATAAATGCCCGAGTCGTGGCGATCCGAGCGCGCAACGGTCAGCTGCGAGTCGACGCCCTTTTCCGTTTTCATTTCCGCAATGCTGAAGCGGAAATTGTTTAGGTCGATGCGGCCGTTGTTGTGTGTCCAGGCGATGGTAATTGGCTCGTCGCCTTTGGCCTGGCACTCAAGGCTGACAGGATCGTTGCGGCGCGAGGACACATTGCGGGCGGCCTGCTCGAAGCGGGCGGGCTCTGTGCAAATGAATAGATGAAAAAATGAAAAGAATTTAGAAAAAATGGGGAAGAGAGAAAGCGATGTCAAAAGAAAAATGAGACAAATTTGTTTACAGTAATAAAAGATTTAAAACGTTGACAGAAGCACGAATAGTATGAAAAAAAGGAATGAAAAATTACTCTCAGTGCCAACGTTTATTTTGAGGTTAATTCAGTTCAAATCAATTCAAATCACCGAATCACATGTCACCGACATTAAAAAGAGATTTTAAACGTTGACGAAATTAGTATCAGAGGTAAGCACGAACTGTTTGGAAGTTTAAAAGGCTAAGTTGCTTTCAAAGCCAACGTTTATTTTGAGGTTAGTTCAGTTAAATAATAAAAAAACGTGTCACCGGTTTTTGTAAAACATTTAAAATGCTGACGAAGTATCAAGTGTACAACTTTGCTTCCGCCGTTTTCTGATAGGTGGCTGTACCGGCTGAGGCTGGTTGAAATACATAGATGGTAATGCCTTTAAAGTGAGTGTGGACAGTGCCTAACGAATTTTCATCGCCGTTTCAGTGACAGTTGTTCTTGTTTTCGCTCGAAAATGTCCGTTTATGTGCCCAATTCTCGCCGTTTGAGGGAAGTTTTACTTTTCTGTTACAATTCGAACAAAAATGCAGCTGAAGCGCATCGAATGCTCTCAGAAACTTACGGTGATGCTGCTCTGAGTGAAAGAACGTGACTCCCGACACGTTCTTTCACTCAACGTTTCAACGGTTTCAACGTTTTAAAAATGGTGATTTCGACATGACAAAGTCATCCTCCAACACGACAATGCTCGGCCTCACGTCGCAAAAGTGGTCAAAAAGTACCTGGAAACGCTGAAATGGGAAGTCTTGCCCCACCCGCCGTATTCCCCAGATGTCGCCCCTTCTGACTTCCACCTATTCCGTTCGATGGCACACGGCCTGGCAGATCAACATTTTCAATCCTTCGAAGAATTGGAAAAAATGGATTGCTTCATGGATAGCGTCCTCCTCTTTTCGAGTCGGGATCCGAAAATTGCCGAAAAGATGGGAGAAAGTTGTCGCTAGCGACGGACAATACTTTGAATAATACATCTGTAAGCACTTTTTCGCAATAAAGCTTTTAATTTTGGAAAAAACGGCGGAAGCAAAGTTGTACACCTGATAGGTTTTAGATGTTAGATGCTCCAACATTATAAAACTCTGGAATTAAAAAATTACTCCCAGGCCCAACATTTATTTTGAGGTTAGTTCAGTCAAACAATCAAAAAGCGAGTCATCGGTTTAAATAAGAGATTAAAAATGCTGACTGAATGCTTCAGAAAGAATTACGAACAGTATGTTATGAAACTCTGGAACGAAAAAATTACTCTAAGGGCCAACGGTAATTTTGAGGTTAGTTTCGTTAAACATTAAAAAAGCGAATCACTGACTTAAAAAAAAAAAAAAGAATTAAAGAATTAAAAAGATTTAAAACGCTGAGGAATTGAAAATTAAAGGTAAGCACGAACAGGTTTGAACTTGGGAAGGAAAAATTTACTCTCAGGTCCAACGTTTATTTTGAGGTTAGTTTAGTTAAACAATCCAAAAGCGAGTCATCGGTTTTAATAAGAGATTTTAAACGCTGACGAAGTAGGTTTCAGAAAGAAGCATGAATAGTATGAAACTTTGGAACGAAAACTTTACTCTCAGGTCCAACGTTTATTTTGAGGTTAGTTCAGTTAAACAATCGAAACGTCGATCACCGGTGGCCAAAGTCAAATTTAAATACTCTTACTTGTATTGTTTTAAAATGCATTCAACTTACCATTCACATTGATTCGTATGATTTTCTTGAGGCCCGGTCCAATGTCATTGGTCGCCTGACACATGTAGTAACCCTCATCGATATCGGTGGCCAGATGCAGCACCAGCGAATTGTTGCGCATATTCAGCGGCTGAAAGTTGTTGGATAGTTTGCCTGCGTGGAAAAATTATATTGAAGATGAAAATTTAAATCAATGCTGCATGCAGCCGAATGCGCCGCAACGACTTTTGCCATCCACGTTTGAAGCTTGGCAAATAATTGCCCATCATTGCCAAATGGCTTAATTAATATTCTAACATTTCGGGTATTATTTTTCTTGTTCCTCGTCGTTTTCATTCCTTTTTTTGCTTTTACTGTTTTTCTTTATAGCTCAACTCTTAATGCCCCGCAGTTCACGTGCACTTTCGCATTCGCACTTTCAACCCGACTCAACTTGGCCCGCACCCACGCGCCATCAAACTTTAATGAACTCGCATTTCGGGATTAAGTTTCTGGGAACGTTTTGTGCACAGCTTCGCGCCACCCAACATTACGAGACGCGCTCGTTCCACTGGCGCGAATTTTTCGTATTTCATTCCTTATGTTTGCAACAGTCGGACGCCAAAGCGGCCACGGCCAAAAGTAAACTGCAACTCACCCTGTCCTTTGAACCAGGTAATAGCTGGAATCGGATATCCTTCCGCCTCGCAATTTATCGATATTGTATTGCCGAGCATGATGGCCGTGTCCATGGGCTCCAGCGACCAGCGTGGCGCAACTAAACGTGCGCGAAGCGAGGCGAGTCCAGACGCAGCGAAACGAAACGAGTTGCAAAGATACAAAGTACAAAAGTAAACAGCAAAATTAACAGTGCGACTTTGTGCATGAGTTGGGTGCGCTGGCTGGTTGATTGTTTAGTTGGTTGGTTGGTTGGTTGGTTGGTTGACTGAGTGTCGCGCGGTGTGGTGCGCTGCGACGTGAGACTCCATGCTGGCGCTGTGCACACAGCTTTTCGAGATAATTTTGCGAAAAAATCCAACGTGATTTATTTCAGAGCATCACACACACACACACAACCCTCACACTAACAACAACAACAACTCCAGCAGCAACAAACATAAATAACTTGCAGCTAAAGTACGAGTAAGTTTAGCTTTTAGTACGCTCGTGTTTGTGTTTGTCCACGTACGGCAGCGTCAGTCTCGCATCGAATACATGTAAGTATATGTATGTATGTGTATGTGTGTGTGTGTGTCTGTGGCCGCATTATAAAAATGTGCTCGCCACTCGCCACTCACCTCTCACTTGCAGCTCGGCAGTGTAGTTCACCTTGGCGGCCGCATTGCTCGCATAACACGTATACTTGCCGCTGTGCTTGGCGCTGATGTCCTTAAACACCAGCAGCGAGAAGAATTCCTCCTTCTTCTCGGTAATCTGGAAAATTGAAAATGTACCAAGCGAAATGCATTCGCCATAAAACGCTTTAACCGCGCGCACTCTGGCCAATGTACGTGGCGTAAGTTTGACACTTTGTTTCAAAATCTGCCACCGCCACTGCTAACCCAACGCTTTTTTTTACGCGACCTTTCACAGTCGCAGTGTTGGATCAGTTGGGTCAGCGCAAAACTCACCTGTAAACTTGTGGGTATGGACATGTCGTCCTTTTTCCAGCTGAAATAAATTGGCATATCGCCGGATGAAACGGCGCAAGTTATCTGAGCGCGACCGCCTTCTTGCAGATTCTTGGGAAATTTAAACGGCTCAATGACAGGCGGACCTACAACGGAAGAGTGGTTTTAAGTGAGTGAGTGAAAAACTTAAACAATACAAATTTGAAATTAAAATTTGCGAGTATTATATGTGGAGGGCGTTGACAATGCGATGAGAGATGCGATAATTGTAAAATAGATGAACAAAAATTTAATAAATTACATAAATACCAATCGACGAAGCACGGAAACGTATCAAAAAAGGAAAGGATTTTGCCATATCATTTCAAATTCATACATAAAAAAAATTGTTATATACACTAAACATGATTAAGTGTTACATGAGCATTCTTAATAATGGATTCTCGATGTTGCAGAACCTCTCAGTTTTTGCAGTTTGATGAAAAAGTACATACGACAAAAAATTTTGGGGTTAGAGTGATGGGAAATGGCCTCTCATCAAGGTCAAAGTTCACAAAAAAGCTAGGAAATTCTGCTAGATTTCTTTTTTCATTTTTTGCAATTTGATGAAAAAGTACATTGGTCAAATATTTTGGGGCTAAAGTGGGGTTAGACAGCATCGCATCGAAGTAAAATTTCACAAAAAAGCTGGAAAATTCGAAAATGTCTCCACAGCTGCTGAGAAGTTGCTCTTAGAGGGTTAAAATCTATAACTTACCCCCACTAGTTTTGTCTTTTGAACATTTCTTTCAAACATATTTATACCCCATCTTTAACCCTTAATGAAGCTCTCATACAGAATGATCGTTTTTTATAAAATGGGCTACAACTGCTCCCAAGTTAACCCCAGATGTTTCAAATGTAAGACCAACACTCATTTATTTTCCCTTCCAAATGTTTCTTTCACACATACCTACCCGCTATCTCCAAGTCTTAAGGGGGCTGTCCTACAAAACTGGCCATTTTCTATGGAAATGGCTCCCCACTTGTAAATGAAGTAGTGAGATAAGCAAGAAAACATCATATCTCAGAAACTACTAAACCGATTTCAATGATTTATTCAGGGATCAGCAAAATTGTTTAGCACAAAAAATACAAAATTAATTAAGGTTCCGAAATCAATCATCAAAAGGCGTCTCCCATACAATCCGAGTTGTGAGGTTGCCAACTTTTGGGTTTCTACGAAGCAATAATCAAAATGTACTATCGAGACCCCATTAATCTTCTGGTTTCCGCAGTGGCGCAAGTAACAAGTTGTGATTTGTTGAAATACATAATTTAAACATTAAACAATTTTTTTAATTTTATATTTAAAGCCAATTGATGAAAATTTAAATTCTTATATTTAAAAATTGGACACCTAACTTTTTCTATCACAAATGAAAGACTTTGATCCGCAGAAATGCCACAAAGACCTTCCTAGCATTTTGTAAACACGATAAAAATTAAATGTCTTCTTTTCTTTCATTAAAATTAAAAATCTCAGATTTAAAAAATTTGACAAATGGACACAAATCAAAGGTTTTGATCCTTGCGACAAAGACCTTTCGACAATTTTGCGTTTTTGTTTCGTAATTTCGTGTCTAGCTGGAAACATGGTGAAGTAGATTACTTACTACCTCACACTTTAAACATTGAAGGTCGTATAAATGAATTGAACAAAACCAATGAAAATTTAATGATTTGTTTTTGTGTTTTTTAGAATTTTTTTCGCACTTACTGTTCACATTGAGCTGCATATCGCGTCGCGCCTCCTCGCCGGCGCGGCTGCGAACGACGCAGGTGTACATGCCCTGATCTCGAGTGGGTTCGACGTTCTTGATGACCAGATAGCCGCCCTGCTGCACTGGCGACAGCGAATAATGTGAATCTGCAAAAAAGTGCACACAATGCAAAACGAAACACAAGAGACAAAGACAAAAGAACAAAACGAAAGAACTTTATAGAAAAAAATTAAATAGAAATTCGAGAAAAAAGTTGGCAACGACAGCAAAAGTTATTGCAGCGTGCAGTTTCAACATTTCTAATATTACAGTTGCCACATTCAGAGATTTTTTTTTTTAATTTTTTTATGTAAGAATTTTTTTTATATTTTTTGGCAACGTTTTTTCATGCTGCGCGCTCTGTGGCCCCATGTCACTCGACCAAATCGGACAACGGCAATTTGTCTTACTTGATGTCAATTCCTGATGTCCTTTCTCCCATCTAATTTGTTCGATTGGATAACCGGAAAAGGGACAATGCACAATTATGTCCTCGCCGGCGACTGCTTTTAACGGCCCAATGGCGCGCACATAAGGCGGTCCTGTATAAAGAGAGCGAGAGAGAGAGAAAACATGAAGAGAGTGAGAAAGAATATGCATTTTGATTTTTTGCTTTAATTTCGATTAGTATTCCAGACCAGTGCATTAGGCGATGTGTTTGTTTGTTTGTTTGTTTGTTGGGCGGCTATTTGTGCACCTAAACGCATTAGCATAAAACATTGTCAATGCTTGTAAGTGTGTGAATGTGTTAGTGTGTGTGTGTATGCATGCGATTTTGAGAAAAACTTGATTGCATAATTTGGCGCGCGCGTAAGCCATTTCACCAATTTGCATTCATGACAACGGGGCGTTAATAATTTATGCAGCAATGCATACACACACACAAACACACACACATACATAAACAACTGCAGAGCCACAGGCAGCACACAAATGCAAATACGCGCGCAGCAGTGACAGCATCCATAATTAGTGTGTGTACGCGCTGCTGACATTTGTTTATGTACTTCAAAATGCTTTCATGTACTCAACTACATATAGTTACTTACATATATACATACATGAATGTATATTTAGATGCGTACGCACTTTGACAATCACGCTAAAACCGTAACAGCATTGCATGTTCATAAATTATGCACACCAGCCACACAAACACACAGCCACACATACAGACGCACTGTCACAATAACGCACTGTTAAATATATGAATAGGTAAACTACGTGGCAACTATGCGGCTCTATGTGTGTATGTGTGTGTGTGTGCAGCACTTGACAACGCCGGATAATAGCCAAGTTAATCATTGCGATTTTAATGCATTGCCACGCTTTTCATTATCTCCACATTTAATGATATTGAAACTTAATTGCTTGCGCATTGGTTGCTGTTTCGACGTCCGTTGACTTAGTGGAAAATTGGAAAATTACCAAATGCAAAAAATTTAAAAAATTGTAAGCTGCAATTGCATTCATATTGTTACGAAAATTACTTTCCTGAGTTCGTTTTGGATTGTGCTTAAAAATAAAACTACTTCAGTTACTCAGCGCAAACGCAGTCAGAAACCAACAATCACTTTATTTACAAATTTACACTTTTTTGTCTTTACACTACTACTATTGCATATTTCCACTTTGCTGGCTCAAATTAGACTCGACCCCCTGCGCTGCACACTGCTGCTTTTTGTACTTGTTTTCTTATCGCGTCGATGTTTCTTGCACATTCTAGTTGTACTCTCTATCTCGATTGTTCTAGCACAGCTCATCCTTCGCACGCCATCCTTGCCATATTGGACTTATAGCAAGTTTGCCGTACTTCAAAGTGCATGCCTAAAAGTATGCTCGTAAAAGCATTATGCTCATGCAAGCTCATCGTTACAATATACTACGGTGGGCAAAAAATAGTAAGACTTTTTAATTTAAATTTCGCGCGGAAGCCCATTCGTCGAAATAGGTTTTTTCTAGGTTGTATGACTGTCAGTGACATCTGTGCCAAATGTCACATCAAAATAAAATAATATCATATAATAATGTTTAGTATACGCCTGTCTTTCTGAAGTACAAAAAGTGCATTTGGCGATTTTTACAATGAGTGAAATTATTCAAAAAAGAAGTTCCATTCAATTTTGTGTGCGGAACCAAGTTTCTGGTGCAAAAACGTTCAGAATGTTGCAAAAGGCTTCGGTGATAATTTTATGTCGCGAGTAAGTGTTTGTGATTGATACAAATTGTTCAAAGAGGGTCAAGAATGCGTTGACAACGAATCACGTCCAGGACGGCCATCAACAATCAACTGATGATCAACACGTCAATAAAATCAAGGAATTGGTACTCGAGAATCGACGATAAACAGTCAGAGATCTTACTGGCATCGTTGGAATACCGGAGGGATCAGTGAAAACCATTCTAAAAGATCATTTGGGCCTAAGAAAAGTGAAAGCACGATTGGTTCCAAAACCACTAAATTTTTTTGAAAAATAGCGAATTTTTTTGAAAATAACACGTCAAAGCAAGTCAAAAATCAAGGCCATGTTGACAGTTTTCTTCGATTTTCGAGGTGCGGTGTACTCCGTATTCCTTCCGACTGGCCAAACTGTCAACAAGGAATACTATTTGAGGAATACTATTCGCCTAATTTCTGGCAGTTCAGCAAACTTAGACGACCGCTCCGGGCAAACCGTTTTGAGTCAATTGAAGACAATTAACTATTCCGGAAATTGGCTTTAACAACTGTTTCGTGGATTGGAAAAAACGTTGGCACAAGTGTATTGGGGCCAGGGGGTATTAAGGGAGAGGGCTGGGTTGTGAACCATCACCATTTGTTCTTTCCCTAATTGTCAAGTTCGTCTTTTGATATGACTCTGCTTTTGTGGTTACATCGCTGCAACGTGTACACATGCAAACATTGCAATACCGATAAGGAAGAAAATTCAAAAAGTTGAGCACTTTCATTATTCATGGCGATTTTTTGGCCTAAATGGCGTCATTACAACTTTTTTCACCTCTTGAGGCCTCCTGATTAAATAAATTCTCAACTTACTTAAAAATTATGGTTTCTTCGTATTTTCCGACTTTAATAGGGATTTTCCAGATGGTTCACAACCCAGCCACTTTTTTGGAAAAGCGAAAAATAACGCCCTTAGAAAATTTGACGTAGAGAGTTAAATAAGGACTGTATCGAAAATTATGAATACACCAAAACATGCTTCATACTAGTGCATAACAAAAGTTAGAATTTATTTTTTTTATAAATGGCATTTCATATTGTATTTTTTTGTAAATAGCAACGAAAAAAATTATTTAGTGGGAGGCTAGCCCACATGTTTAATCGTCCAAAATTTTTCGATAGGGCGTATCTCTGGACACTTTGGAGGATTCATGTTTTTCTTAACAAAATTTATGTTCTTCTCTTCATACCACGTTAGTACTGGCTTAGCATAATGGCAAGAGGCTAAGTCGGCCCAAAACCAAGTCTTGCCAGTGTGTTTTTTCACCAACGGCAGCAATCTCTACTTGAGGCACTCATTTAGGTACATTTCAGCGTTCAGGGGCTTGTCTGTGAAGAATGGAGTCGACTTTTTTCACACTTGCATATTGTTTGCCAAACATGAATCTTATTGCCAAATTTTTCGCAAAAAATTGATTTGTCAGCTTTTGAAATTTCACATCCTTTCGGAACTGCGTAGAATTGGGGTCCAGGCAGCGTTTTGTAGTCCAATTTCACGTATGTTTCGTCGTCCATTATGATGCAATCAAATTTTTTCTTACAAATATAGTCGTACAATTTTCGGGATCTGGTTTTCACCTGCGCGCCTTGCTGAGTGCTTCGTTTTGGCTCCCTTTGCTTTCTATATGTTCCCAACTGGTTTCTCTTCTTGGCACGTTGGACCATTGCTGCACTCGTTTCTCCTTTTTTTGCGCAATCGCGTACGGATATATCCTTATTTTTTTTAAATAAGGCACATACACTCCGGGCCACCAGAATAGGTTCACATTTTTTTCTGGAGGAAAATGAGTAGTGTTCTTACAAAACACAGATTTACCTCATTTATTGGTACCAAGATGTTCAAGGCATCTATTGTGAACCTACCTGTACAAAACACAATTTGACATTTATTTCATTTTTTGTTTTTAGCCCACTTTTGTAAAGTGAACCCCAAAACTGAGTACATTTTAATGGGCCACCAGAATAGGTTCACATTCAAAATCGCTGCTTTTTGGCGAATAACGGGACTTTTAGGAGCAAAACCAAATTTGATCATTCCATTGAATGTTTTTCTTACCGTTTGTATGAAAATGGGTCACGGAAAAGCTCTAACTTCCGAAGAAATCGCTCAAATTAAAGTGCTTGAAAGCGAAAATTACTCTTTGCATAAAATAGCGTTTAAAATAAACAGAAGTCAAAATGTGGTGAGCAATTATTTGCGAAATAAAAGCAATAATGGGAAAAACATGAAAGGCTGCACGCATTCGGTGGCAACGTCTGCAGACAAGCGTGCCATACTGCGATGTGCTTCAAATTCCGCTGACTCAGTTGCCAAAATCAAGGCTAAAACTGGACTTTCTGCAAGCTATTCTACTATCAAACGTGTCATTCGGAATGTCCCCAACCTAAAAAGAAAAAAACTGCAAAAAGAACCATCGCTAACTGCTCAGCGCCAAGAAAACCGTTTGGAATTTCGCAGAAATCGTATGGCATGGAACGACAAATGGGAGTACGTCGAGTTTTCGGGCGAAAAACGGTTTAATCTTGATGGACCCGATGAATACAATTTGTATTTCCATGACCTTAGAAAAAAGGAACGCTTTTTAACACGCCACCACCGTTGAGAAGGTGGAATTATGGTATGGGGAACGATTTCCTACTACGGAACTGTCAAGCTGAAATTTCAAGCAGCCAGAATGGCGGTAATGGGCTATAAAACCATGCTTGAGAGAGTTTTTCCACAATTCTCTGACTTGTTTGGTCCTATTAAGTGTATATTCCAGCAGGACAATGCACCCATCCATACTTTACGGGTTGTGAAGCAGTGGTTGATGCAGCAAAACTTTGATCAGCTGGAGCGGGCCCCCTATTTTCCTGATTTTAATATCATTGAAAACGTATGGGGATGGTTGGTGAGGAAGGTCTATGCCTTCGGACGCCAGTTCGACAACAAGGATGAACTTATTGGTGCCATTGAAGCAGCGTGTGAGACTATTTCTCTAGATTTAATTAAGTCTTTATACGAGTCAATGTTGACGCGAACTTTTGAAGCCATACTAAATAAAGGTGGCCATACTCGCTTTTAAAATCAATAAATTTAAGTGTTGTTTACCCAACAGTCCATATTATTTGCATTTACCACTGTTTCAATCTTAATTTTCAGAGTGAACCTATTCTGGTGGCCCATTAAAATGTACTCAGTTTTGGGGTTCACTTTACAAAAGTGGGTCAAAAAAGAAAAATGAAATAAATGTCAAATTGTGTTTTGGACAGGTAGGTTCACAATAGATGCCTTGAACATCTTGATGCCAATAAATGAGGTAAAACTGTGTTCTGTAAGAACACTACTCATTTTCCTCCCGAAAAAAATGTGAACCTATTCTGGTGGCCCGGAGTGTATCTTAGTATCTAGCAATGGTTGGGACGCACCCTTTTTACGACCTTGTCCTGGTAAATCCCCAAGTGTGCAATGTGTAATATACCGGCGAATGGTTTTTGCACAGCGAACAGGCTAACATTTGCTTCTTTTGCTAGTTTTCTATACGACATTCCTTTGGTTGATGCCCATATGGACAAAATTTTCTGACGAAGTTTTGCGGAAAGTCCTCTAATTTTTAAGCGCTTCGATATACTACAACAAATTTTTCACGAAAATAACAATTTGAACCTCTAGAATCTAAAAACCGATATTGCTGAGCAACTAACATTGCATAGCCCACTTTATATGATTTTTAAAGTGTATTTATAATTTTCGATACAGTCCTTATCAATCAAAACAGTAATCCATCTTTATAAAAAAGTTGCGTTTTATATTTATCTTTCCAACGGTATCTTCGAATTTTCGATATCTTTATTCTGAGAAAAGTAAGAGCCAAAAAACAAAACCCGGTTCACAACCCAGCCTCTCTCCCTTACTTTGAGGGGGACGAAATCGATTTGGAAGAATAAATAAATAATTTTAAAATTATGAACAAAGTCTTACTATTTGTTGCCCACAGTAGTATCTCGTTTAGACTGCAGAACTATCATAGGGCGCTATCTCTTGGTTTTGATAGATAGTTCTAAGTGAGGAATGTGAAAGGAACATGAAGCTTTGGATACATTTACACATGTCCTCTTTCTTCTGAGCCGCCATCTCATCTCATCTCGCCATCTCTTTTTGGGGCACATGAGCTCGCCGGACTAGATGAAGGAGTTACTAGACCTCAGACGTCAGACTCAATAAGCACAACGGTTTCGATGCTCACGGGTTACTGTTTTCTGGGTAAACATGCAGAAAGACTGACACTGCAATCCAATGACTTCAATAGAGGATGCCGCTCCTAGGAGTAAGTAGGAAGAAACCTTGTGTCAGTGTCCCTCAATAGGCAGAAAAAGACACAAGTTTCAAGGGCTCTGCTATCTTTATTAGTCTTACCGAACTATCACCACTGAATTTCAGATATACGTGGGCAGTCCGATAAGTACTTAGCCCCACCGCCCGATGGTGCCACTATCGTAAGAGAAATTTACTATCGTGTAGTACATCCTCGTAGACGGCTACTGTCAAAATTTCAGCCATATTGGATTTGTAGTTTTGTTTTGACCGTGTGTGGAAACGAACGATTCCGCGGATTCTAGAAAAATGGAAAAAGAGCAATATCGGTCGGTGATTCGCCAAATTGGTCGCATTAGGCTACGAACAGCTGCCCCATCCACCGTATTCTCCAGATTTGGCCCCGTGTGATTTCTTTTTATTTCCAAACTTGAAAAAGTCACTCGCCGGGCAGAAATTTGAGTCAAATGAGGAGGTTATCGCCGCCAAGGAGGCTACCAGAAAACGTATTTTTCAGACGGGTTAAAGAAGTTGGAGCATCGCTGGGTCAAGTGTATCGAGTTGAAAGGAGACTATGTTGAAAATTTTCGTTTTTCTTTTGTAGGCTAAGTACTTATCGGACCACCCACGTATAGCCAAGTTCATAACGGGAATCGCCCCATCCACTGTGGTATCACAAAGAGCCATAAGTTGTGTTTCAGTGAGCTTTTCACATAGAAGGCTGCCACTCCAACCTAACCTACTTCTTCTCATACAAAAATCACAAACGGTCTAGCAGCCTTTCCTTTCCGATTAAACTTGCGTGCTAAACACTTTTTTGTCCTAATTCTCAAACTACTTACGTAAAATGTCTCCCATATTCAGCATCAATCATGAGAACTTTTTCTTGCATAATTTCTAGAAGGTCCACTAAAAGACCAGTAATCTCTTTAAAATTGAACATACATAACTGGCCCCGACCGAAGGTGAAAACTTTATTCAAATTTGACTGCAAATTTGAAACTAGAAACTACTTCGACTCGCACTAAAAAATTGGGTCTTAGTGTATCAGTTACAGTTTTACACGTGACCAACAACAGTTTGACCGGAGCTGTCAATAAATTCGACTACTGCTTGTCAAAGAGTTTCGCTACTTTTAATTTTCTTTGATTCATAGATTTGTGAACTGCCAAAATATTGGGAGAACAGATTAGTTCGATCCGTTTTAAAAAGATGGTTCTGCCTATTGTGAATGTGTGGGGGCCGAATGTGGCCGAAACCGAAGCCGATTAATCGCAGGGGCCCTAAACATAACCCATTTTTTATGCGATATCATCATCATACATATTTAAGGCAAAAGGAGTTGAAGTCTGTCCTGCAGCTTTAAGACCACAACAAGAACAAAAGCATTTCACATGAGTTGCAATAAAACTATATAAATCTGCTTTATGTATTTCCCACTATTTCTCAAGTAAAGTAACAACAAAAACATTGCACAAAATCATCTTTGCTGATTCTTTGCAACTTTGAGTTAAAGCAAAGAAATCAGCAAAACACATAAAATCACTGAACCTGTCCATCGGCCGCAAATCCTTAACCTCAGCAAAATAATTAATTATGCTGCTTTATCTGCACATATGTGCCCACTCATCAACATACACACACACACAGGAACACTTACATGCACATGTACACATGTATGATGTATTCAAAGCGCAGGACAAGCTGTACAAAGCAGTTGCGGTTAGACAAGAACGGAAACGATTTGGGGCGCAAACAAAGTAATAGTTGAAGGAAAATTGATTAAAATTTGTTGATTAATGGCTGATTATCTAATACAGCAATGTTTGGGCACGTGAACGAGTAGTAGATTACGAGTATCTTACATGAGCAAAGAAAGTGAAGAAATTGTATGCAATGTTGTGACAGCAAAAATATGGCGCAATTTTCCGTTAACTGTTTGGCATTTAATCAAGAAGAAAAAATGAAGAAAGTTCAGCGAAAGAAGATAAAATCGAATATAATTTATGCTGTCCAGATTAGGAATTCTTCAATGTTTTGAGAAATAGCAATACTTTAGTACAGTTGGAAATTTTATTAGACAAATTAGGAGGTTTGCATGTTTTGCATTCCGTTTATCAGGAACTGTGCTAAAGTGCTGCAAATACCTAAAAATAATTACTGAATATTTGCAAAATCTTATGAAATGGACTCGATCATGTAGAAACATTCTGGAAACTTGTAAAGTAGATGAACTCATTAGGTGAATACGCCACTTTAGGGCCCAAAAAAGGCGTAACTTTGATGACTTAGGACGATTTTTGATGCAAGTAACGTTGTTCAACTAGTCAGTTAACCCAGTTTGGAAGAAGGGATTTTGAGAAAAACCCATTTAAAGTTCAAAATGCGTTCTGATTCGCTGTGCTCAAATGGAAAATGAAACCCTTTAAGTTTTTTCTACTGCATTTTTTATGATTCTAAACTACGGCTTAACCCGATAACGCCTAGTGTGACTCTATGGTCACTCTAAACACGCCGTCAAAAAATTTAATTTATGAATAATGTTTCATATTAAATCGCTCAAGAACTATTTTTGCCAAATTCTAATGAAATAGAATTCCGGCACATTCGGGTTAAGGCAAATGAACAGAAATTGAAGGTCAAAGAGCAGTGTTTGTTCTTTAACCCTTTGCTCTTCCTAAGCCGGAGAGCAACTTCACCTATTTGTCATCTTATAGCAAAAGCTACGGTTGATTTATGGGTTTAATTTAAGTAGGCACCAACATTTATATTTTTAGAAGTGAATTTAAAGCAAATTACAAAAATTTTACTCTAATCCCCAAAATAATTTCGCATTATTTGCAGCGACATCAGGGAAAGTTTGTGTTCTAATTGAAGTCTACGAATTGGGCGCGTTTGGTCAAAACCCTGTTTTTTTAATAATGGGTAAATAAAATCAAAATTTGATAATTTTGTATTTTTCCACAAATATAAAATAATTTTACTGTAATTAAAAAAATTTTGATACAAAATTTATTTAACCCGTTTTTAGCTAAAACTATTTAGAGGGAAAGTTTGTGTTCTAATTGAAGTCTACAAATTGGGCACGTTTGGTCAAAACCCTGTTTTTTTTTAATAGTGGGTAAATAAAATCAAAATTTGATAGTTTTGTATTTTTTCGTAAATATTAAATAATGTTTCTGTAATTAAAAAATATTTATACAAAATTTATTTAACCCGTTTTTAGCTAAAATTATTTGAAAGGGAAAGTTTGTGTTCTAATTGAAGTCTACAAATTGGGCACGTTTGTTCAAAACCCTGTTTTTTTAATAATGGGAAAATAAAACCAAAAAGTGATAATTTTGTATTTTGCTGTAAATATTAAATAATTTTTCTGTAATTAAAAAATATTTATACAAAATTTATTTAACCCGTTTTAGCTAAAATTGTTCAAAAGTAAACTAGCTCTGGAATTCTAACAAAGAGGCGTGACGACTTCAAATGTCGTGTGCACACTTTTTATGCAAATATTTCATGATTTAAATACCAAAAAGTAAAATCGAGACCAGGGTAAAATTCGGAGTCGAAAGGGTTCAAGGTCAAAATGCGCTCCGAATTTAAAGAGCCTTTTAATTTTTTCACTGTAGGACTTACTGTAGTAGAACTTGTTTGTATGACTATTAACTATTTCTAAAGGGTAAAGAAAATATATCAGTTTTTTCAAAATCAAAAAGCTAAGTTGACTCCTAAGAGTACAAAAGGGGACTAGCTTAACATTCATTACACACAGACTGCAAATTCAATACCAAAATAAAGATCTGCATAGCTGAAGAACTCTTCAAATGTGGCACTACCCTATCGGACCAGAATATCTCAACTAGACCTCAGTCCTTCGCTTTGCAGTTGCCTGCAATTTCTCAGCCACTTTAACCCATCCTAACCTATGGTGCAATTTAAAACTCACTCTCAGCACATAGCTAACTTACAAAATGTGATTGCACACACACACACACATACATTTGTGTAGACTCGACTCTAATGGTCCATAGGAAACATAAAATTCTTACTCGGGTCACGGCATACAAACACTGAAATCCCTAAGACACAGCATATCTGTGTGTGTGTTCTTCATTGAAATATCGCTGCCAATGGGAAAAATTTCAATTCAACCATTTTACACTGCACCGTTATTATTGGCAGCAGCCACTTGGAGCAACTGGTCTCTGCTCGACTTTGCATAACAAAACATTCGCCAGCCACACATATGTCGCATGCAATTTTTTCCCCATTCCCTTTTGACAATTTGGATTTTTTTGTAGCCACATTCACATCCAGCAGCCAGCCAACGCCACCACAAATACTCCAACAAAGTTGCGCTGATACAGTTGGCGCAACGTAAGCACTTAGTGTCTGCCTCCTCTGTGTGTCTACGCAGCTGGCTGTCATTGCGGCCGAAAACTACTTGTACGCGCACTCAGTTGGCGTCGCATGCTTTCAACAGATTTTCATACTTTCCGCTCTCAAATATTGGATAAGCATCGAGCACACTCACCCTAACCCTCAAACTCACAATCACACACACACACACTCACCACTCAGTCCCCGGCTGGCGCCCGTACAATACATATAAACATGCGGATACAGCAAAAGACAGCACACAATTGCGGCATAAATAAAATCGATTATACATGAAATATCCGCCTCTTCAGATATTTTTCTATTTGCCGCACGGCTGTTTGCATGCGTTGTTGTTGGGTCGCCGCTTGCACTGATGTGTCGCGCCCGACTTGGCATTGCGAAAAAGTCGCATGGACTGTGTGTAACAATGTAGTTGTGTTGTGCGGCAGATGACAAAGCCGCTTCGGCTTTTGTTGACACCGAATGCAATAAATTCCCTCATTCAACTCTTTGTCGTTGGAGGGTCATTGTTGTTGCTATTATAAACAGCCATATGCATAAAATGCGAATTGCCACGGTAAATAGACGGCAGCCCATTCGACATTCGATACTATCCCAATTGACGTTCGTGCGCCCGGCCAGCGAGTGGCAAAATTTGGATTCTCACAATGAACGATACTCGGGAGACGCTGCAAAAGGTAGCGGCGTCTGCGATTATTGCAATTTATGTGCATTCGCAATATGAATAATTTATTTTATTGAGGTATTCCAGGTAATGGAGAGAGCAATAAAAGCGAAATGGGACACTGGCAGTGGGCAAAGGCGAATTGCTAGAGAAACGTTTTGCATTTTTTGCGGTCTACGGAGCGTATGAATAATGTTAATTAAGTGGCGCAACAAAAATATTTCTTTTTGTTTGCGAAATCTCGGAAAATTGTGATGAGTTGGATTTATTTAAGCAACGAATCAGTGCTCAGTGGATATTCATATCAATGCAAAGGATTGCACTGGTCTGGGACGACTGTAAGGTCCACATGAGTGGAATAAGTAAAACTGAATTAAACATGAAGCACACGAGGCAACATTACGATTGAGGAAAATTTTTGAGGTTGAACAATTTTATGTAATAAAAAGAAAATAAATCTATACAATGCCATATTATTAATGCAAATAGTAAAAATATTTACATACAAAAAATTTTATTGTATGAGTTTTAAAATATTGTTTATAATGCGCACAGCAGAGGCGCCTGGAAAGGACTTTTTAAGAGTTTTTATGACCAGTTAAGTAAGTAAGCGATTCTGTGACTCTTAAGTGATATTAACCATTCAAACAGCTATAAGACATACTTGTACAAAGAGGCGTAGCCAGAACTGGTCCATAGGGGGCTTAAAATAATTTGTAAAAATTTTAGTATATTGTGTATGTTCTAAAGAAAACAGGATTTTTGAAACAGAGCATTTTGGGTTTTTTTCTTTTGAGTAGGAAAGCATTGAAAGTCATATGGTAGGTTAAGACTTCCACCCACAAAAATCTTCCCACTGTCAGACACCGTCAGGACATTTTGTAGCAACGCCACCTAAGGATTGTCCACAAAAACACTGATCACTCAAAAAATCTGTATACTTTTGGAAGTATTGACGTAAAATCGCAAATTTTTGGTATGAAGATGCGTCTAAGTGTTAGTAATAATAAAAATTGAAGAAAAAGCTAACTGATTATTTTCTATAAAAGGCCCGAACCTTTCCCTTTACTCCTTCCATCATGTCTTGTACAGTTGATTTTGCGATCTTTCAGACTCCTTCCACTTTCTTTTGAACTGATTTTCATTTTTGACCACATTTTTCGTTTTTTTTAAGGTTCCGCTTTACTATTGCATCATCTATTATATTTCATAGTCCATGACGTATCAGTCGAATTTT
Source organism: Melieria omissa (assembly GCA_963971225.1). Lineage (NCBI taxonomy): Eukaryota > Metazoa > Arthropoda > Insecta > Diptera > Ulidiidae > Melieria > Melieria omissa. Next base: position 39,803,607 of record OZ020267.1, read on the forward strand.
GTAAGGAACTCTGCTCTTACAGCTTTCTAGCTCGCGGAAAATGAGGCCGTCCTTGAGATCGCTTCTATCCGGAACTTTTTGCACTCTATATGATTTGAGTTGAGTATTATTTTTAGTTTTCTGGACAACACTTTTTGATACTCCCACTATTGGTGGTGTATCGCGGGTGAATGCATTCGGGGTTTTCCTAAAAGTGAAACTTCACTACATCGGCAAAATTTTCTTTGCCAGAGCCACCCAGAGAGGTGTTCCTTACATTTTTTGACAGCCCTCTGCATCGTTGCAACACCGACACCCACATGCTTTGCTACCCTTTTTTGGGTCCATGTAGGATTTTCATTCAAAGTGTGCACAATTTTTTTTCGCTGCTAAATTTCGTTCGCTGCCATTTCGCTCGAGAGTTAAAATCAACATGAAACTAAATGAAATTCGTTTTTGTGAAGTTTAAGCTTGTTGAAAAAGGAAAGTCTACTGTTGACGCGTGCTCCCAAGAAAATAAAAAAATCAAAGAAGATATGTGACTTAATGCAATCGAATATATACACATTTTCCCCGATTTTTAGTAAACATTTAAAGATATTCAGTCTGAAGTGACAGTATGTTCGTGGCAGCGATACAAAAATGAGCATCGAACAAAGAGCCAATATAAGGATTTGTCTTAAACTTGTTAAAACTTCTATCGAACCATTTAAATTAATAAATGGTCATCCCATTGCAGAGTTCATGAGTTTTATACGCGATTTTAACGGTCGTGAGGACATAAATTATGACCAGCATGAGGAACAACTAAAATCAATGATCAATGAAGATTCCAAAATCTGCAAATCAGCACAAATCTTCATTGAAATCTTTGGAATTGGATTTGCTCATCTCAATCAAAGCAACTTATAGCAATTGATTTGAACATTGTACTGGGCTGCATATAAAGGCTTGGGCTGCGCAGCTACTTAAACAGGGCCGCGTATTAATGCGACGCACTGCACTAAATACTAGCGCTAATCAGCCCAGCGCTAATCAAGCTAGACTTGTGCAGCAGGGAACAAGCAAGCGCTAGCTGTGTTTGTACGCACACTCGGCAGCCAACATGGTTGTTGTTGTTGGTGTGCTGAGCCATTCACGCAAGCGAAGGTGAGCGCAGAACTTTCGCGCTGCACTTGCGCTTCTCTTTCGCTGTACGTTTGTACTGTAGTACAGTAAATTGGTATATTTTACTAAAAAAAAATACTTAATGGCTGAAATTTTGAGGGTGTGTTCGGGGGCATGTCCTGAGTCTAAAACTGAGTTTTCGTATTCGAGGGGGTGGGGGAAGATACTACCCCCTGCTTATTTAGGGGTGAGTTCGTTTTAATTCCTTATCTCCGGTGCTATTGCTCGTACCGACATGTCTGAGAGATCAAAATTTGTGGGGCATAAAATTATCTATCTAATGATAATAAAATCGAGGTCATAGGTCGATTAGGTGAATCACAATGGCCGGTCAAAGGTCAAAAGTGAGGGATAGTTTTCGTTTTTCGTGAATACCGTGAAACCGGTAGGTTTTTTCGCATACTGCTTCGATACCATTTTAAAGTACTTGAAATTACCTACAAAATGAGTGCTCGAACACTCATCTACTATAAATAGTTTGCCGTCAATCCAACGACCAAGTTGACCGCGCGCGCCGATGTTGAGCCGCGCACGGCGCGAGAAGTACTCATTGCGCATACATTGCACTCTCTACGTATTCGCACGTACAGCGCGCACGGTCAACACCGGCGCGCGCGGTCAACTTGGTCGTTGGATTGACGGCGAACTATTTATAGTAGATGAGTGTTCGAGCACTCATTTTGTAGGTAATTTCAAGTACTTTAAAATGGTATCGAAGCAGTATGCGAAAAAACCTACCGGTTTCACGGTATTCACGAAAAACGAAAACTATCCCTAACTTTTGACCTTTGACCGGCCATTGTGATTCACCTAATCGACCTATGACCTCGATTTTATTATCATTAGATAGATAATTTTATGCCCCACAAATTTTGATCCCTCAGACATGTCGGTACGAGCAATAGCACCGGAGATAAGGAATTAAAACGAACTCACCCCTAAATAAGCAGGGGGTAGTATCTTCCCCCACCCCCTCGAATACGAAAACTCAATTTTAGACTCAGGACATGCCCCCGAACACACCCTCAAAATTTCAGCCATTAAGTATTTTTTTTTAGTAAATGTGATTTATTTGTCTCTATTTACTGTACTACTGCGCTAGCGCGGCGCTCTTAAATCGCATCTGCGTATCCAGCAGATAGTGGGGTGTGGCGGTGGTAGTGCACTTCGGCTGCACTGCACTTTATGACCTTGCGTAAAGTGTTGGTGGGATGCATTTCGGCTGCCGGCACTTGCATTCCAGGCATGGTGTTGTTGTGTCGTGCAGCTGGGTAAGTCTTTGCTGCTCTGGCTGCTGCATTCCACCAACCACGTAAAGATCACCCCATTGCACCATATTTTGCCGCATTTCTGCAAAGAAGTGGGGTGATCTGCTGGAAGTCGGGTGATCAGGCGATTATGCGCTGTTGCTGCCAAATTTGCTTTATAAGCGGCCGCAGCGGTATGATCGAGATGATTAGTTGCGGAGGAGGAGTTGCTGATAGCCGATGGAGTAGTGACAGATCATTAAGTCAATGAGGAGTAATTAGACTCAAGAGTTTGGTGCGTGGAGTAGTGGTCAACAAATTGACCCGTGGCGGTTCGTCGTCGGCCTTAGAAATTGGTCCACCAGTGGCAGAAGACTAGTGTGCCGCGGAAAATAAATGTGGTGAAGTGCACGGACAGTGTTCAAACAATGGCATAATTTAAAGGCCAACGAATATACAGTGCTGAGCGTGCGAGATCATTTTCTTTTTTCAAAGCTCGCAAGGCAAAGCTTTCTTTAAAAACAAAAAAAAAAAAAAAACCAAGTTGGTTCTGGTACTAAAACTAAAGTAACTAAAAAAAATGCCAGTTTAAACAAACTACAAAAATTGTGCTGAAAACTAAATAAATGTGCTAAAACTGAAATTAAAACTACGCCAAGTCCATATAAAAACTATGTATAAACGATGAATATGAAGCTGACGAAATTAAGTACTAAAGCGAGCCCAAGAATGCTGTTGGGAATGCCAAATTATCAGTCGTCGTTGGAGTCCAAAGGAGCTGCGCAAATCCTGCCAGGATGTTCGAGGAGTGTTTAAAGTTGCTTACATTTTTTTTTCTAATAAAAATTAATAAAAATTTTTAAATCAATACGAGCGTCATATATCTTATCTTCCTAAGAATTTCTTTTATTTAAATTTGCTAATATCTAATCTATGAAAAAAATTGGAGACAAATTATTACTCATGAAAAAAATGGTTTTGTTTTCTAGTACAAATTATATAAAATTAAAAGAAAAAAAAATAAAAATGTTGACGAAAAGGGTATTTCTTCTTACGATTTTATGTTTAAAATGGTTTTTTTTACGTAATACGAAATTATAACTAAAGTATGAAGTTACCCTACGTAAACTTACGTTAATAACAAAAAAAAAAAAAAAACAAAAAAAAAAACAAAAAAAAATAATAAAATAAAAAAATTTTTTTTTCAAAAGAGAAAAAAAAAGGAGGAGAAAATAATGGTCTTTTTAAAAGCGAATTGAAGGAAAGGAAAATCGGTAAAAGTGGGGGAAAAAAAAAATTTATATATATATAAAATAAATTAATTTGGTTCCATCGGGAAAGAAAAAAAAAGAACGCACTTACACCCTTAATACATTTTCTTCCCGCAAAACATATCTAGCACAACAAGTTCCGTTCCAGGAAAACGCGCATCATGTCGCTGGGCCCAACGCATCGATGGAGCGAGTAAAACTGTAAGTGAACACTTAAAATTCTAATATATTTTGGGTTTGCGTGCGTTTATTTGGAAAAAAAAAGAAAGGAAAGAAACGAAAAGGGGATAATGTCTCAGAAAAAAAATAATAATAAAATTTGCGAAAAGTGCTGAAAATTTGTTAGAATAAGAAAGATAAATTTGGAGAAATGAAAAGGATTTTCTTTTTGTTTGAAAGTATGATTTTTTTTCCTTCTTGATGAAATTTTGGTTAATTTTCTTTCCATGAAAATATTTGGCTTGTTCTAAAAGCGTTATTTACTAAGCAAATTTAATTATGTTTTTTATAATTTAATTTCATAGCCAAGTGTTTCTTTTATACTATTTTTTTTTTCTCTAGAAATTTAATGAACGAAATTGTGGAAATTTACAAATATTATTTGATTATGAAAATTAGTTTGGAAATTAGATTAAGAATTGATTCTGTATTAGGTTAAGATTATGGAATAAAAATTGTTATAATGATTGCTTAAGCTTAAATAATGTTTGGTCTGTCACTGAAGTGGGGTAAGGAGGGTTAATTTTCCATTGGGTTTCCAAATTTCACCTTAGGAAACAAAAGGTAGGGCGGGTAAAGAGCATCCCGTTCATGAGGCGATGCTGTGTTGTATGTTAGTGTAAGCGTGTAGGTATAGACAGTTCTGTTTTCCTGGGTACAAGAAACCTATGCTGACCGGTAGTAGGCGGCTTGGTCGTCGTTGCGATGGTTGCTGGTTTAGCTCAAAAGGGTTGCAGGTGAGGCGGTATGGCTGCTGAGCGGGTTTGTTGTAGGTGAACCCACGCCAGCTGAAGCTACGGGATACTCCAAGCAAGGTACACGCGTACAACAAGACCCACTGGCCCCGTAGTCATACTCGCGCTCACCGACCGAGTGAAGAGTGCCGGCAGATATGCAAGAAGAGGACGACTAGTGGTGACCTGCCACAAGGACTGTGGAGGTGCAGCGGCGGCAGAAGCAAAAGGCCAGAAATCCAGCAGCTATACATACCGATCTAAATTCGTGGCGCTCAACGTGAGGCATGCCACATGTCGGTACATACAAACACCTACTAGGAAATGGCGCCCAACGTGAGGCCGCTACGAACGTGGGCCATGCCGTATGATCGACCGCACGCATACACATAACAACATTTAAAATACTGAATAGTGTGTGTGTGTACGGTTTGTTCTGAACAAATTAAAAATTGTTCAGAATTTTTTTTCATCGATTGACAATTGGGATTGATTTTTTGTTTTGTTTTTGTTTGTTTTTAGCTTCAATTGCATTAATTGCTGAAAATGGGTAAATACGAATTCATCGTTTTGCTAATTCAAAACGCACAAAAACTTGTAGCTTCACCAAACGCACAGCATCAATTTCCCTATTATCAATCTCGGCTTTGACACTTTTTCTTGACACTTTTATTAATTTTTTTTTACCAAGACAGCCTTCAAGCAACATTATTGTATGTGATTCACTCTTCATCACCTGTTACCAGCTCGTACATTAAAATAATGCTACGTGTCAGCAACAAATCGAAGACGGAAATTTACCAGGGACCGTAAATAATTATTACTTATTTCAATATTTTTAATCAAAAAAATCAAGAATTTCACTTAATTCATGAGGCACCCATCATTGAGCTTTGCCTTCAAACCAACTCAATGAGAATGGCTTAAAACTGTTTTATAGTCAATCTTTAATTACTTAGCAATGTCATGACTGCACACTTAATTGTCCTTTTAAACTTTGTTCATCAACAAATTGTCAACAACTTTTTCAGTGACAGTTTAAACATCATTTTAAAATTTCCAGAACGGAAGCTGGTGACCCTTTTCCTGGCAATTGATTGAGTTGGAATACGTAAACCAGAAACAGCACAAAATGTTTCACATGCCTATGCTGCATTCTTCCCTTTGACGTAGTAAAATTGTGAAATATGAAATTTTTGTTTTATGGCATATTTTTTGGCAATTTCACTCATATTTGCTTTACCTTCAACACAACACACCAATAAAATCTTCATAAATAATCAGCAATTTTGTCTCTTGTTAAGTTGCCAGTTGCAGCTAACCGTTTTAACGTTATAATAGTTTAACCCTTTCGAGACGGAGTTTAATTTTGAAATCCAAAATACTCTCAGTAGAAATATTCTTATGCTATGAAAGTTGGGGTTAGAAAATATGATAATATAGGATGCTCACAAAATCTGAAATCATTCTTTTATGCGGAAACACCGAAATTGAAAAAATATTTTGCGGGGGTCGTAAGATTTTAATAATATAATTTTTTTGAGGGGCATTAAAAACTTGCTGAGACGTATTATCCAGTTGTCCCGAAAGGGTTAAAGTTGAGCCAACAGAAAACCGCCCAATATTTCTACCCAACCCAAACAATATAAACTTTTACTGTCGTAAACGATTAATTCACAAGCAATTCGAAAGTTTAAAAGTTAAAAAGTTTTGCATTAATTGAATCAGTTTGCATTTTGAATAATTTCAATAATTTTTATGAATAACTTAACAAATAATGAGCATTTCAAAGTTGTTCGGGGCGTATGAGTGACATTCGAATTTAACTGCTAGCAGTCATGGGGCTCGTTTGATGAATAACTTTTCGAACTGTAATTAAAGAAAACGTCTACGCGCTGAAAACTTCAACAATGGGAACAATTTGGCATTATTTAAAATTATAAGAAAGATAAATAAGAACAAGATCCAAATTTCTTTGTGAAATTAAATACTAAAAGCATTGTGTTGCGCGTGGCGTATGAGTAACATTAACACATTAAAAGCGGGCCGGGTAAAATTACCCGTTGTGAAAACTGCTGCTTATAAGCGGGGCGGGTATTTTTACCTTTTGAATGTAGGCACTTTAAAAGCGGGAGACGGTATTTTTACCGGATTGGTTTTCATATAAAACTGAAAGTATTATTTCATATAATTATTTTAGTTTCATAAATTTCAAGTTTTATTTATTTTGGATCGCGCAATTTTTGCTTGTTTTGCAAGTAATGCCCGCTACGCAGCATAGTTTCATATACTAGGCTACCCGCTTAAAATGTGTTAATAGAGATTCCTCTCTGTGTTTGGTGGAATGGTTCTGATACTATGTGCAGTAGACATGATTTCGATTTCGATGCTTCGTAACCTCTCATTTATGCGGTTGGGTGAAAAAATGCATGAGCCAACAAATTTCTTTCACACATATTTATACCCCATCTTTAACCCTTCATAGGGCTCCCATACAAAATGATCGTTTTTATAAAATAGCCTCCCACTGCTCTCAGGTTGCCCCCAGACGTGTCAAATGTATGATCGACACCCATTTATTTTCCCTTCCAAATGTTTCTTCCAAACATACCTACCCACTATCTCCAAGTCTTAAGGGGGCTGCCATACAAAATTGGCCATTTTCTATGGAAATGGCTACCCACTTGGAAGTGTAGTAGTTAAGTAAGCGAGAAAACATTGTAACTCAGAAACTACTTGGCAATCGCCAACATTCTTGAGTACAAAAAAATACAAAATTAATTACGGTTCAGAAAATCACCACCAGAGGGCGTCGCCCATACGATCGGAGTTTTGAGGTTGTCAACTTTTGGGATTCTACAAAGCAATAATCAAAATGTACTGCCGAAACCCCATTTTTATTCAGTCAGTATATTTACTCCTTGCGTAGGCAGCATTTTTGTTCAATTATCTAAAGACAACAACAACAAATTCCTACATTTCCTACATTCCTACATTCTACTTCAAACTTTTTTCCAGCATTTGGCACTTTTCTAATTTTGTTCCTTCACTTTTTGTATTTGATTTTGTTCTTGCAAATATTAATTAAAATATTTCTACCCTCATCTCTGTATTTTGTATTTTCCAATTATTTAGAACATAAAATTCAATTACTAAAACTACTTCATGCCACAATGCTTTCTTTAATCTACACAAAGTTATGAAACCAAACAAATTTTGAGTACGTCAGAAATGCAGTGCTGGTGACATTTGTTGACTAATAAAATGTAAAATGATTTTAAAATAATATTTTAAAGAAAACACGGGTTTGCTGAGACACGTGTTGCACGTGGCGTATGAGTAATATTTGTTGAACATACCACAGAGAGTAAATTTAATTTTATTTTTAGAGGCACAGAATACAATTTCCGCAATGATTATGACGCAATGCTCATTGCTCTTGGCCCAGCAACAGCAATAATTGTGCACTGGCAACCATTCCATTGCTGCTTTGTGTGCGAGTTCCAATATGCAAAAGGGGAGCCCCAAATCTCGCTCCAAATGTCCTTATTGCTGTTTGTGTGCATGTGTGTGAATGTGTGTGTGTGTGTGCCTGTGATATGACAAAAATTGTAGCTATCTTTGGAAAATTTAATGCGGCCATATAGCCTTTGCTTTTGTCGCTCAACCTTTGCTGTCGCAGCCACATTTCCCCATCGTGCTCCGTTCGCCATTGCCCGTTCCTGCTTTTCTAGATTCAAACGAAATTTGTGTACGGTGCACTGAGCTCGACTCCAGTTCGTATCATGCCGAATATTTTGCTTGCCTGCCTTTTCTGCTGTTATTTTTATGACATTCTTTTGTTATTGTTGTTGTTGGTGTTGTCGTTTTATATGCTGCCTCAACAATATTTCCAATCAATGTTCGTTAGTGTACCGCAACAACAATAACTATAAGCGAAACAACAACAACAACAATAAAAACCAAAAACAACACAAACGATGAACAGTTCCAGCCAAAAGCAACATAGATACTCTAAGGGTTTGGCCGTGTCTGTGTCGCCGGCTGCTCGACTCGAAGATGAAGCAAATAAATGGAGAAACACATTGAAGTCTACTGGATACAACAAATCAAGGACACATAGAGCGGAAATTGCTGAAGGGGTACAATGGGGTATTTTGATTGATTTTTCGAGTGAAAAAAATTTTGTGATTTTTTTTGCGTCTCTTGCTGTCGCCATGATTGCGCTGCCGCATCTACTGGTTGTCTGTGTGTGTCTGTGTGTCTGTGTCTGTGTATGTGTGCAACAGTGTCGCATCTTTTGACTTATCTGACAGCATCGCGTCGCATGGCAGCTGTGATAACAATGGCTGCTGGCACAATGCGAACAACAGACGAAAAATATTTCATAGTAAATGTTGTTGCAGTTATTTTTATATTTCTTCAAGCGTTTCGGTTGCAATCGATAATTAAAGGGGACGTTATCGTGGGAGCGCATAGTTGAAAAAATTGATTATTTTGAGTGGATATTAAATTAGGGAAAAACATTTAAACGGAAGTACTTTTTTATTTACATTAAATTAGTTTGATTTCGCCTATTTGGTTTTGGTAGTTTTGATGTCAGAGGCCAATTGTCGTAATTGTTGTAAATATCAATAAAATCGTGAAAAGCGTCCAGTGCGAGCGTTACGTAAGCTTTGTTTCGATTGTCCAATAGTTAAACAAGACATAGAAAAACATTTGAAGTCACTTCGCTGCGACTGAGTACAAAGGAAGCTCGATGTATGGATGTCACAATGATTTTAAGCAAAAAACCTCACAAATCGCAGAAAAAATCAAACCCTTTCTGAAGCGGATGATAAAGAGAGAATCACTTTCGATATCGTCAAGCAAAAATGGTCGTGAAAAAATTTCAGTGAGCTGCCGAAAACGACGGCCAAGATAGGAGGTTTTGCTGTGTTTGGGGGACAGAAAGGTTTTGCTGTGTGTGTGGAAATCATTTACTACATATAAGCTGCTACTCAAACTCTTAATCCAGATCTATACTGTCAACAATTGGACTGTCAGAAGAAAGCAATGTCCAAGAAGGGACTAATAAGAGAGAATTTTTGTTCCATCAGAACAACGCCAGCCCACATACAACGATAACACCGTGCGACAGCATTTTTCACACTGGAAAAAATCCATATGGGCGTGAAACGAGAGACCAAACATAGTAATACTGCGTACTCAGTTTTTCATTTCTACATCCTTTGTCCTTCTAAAAGGACTTCAAAATTTTGAAGAGGATAAAAAATTAAAAAAAAAATAAAAAATACTTAACTTAGAATATGGCGATATGTATATCAAATGAAAGAGGAAAGACTCAAAAATTTAAATAAAATTTATTTTTTATTCATTTGTAAAAACAGGATATGAAGGTCCTTTGAAAATTTTAATCCTTTATATCCTTGAAAATTTATGTAGAAATTTCTTGAAAAGTAAGTATGTTAAAACCCAAAATCTCCTTGATCACGTGTCATCACTTCATTTTCATTTTTGTCGCACGGTGACCAACTAATTTTTTCTATGACGAATGATTTGCAGCTAACAAATTTTTAATTTTTATGATTTTTATATATCATACAGTTCATTTTTAACCATTCTACTTAATCCATTTCAGCACAGTGCGCATTAATTCAGTCTCAGAATTTAACGAGTTGATGTCATTTGAAAGATAAAAACTCAAAAAAATAGGGAAAATCCCAATAAAATCTGTGCAAAAAATTAATAAGTTTGTGCAAAAGCTGCTCAAAGTCGGAACGTTGGTTCACAAACTTTACTTTTCATTTCAAATATTTTTCAAAATTAAAATCCTTTTTCACAAACATTAACTTTAATTTGAAATATTTTTCAAAATTAAAAATCTGAAAATTGGCAAAAGAGAAAAATATCTAAAAAGTATGTGAAACTATTTTTCTGAAATTTTGTGTATTCACACTCTCCCTTATCTTCCGATCTAAGAAAATAGTTAATTTTCGGCAAGATATATTTTATTCATCCCTAAAAGTATGCAATCAACATAAAAAATTAAACAAAAAAAATATTTAAAAAAAAAATTTGTTTACGTTGCTTCATAACTTCTTCTTCTTTAGTTCCCACCAAGCAAAATGTGAGAAATAGGCAACAATCGTCAGTGGCAACAAATTGGCGACTCGATGATTTATTGCCGCAGTGACAAATTAGCAACATGTAACGAAAACACGTTGTTTTTCAGGACTTTGAAATATCTAATTGATATATTTTGTATTTCAGGGAGATTGATCGCATTTAAAAAATGTGTATTCATTCGTCGACGGTTCATTGAGCAACAGCATTGATTCAAGCTCAAAACAATGAGAGCAACATTGAATATTTGTATGCAAATGAAATTCCATCCCAACCGAAACTGACTGACATTTTATAAATTGATAATTTCCCAAACAATATGATGTATTTAGATATGAAAAAGAATCGTCCAGGCGATGAGAAAACGACACGTCACGGCGATAAGAAAACGACTCGTTGCTTTCGGCGGACGTTTTAGAACGACTGGTGATACGAAATCGATACGCTGGCGATATTACCGGCGATCAATTTGTTGCCGGGGGCGACTCGTTTTCTTATTGCCGGCAACAAAAAATGTCTGGTGGATTGTTTGGTGGATATTAGTTTTCTGCAGTTAATTTGCGTTTTTCAATTTAAAATAATTAACACAAGAATTTTCTGTTTCATTGCACAACACCGAGCAAGGCGCAACTTTTCACTTAGCTGCGCTCAAACTGAACTCATAACCCACTCAAGTCTTTCAGCATCGCCAAAGAGTTAAACCGAAACATTAAGTAGTTGTTGTTGCTATTTATGATGAATTTGTTCTTTTGCCCGCACAGTGGCTGCTGGTCGTGAATACCTGTAATTTGTTATAAGTAAATTGTCAAATGCCACTCACCGTAGACGTTGAGACGCGATGCGTGCTCCACACTGCCCATCGAATTGGTGGCAATGCACTTGTAGAGGCCGCCGTCGTCGGGCCGCACATGCGAAATGTTCAAGTGGCTGATCACGTCGCCGGACACATCGACAAACTGCCCGATGGCAAAGCGATGATGCAGCGACACGTCCATAATGGGCTGCGAGTCGAGCAGCCAAGCAAACTGCAGGCAGCGACATCAGCGAATATGGAAAAAGCATACAAAGCAAATGCGTAAGAAATTGCATAAGTTGAAAGCGTAATCAGCCAGCTCTGACCGCCCTCCGTCTGCCATTTTTTAGCCCATTTTAAAAAAATTAAAAAAAAAACGCATACATTATGCAGCGAACAACTTACTTGCGGTGGCGGCGAACCGCTGGCCGAGCACTTAAGCGATATTAATGGTCCTGGACGCACATTCTGCTCGATGAATGTGTAAATCAGTTCGGGCACCGTATCTGCAAGCACACAGCAATGGCACATTTTCAGCATTTTCGTCGGTCGACGGGTTAAATTTTTTAATAAATTCTTCATTAATTTTATTGCTTTTCATTGGTTTTTGTTTGTGTATAGTTTTTGCTTCTTTTGCTTTCATTTGGTTGGGTTTGTTTGTTTTTTTTTTTGTACTAGTCCCAAGTGCAACACTTACCGCCCAATTTCAGCTCGGCCATGGCCTGCGCACTGGCCCGACTGTTCTCTACCAGACACTGGTAGATGCCGCGGTCGCGGCGACCCACATTCTGCACCACCAGCGACGTTTTCGACAGGAAGCGGATACTGCAAACGTCAACAAAAATTGCGGCTGTTATGGTTGGCGTATTTTGCATGAGCGTGCATGCGTATGTGTTTATGGATGTGTGTGTGTGTGAAATTTGTATGCGTGTGCTTAAACGAGAAAGGACACATTTACACATTTGCTTGTTTGACTGTTTTTGTGTGTGTGTGTCTGTGTGTGCTGATGGGTTCTGTTTGCATTGTGGCAGCGTAAACTCTACCGATTTGTACGAAAAAAGTTGTCTTCTTCTGCTTGATTTGTAAATCTAATTCAGTTTCTGGTGCTCGGCCAACAGCTGTTGAGTCGGCTGAGCCATAAAAGCAGCCATAGCCAGCGCCATTCGCATTGGCATTGGCAGTGGCCGTTTGGCTATAAGCAAACTTGGCAACAGTTGACGTCGGCTCGGTCGTATGTGCATATTTTTATATTTTTATGTTAATGTGTATGTGTGTGTGTGCGACTGATGTGCGTTTAAATGTGCAGTTTTGAGTTATGCTGATTCTGTGTAATTCACAGCAAATCACCATAATGAAACCCTTTCGCATTTGGTTGATTTTGTCGAGTTGGCTGAATAAATTTAATTTTCTCACCACAATGTAACAAAAACCCAAAGCATTTTATTCTTATTTTAAAAAGAGCGATTGATGGTACAAGTAGAAGGACTTTTGGTATACGAACAGTGACTATGGTTTTGGAAATTAATGCAGAAAAAGCGGGTAGAATTTGCTTTGTATGCACAAAAATAATCCAATAAAACGAAATTAGAAACAAAGAAAAATCATTTGAGGAGAATGGGATGAAACGGCCACATGCTGCCCAAAGAAGTGAGTAACGCTAGTAGATTGGAACTGAGTAGAAAATGAGCCAGAAATACGTTAACCAAATAACTGAAGCTACAAACATGAAATTTGAACTAGAAAGTGAATCTCCACTAAGAAGCGACTTTTTGTAATTCGGGTTTTAATGGAACAAAACATGGGTTAAAGTGTCATAAGGACTTCAAATCAAAAATAATTCGACAAATGTTTTTATCTTTTTTTTTCAAAAACTAGCAGGTTTAACACATCGGCTGATAAGTGCCCGAGTAAACGAGAAATAATATTTTTTATTTTAAGTAGTGACCTTCAAAACGTACTTGTAAAAATTTCATTGCGATGTGACGTTTGGTTCAAAAGTAACAATTGTTTTAGTTAAACAACTTTGTTCGTGTTAAGAACAATGGAAAAAAAATAATTTCATGTTCTCATAAAACATTGCTTTTTGATGGAAAAAAACTCAATTGAAACAAAATCCTGGCTCAATAAGTGTTATCCGGACTCTGCGCCTGGAAAATCGACCATTATTGATTGTTTTGCTCAATTTAAACGTGGTCGTACGAACACCGATGATGCGCCGCACAGTGTCGCGAGTGTGGCCAAAATTACAAAAAGCCTATGTTGCAAACATGATATTTTTTTTACATACATGGTGAGATAATACTCCCAATAAGACAAATCCAAAATATTTCCTAAAACAAATAATAAATGTAAGCAGGAGCCATCCACAAAGTTGAGCCTTTTCTTGGAAAGTATTTTTGCCAGAGCAACTGACTATTTTTATGCTATTAGGTGTACAACTTTGCTTCCGCCGTTTTCCGATAGGTGGCTGTACCGGCTGAGGCTGGTTGAAATACATAGATGGTAATGCCTTTAAAGTGAGTGTGGACAGTGCCTAACGAATTGTCATCGCCGTTTCAGTGACAGTTGTTCTTGTTTTCGTATTATTCACGCTCGAAAATGTCCGTTTATGTACCCAATTCTCGCCATTTGCGGGAAGTTTTACTTTTCTGTTACAATTCGAAAAAAAATGCAGCTGAAGCGCATCGAATCCTCTCAGAAACTTACGGTGATGCTGCTCTGAGTGAAAGAACGTGTCGGGAGTGGTTTCAACGTTTTAAAAATGGAAGAGCGACATGACAAAGTCATCCTCCAACACGACAATGCTCGGCCTCACGTCGCAAAAGTGGTCAAAAAGTACCTGGAAACGCTGAAATGGGAAGTCTTGCCCCACCCGCCGTATTCCCCAGATGTCGCCCCTTCTGACTTCCACCTATTCCGTTCGATGGCACACGGCCTGGCAGATCAACATTTTCAATCCTTCGAAGAATAGGAAAAATGGATTGCTTCATGGATAGCGTCAAAAGAGGACTCCTTTTTTCGAGCCGGGATCCGAAAATTGCCGGAAAGATGGGAGAAAGTTGTCGCTAGCGACGGACAATACTTTGAATAATACATCTGTAAGCACTTTTTCGCAATAAAGCTTTTAATTTTGGAAAAAAAAAACGGCGGAAGCAAAGTTGTACACCTGATAAATGTAAGTAACACTTTTAGCTTACAGGTACTACGTATGGATATGGATAAATGGAGTTTGGGCAAATAGGTGCTACTTTTTTGTTTTGTTTTGATCGGCATATGCGAAGTTACGTTGCTTTAAAAAAACCCGGCCTGGCTCACGAAATGTGAGAAAAATTGCTAACTTTGGAAGACGATAAAATGAAAACAACTCAATGCATCTTTACAGTGATTAGTGCAAAACAAAGCCACAAGTACGACCTTTCAAATAAAAGAAAAAATTAGCTGCATCGACCTGCGTCCCCACCTAAAACTTTACTTCTTGTAGTAGCACCTACAGTCAAAAATTGCGATTTTTCGAAGTATGGCTTGGGACGCACAATGAAAACTGCGGCAAAACAGCTGTTACAATGGTGAGCTATATAAAAGACAAGATGGGAACTTTGTTCGTATCTTCAAAAGTAGGCAGAATGTTACGCCCACTTTAAAAATTTAAACATTTATACCAAAATATGGTATCACAAGCTGAAAAAATTAATACACGAATTCATGAAGGAAAAGTTTTGGCCACTTAATAAATATTCTCCAGCTGCCACGCCCACTTTTAAGGTTTAAGAAAGCTTAAAAATTAAAATCACATCGTAGAACGGTATTATAAACAGCCTTTTAAAAATACATTGTAGTTGTAGTAAAATGCGAATATTTTTGAAAGTAGGCGTGGCAGACCGCCCATTTTTAGTGTGAGCTTTTAGGTCATCATTTCAAGCACAAATACAAAATATCATAATTCTTTCACTAATATTAAGCAAGTAATTTCAATATTACAGTTCCTTTCGTAAGGGGGGTGGGCGTGGCAGTGGTCCAATTTAAATGATTTTTTGCAAATTTCTTAATTTTGATCCCAAAAACGATCTCACCAAGTTTCATTGAGATAGGACAAAGTATTTTTGGCCACAGCTTATATGGGATCGCGACACTGTGCGCCACACTGTGGTCGGCCAATTGAGGTGGTTACATCGGAAAACGGTAAAAAAGTCCATAAAATCGTTTTCGAAAACCGTAAAGTGAAATTGCAGAAGATAGCTGATACTATCAAGATATCAAAGGGGCGTGCGAGTTTTATTTTTCATTACATTTCTCCATGAGGCAGCTGTTTCCGAAATGTGCCGCGTTTGCTAACAGACAAGGCAATGCACCGTGCCACAAGTCTCTCGCTAGGATGGCAAAATTGCATGAACTAAACTTCAAATTACTTCTGAATCCACCCTAATCTCCAGACTTGGCTCTCAGTGACCTTTATCAGTTAGCAGACTTAAAAAAATGCTCGAAGGAAAAAAATTTGGCTCGAATGAGGAGGTGATCGCTTTTACAAGAAAGGTGTCGAAATGTTAGAGAAGCGCTGGAATAAATATATCGCTCTTGAAGGAAACCATGTTGATGAATAAAATAGAATTTCTCAAAAAAAGTTTTGTTTTCTGCCTTAAACCGGGGACTTATCAGCCGATGTGTTAACAATGCGTTAAGATTTTGTAAGATTTTTTAAAATAAAATAGGAACCAATGGACCTACTGACATAAATTTGGTGAAAACCCATGAAACAATTGAACCCCATGAAACCCATGAACAATGAACAATTAGATTTGTATGTGTTTTTATTTTTTTTTTAAGATTAAAATCAAATAAAATATGGTTTATATTTAATTCAGTTCATGTATCTTATTCTGAATAACAATAAATTAAATTTGAAATTGAATTGAAAATCGGACGGTGTCAACAAGCAGTTAACAGACTACATTGAGAAACAAGTTTTAATAGAATTATATTTTTTAAAAAGCAAAATCTGACATAGTCAACGATAGATTAAGAGTAAAAGAGTAAAAAAAAGAATGAATTGATTGGCCCATTGACTTCAAACTTGGTTAACATACCTTAAATGCAAAATAATTTTACAGATGTTTTTAATTTTTTTTAATTCGAACTTTGACGGATTCGCTATAGAATATACATTACCTTATTTGTACTATTCTCATAGGATTTTTTCACATTTTTTTGACTGACTGATTTCTATTGATAACTTAAAAATAAAAGTCACTGACTGATTTCTATTTAAAAAAAATCACAAATAATTGTTATTAAAGGATTTTTTAAATATAAATAAAAAATTGTTCTTCTTGAGGCAATTTAGTTCTAAATTGAGTTTATCACGTTTGCTGTTCACACACCTCAATTTATCTTACACCTAAATCAAACTGTTATCGAACATGTTTTTGTTTTGATGGAAGAGAGTTTTCTTTCTTCAAAACATTTATCAAACATTTAGTAATATTTGTTCAACATCCTTAATGATGCAAACAATTTGTAAGCGAAATTTCAAAATCCAGTTTCTCAATTTCGTTTTAGTTTGGTCTATTGTGAATGAATCTAATTATCGATAATAACACGACTTGTGATTTTTGTATGACAAATTTAGTTCAATTAAGAGCTAAATTGAGAAAATTCCTTAATTGCGCAATTAAGGTGGCTGTCTGAATTGGATATTACAAGCAGATTATGCAGAAAAATTCCAAAAATATATTTGAAAAAAATTTGCTATACCTTCGCAAGCTTTTCAGACCACCCCCGTATGCAAAATTGATATCTATGTATCTGTATTCAGTTGATTGAATTCAAGCTAAAATATCAATAATTATAAAATGTTAATAACTGAAGCATAAAACGCCCTAAACAGAACACATCAATTAACATTTTAATACAAATGTAAATAAATATTTTGAAAAAAGCAACAATTTAATTTGAGTACATTGAAAAAATTAAAAATGCTTAGTTGCATTGAAGTTGATAATATGAAGCAAATTATTTACATATGGAATTCTATATAACTATAAGGTTTTTTTTCAAAACCTGAACCTGATTAGAAACACACAATCTGCCTAAACGAATGGCACTTATTTTTTGTTGCCACAAAGGACCCAATAGGCATCTGAGCAAACCTAACCTGCCTATCTACCTAACCACAACAACTACCAAAAGTAATTGCTGACTATTTGTTTTTCAGTGCATGTGCACCAAGTTCATGACTGCACATGAATGCACATTCCCTCACTTACTCACTCACTCACTCACTCACTCACTCACTTACAAACAACAACACACCGCACACAGTTGGACGTTAAGTGTCATTATTCAAAATGTGAACAATGGCAAAAATAGACGACGAAAGCGTGCGGCCATTGCTGCTGCCAATAACAGACGCTGCAAACAAACACAACAACAAAAACAAATTGCAGTGAAATGGAAACCTCAAATTTGCACCATTTACAATGAAAAATACCAAGAAAAAGTCATTAAAATATGAGTTGCACGCAAAATAATAGAAGTGATTGAAACAAATGCGCGTCTACGAATAATAAATAATAATGACGAGCGCGCGCATAAATTGCACCACATGGCAACAAAAACAACAATAATCAACAAAAAGCAAATACAATGCGTTTTTGTGAAGTTTTAAAAAAAAATTAAAAAAAAAAATAGAAAAAAAAAAAAAGTTTAGCGCCCAATTACAAAAGTGCAACAACTGCCGATTCGCAGCATAACCCGGAAATGCTCCCTGTGTTGATGGTATTTGTGGGTGCATGCGTGTGTGTGTGTTTGTGTCTATGTGTGTTCGTGTTTTTCTGGTCACTGCTGTTTCACAATTTTTGTGTGTTGTTGTTTTGTTTTGTTTTGTTTTGTTTTGGGCACAACCCATGTTCGACATACTTGTCGCGGCCGGTGCTGAGCGCATTGTTGTGCTGCAGCGGCGAACCGTTGTGCAGCCATTCGATGCCGTCGACAGCGGAGCCGGTGGTCGAGCAGTTGAAAATCGCCATTCCGCCCGAATTGA
Organism: Melieria omissa; assembly: GCA_963971225.1. Lineage (NCBI taxonomy): Eukaryota > Metazoa > Arthropoda > Insecta > Diptera > Ulidiidae > Melieria > Melieria omissa. The sequence goes on from OZ020267.1 coordinate 39,822,179, forward strand.
CAATCTGCACCTGCGGCAGTATGTGCACCGACACAAACGAGTTCACAATCAATCGTATTTCGATGCGCTGCTCGCCGAACTGATTGGCCGCCTGGCAAATCTGCAAAGTGAACCAAAGCCGAAAATTGAATGTTAATGTTGCTAATTGATCATGGAAATTTCATTTTATTTATGCGTTTATTTGTTTCGCTTTCACAATGCGGCAAAACAATTTGCGGCATTTTCTGTGCCGCAATTTATGAAATTATAAAGTCATCGCTTTGGCATTAATGACATACAAACGTAACTTCATTAAGTGCGCACCAACGCCACGGTGACTTTAGGCAGCTTAGCCCATTAAGTGCAGTTGACAGAATTTTAAGAGGATTTTAAATTGGTTAATTTTGATATGGAAAGGTTGTTAAGGATTGGTGAAGGCTTTAAGGAGAGTCGGAAATTTTTTTATAAATTTATTGTTATTTACTATTAATTTTTTTTTTCTATTAAAATGAAAAGTGGTCTGCTTCGAAAAAGTTGCTGAGTATTGGTGAAAGCTTTTAGGAGACTCTGAAAATGTATTTATAAATTTATTTTTATTTACTATTAGTTTGTTTACAACCAAACAAAGCCTGTTTTGGAAAAGTTTTTAAGGATTTGTGAAAGTTTTAGAAAACTCTAAAAATGTATTTTTAAATTTATTGTTATTTACTATTAATTTTTTGTCTTTTAGAACGAAAAAAGAACTGTTTCGAAAACCTTGGATTGGTGAAAGATTTAAGGAGACTCTGAAAATATTTTTATAAATTTATTATTATTTACTGTTAATTTTTTTTTCTTTTAGAATGAAAAGTGTTCTGTTTCGGAAAAGTTGTTTAGGATTTGTGAAAGCTTTCAGGATACTCTGAAAATTTGTTTATAAATTTATTTTTATTTACTATTCGTTTTTTTACAACCAACAAAAGCCTGTTTCGGAAAAGTTGTTAAGGATTTGTGAAAGTTTTAGAAAACTCTAAAATGTATTTTTAAGTTTATTGTTATTTACTATTAATTTTTTTTCTTTTAGAACGAAAAAGGAACTGTTTCGAAAAAGTTGCTAAGGATTGGTGAAAGTTTAAGGAGACTCTGAAAATATTTTTATAAATTTATTATTATTTTCTGTTAATTTTTCTTTTAGAACGAAAAGTGGCCTGTTTCGCAAAAGTTGTTAAGGATTTGTGAAATCTTTTGGGAAACTAGTTTTAGACTAAGAAACTAAGTTTTAGAAACTAAGTTTTAGAAAACTCTAAAAATTTATTTTTAAATTTATAATTATTTACAATTAATTTTTTTTCTTTTAGAATGAAAAAAAGAACTGTTTGCGAAGGATTGGTAAAAGATTTAAGGAGACTCTGAAAATATTTTTATAAATTTATTATTATTTACTGTTAATTTTTTTTCTTTTAGAACGAAAAGTGGCCTGTTTCTGAAAAGTTGTTAAAGATTTGTGAAATCTTTTGGGAAACTATGCAAATTTATTTATAAATTTATTATTATTTTGTATTAGTTTTGTTTAGAACGAAAAAAAGCCTGTTTCGGAAAAGTTGTTAAGGATTTGTAAAAGCTTTTAGGAGACTGAAAATTTAGTTATAAATTTCTTTTTATTTACTATTAATTTTTTTTTAGAACGAAAAGTGGCCTCTTTCGGTGTATTCAGCCGGCAAAAATCCAACATAACTAACAGATACTCTAATATAAAACTCTTTCAAGTACTAGAATCGTCTCACATGTCACAACTTTCACAACATTCGCAACTGTCCCTCAGAACACTGACAACTGCCACATGGCGTATACGCAACATGCGCTCGTAAGAGGTTAAACTGTAAGTCAGCGTTTTTCATCGTCGTCGGCCTGTTGTCTGGCTGCAGGCAAAGGACCGTTTACGCCATTTGCCTTTTAATACGCCCACTTACCCATTTGCCAGCATCACGTTCGTCAGCATTTTTGATGAGCAACAGCGTGCGTGACAATATCACGCGCTGCGACGATGGAATCGGGTACAGTGCCGATGAATCCGAAACGCGATACCACCTGCAAAGCGAGCAAATAAAATCGCATCAGTACAGCAACACAACAACAATATTAAAGAAAATGAGTCGACGAAATTCAGCGTTTCAATGGCAGTGCCGTAGCTGCTACGAGCGTGCTTCCTTCTCTATATTTGCCCATATAAATATATATATATATGAATGTATGTATGTGTGTGAGTATTTGTATGAACCTGCAGCCATGACAATGAATTGTGCGCGTGCTACATTGTCACATTGTATGATTGTATATATATGTGAGGGGCTGTCTGTCGTCTATTCATCTGGCTGGCGCTGGCGCTGACGATGCTGCCTGCTGTCTGCGTTTCATTCTTCAGCATTTGCCGTGATTTATTTCAGCATTTCATGCCATTTAAATAAATTTGTTGTTCGCAATAAATGTGCATGTAAATTATGCCATTATGCGTGCGCTGTTGCCTCGGCGAGTGTGTATGTGTGTGTTTGTGTTTGTGTGTGGCACATTGACACGCGCTGGCAAATTGCATGCACATTTTTCCATAAAGCAGCCAAACGCTCTTATTTAAAATTGATGATACGCAGTGGTCATGGAATTGTTGAATTAAATTGGGAGCGTTGCATTTCGCCAAAAGTGGCGCTGACACAAACGAAACGGTTTATTAATGAAAACTGCAGCATGCGTGAAATCGGCGACATAGTGTCGCAGCATAATGAGCTGACAATTAGAGTTGCACTCTGGCCGAAACGCAGTCATACGCAAACATACAGATTTTCATATAGATTTCAACTTTCAACTGATTTGTGCGCAGCATAAAAGTGAATTATTCAAAAGCTGCATTTAAGCGATTACGAGCGCCAAATTGTTTATGAGGTTAAGCATTGTCCTGACCAGTGCTGACATTAATCAATTAGTATTTAACCAATTAACTATTTTGAATAATTTTAATCAAATTAAATCAATCATGACTTAACAAGGTTTGACATCAAAAAGGTAATCTTAATCCTGATGAATGGCATTAATCACTAATCACAATATTTTAATTGCTTTATTTGATTCAAACTCGAATACATCGATTATTGCATTAATTTTACGTAAGAAATAATGGAAAATAATTACATAGATTTCTTAAAACATTTCTATTAATTGTTTAAAAACTCAGAAAAACAATTTGTAAGCTTCAAAAACTTTTAATTACAAAGTGCAATAATTTCAAAAAAAATTTCGAGGGACAAAGTCAAACCCATCTCATTCGATAGAGGACCTCAGTAGATGAAAAAGTGCCAAGGGATTTTTCCCGGAATGTTCGAGTTTATTTTTTAATTGAGTTTAAAGATGGCGGCTTAAAGCCCCTTCCCGAAACTTTTAAAACATCATATCTCTTGACTCAAATGTCAGAAAGGAATAATTTTTACGTCGAATGAAAGCAATGATATGAAGTCGACAACACAATATTATTTTTGGAAACATTTTATGAAAAATGACATGAAGGACATCAACTAAATTTTTATGCTTGAATATCCTGAAAACCATGTGATTTTAAACAGTATTGCCAGATGCATTTTAAGCCATCCCCTTAGTGAAGTAATAAATTGACATTAAACAATCATATTTAACCCTTCGTTGCATGATTTAATTTCCGTGAAGAAAAAACATTTTTGTCATATAATGCTTGTTTCTTGTTAAGTTCTGATGGTAAAAATTAAATTTTGTTGAATTCCTGTATCTATGAAAGTAGTTTTGCGGCCATTTTCCGTATCCTGGTGAGAGCGCTACCGCCGAAATGAAAGTCGGTTTTATCAATATTTTAGTGTTGGCTACTACGGGGAGTCGAACAGAGGTGAGACGTCAGTGTATACTCGTAATTCAACGCACTAAACAGTTGAGTGACGGCCACCGCCATATCACCATCGCCATCAATAACCAAAATTCGTTCACCAAATCGAACCACTTATTGTTTTTTCGATTCTTTTGAGCATACTTTCAATGTTGATCGCAAAATTCCGTTCCACTTATTGAACCAAATCGAACCACTTATTGTTTTTTCGATTCTTTTGAGCATACTTTCAATGTTGATCGCAAAATTCCGTTAGTAATCAAATGTTTTAACATAAAAGACACAACTGGAAGTGGAATAACTGTAAAATGCTGAATAGAATCGTTTCCAAATCTATGAAAAGTTAACATTGCATATATGCAATGCCATGCAGCGAAGGGTTAACGTCAAATACCTCAAGCCTCACCCCTGTTCATAGTAAATAGTCCATGAAAGTAGAGTCTGTGAAATGGGCATAAGGAATGTTCACTTTTGATTGAGTTGCATTATTATACATTTTATTTAAACAAAATAGTTAATCAAATAATTAAATTAACAATAAACGATTATAATTAATAATCGTAATCATTTTAAATTTGGTTCGATTATGATTTATAATCATTAATTTTTAATTGTTAATCAGATTAACGTTGGGCCAACACTGACCGCAACTGATTCAAATTATTTGATGAAAAAACGCAGCACAATAGTTTTCAATTTATTTTTGGAAGTAGCATAAATTCTGCTGAGAGTCTTCTTAGGACTTTAATAAAAAACATAGGTTTTCCTTTATGAAAATGTCCACAACATAACATAAAACGTAGAGTTTTCAACAATAATTGTTGACTCAGATATTATATTGATTTAAACAAATTTATTAACCCCACAAAACACCTTTTGGGTTCAATGACGGATTAGTCGAAAATTTTTGGAGTTAGCAGGAATTCAATAATTCAATCATTTTTGCCATCAAAACTTAACAAGCAACAAGAATAATATGAAAAAACTGTTTTTTTCTTCATGGAAATAAAATCATGCAACGGAGAATTAATTTTTCACATCAATTCTTCCTTACTGCCTAACTTTCATATTACTTTTCTTTCTCAGTTTCATGCTTTCTTACGTCCGGACTCCTTACTACTTTTATTTTTAATTCCATATATTTTTACGTTCTTCCTTGGTTTCTGGTTTCCTCTTGACTGAGACTATTGGTTGGCTCCAGAACACCATAAAAAAGGATTCACAATGGGCCATTGTGGCCTCCGAGTGGAAGTGCGGTCTTGCCGCACACACCCTTCCCTACCTAACCTAATCTACGTTCTTCCTTCTCACTGATATCCTTACTTTCTTTTTCGCTTACTCTCTAACTTCTTTACTTCCATACCTTTTTTTCTTCTTAAATTTCTATCTCCATCTATACTGTTACATCATACTATTTTTGCATCGTTACTTCGATCGCTCCTTACTCTTCATTCTTTCAAATTCATACCTCCTCACATTTTCTTCTTCTTACTGTATTAATCCCTTGTTTTCTAACTCTCTTTTTTAATTACCGCCTCACCTTCTCACAGTTTTACATCCTGTTTTTCTTACTCTCTTATTTCCTTTTTCATTCCTACTATTCTTTTTCGTATTTTCTTGCATCGTTACTTCCATCACTTGTTACTCTTCATCTTCTTAATTCCGTGTCTCCCACCGTCTCTCCTTTTTACTGTCTTACTAGCTTGTTTTCTTAATTTCTTATTCATTTACAGCCTCACCTTCTTACTTCTCATCTCACCTTATTCATCTTATAACTTCTTACATCCTGTTTTCTGTACTCTCTTACTTACTTAACTCCTAAAACCCTTTTTTTATATTAACGCACTTCCTTAAATCCTTTGTTTCTTACTTTCTTTGGATTTACTTTAGTTTTTCCTTATTTTCTTACTCTTAACGTACTTGTTTTCATCCTTAATTTCTTACTTCCTCACCCTCTTACATGCGCACCTACTCACTTCCTTATTTTTTCAAACTTATTCCTTTACATCCTCTTTCCCTTATTTCCTTTATTTCATACTAGCTTTTTCACCCTCCAACTTATCTTTTTTAATTTTTAAAGTAATAAAGTCTTTACTTCCTTACTTCCATACTCAGTTTGTTCCTTACTCTCACAGTTTTCTGCCACCTCACTTTCTACACTGTGCCTTCCTTACTTCTATATATCCTCACTTCCTTGTGTTCGTTTTAAGTTTCTTATTTCACTTACTTCCTTTCTTCTTTAGTTCTCAACTTAATTGATTACTTACTTCCTTTTTATCCTCTCGCCTTATTTTCTTTCATTATCCTTTTCCATCTCAGTGGCGCACATAGAATGAATCCCCAAACCGCCCAATTTCAAAAATTGCTGGTGCAAAATATGGTTGCAAATGGAATCGAGCGCAAAAGTTGTGCGCAAACCCCACTCAAAACGAATGTGTACGCCACTGCCACTACTATTCCCATACTCAGTGGAGCCCACAAATTTTAAGAAGAAAGATTTCGTAGACAACTTTTGGGGGTCAATACCACACAAAACTAATTTTTCATTATTTTATCATTCATAATTTTTTTATGGGAAAATTGAACCCACAAAGCCAAATAAATAATTTTATTTTACTTTATTTTATTTTAATTTTTATTTTTATTTTATTTTATTTTATTTTATTTTATTTTATTTTATTTTATTTTATTTTATTTTTTTTATTTTACTTTTTTTTATTTTATTTTATTTTATTTTATTTTATTTTACTTTATTTTATTTTTTTAATTTTATTTTATTTTATCTTATTTTATTTTAAAAAAATTTGTTTAATTCTTATTTTTCATAAAATTTTTTAACAGTTTTATTAATTTTATTGAAATTTCTTTGCAAAGTAATAAATGCATTCATTAAATATTTTAAGAAATTCCATTGGACAGAAGTGCAATTATTCAATGTTGTTTCTAAACAAAAAAAGGTCACACACAAACACATACAGCAAATGTTCTTGTGTTGCCCAAAGTTTTTACGCCCATTTAATATGCTTCTGCTTGTAGTCAGTTTGTTAGCAAACGACGTCGGATTATCCAGTGCGAGATCAAGAAAAGTTTGCAGCAGGAACGAAGTGCCGTCGCCTCGTATGCGAAACCCACATCACAGTACAACACACACACACACACGCACACATTACTAACTATATGTTACGACATGGCAACCCTTATCACCGGCAATCAATCACCGCGTCGAAAATCTCTCCCCCACTCACTCACCGTATCACAGACGTCTACAGGGCCGTCCGTACACATTTCGTTCTACTTAACGTGCAAAAGCCAAAATGCCATAAAGTGCCGTTATGTCTTGTGATGTGCGTTGAGCGGCTTTTTGGTGAGCGACTGAAGGTTCGAGTCGCCGCAAAGTAAAGTTGATTATTTAACAATTTGCGTGTTAGACGTGGCTGCTTCATCAAAATTTCATGGCCAAATGTGAGCGATTAGTTGAGGTCCGCGTAGACCCAAAACACACATGCACACGCACATATGATTGTGTCATCGTGTGGATGCGTGTGTGCGTGTGACTACGATGTGTTGGCGTGCGAAGGCGTGAGTTTTTGTTGTGCTTAGTTGCGCCACAGTGGCGGCAGCGGAAGCTCGAGTCGCTATGTGCACGTGCTGAGCATAAGAAACGATGCCCAAGTGCGCACGGCAACAAAAACAACAACAACAAAGCACCAATGCTAGCAATCCACATACCGCAAATCTGTTGCAGATTATGCTTAAGTAGCGTTTATTGATTTTCAAATATATTTCCAGCTGTAATCCACCGACAGCTGGTCGTGGCAGCCGCTCGCACGCCCAATGAGCATGAAGCGTTCGAGCAAAGTGCCAGCGAATTTTTCAATTATCGTCAAACTTTGAATTACTTTACTTTTTGTTCTTTTCTTTAATGTTGTGAAAGCATTTCGAATGCTGTCCGGCTGGCAAGAGGACAGCACAGAAAATTTAAATATTTGTCCATTGCGGCAAAAAATCGGCGCTGCGTTTACTGCGGCAAATAACAATAAACCGAACGTGCCTGCTTGTGGGATCCTCAATATGCCCAAAACGGTCTCAAAGCAAACATAAAAATCTACTATAATTAACACTAAAGCTACTCCTACGCACCGCAGCGCGCCAGCCGAGCACCGACCGGACCACGCAACGGCGCAAACATGGCAACGCTGCTGTCTTCTCAGCGCCCGGGGTGTGAATTAGTGCCACTGCCACCGCCAGCCAGACGCACGTCTCTACTTCATTTCATGCACAGACACACAAACATAAACAATCGGTCATACAAACGCACGACTGCCCACATGTCTGCGTAGTTTTGTATGCCATTAAAAGCAAAATAAAATCCAATTAATGCTCCGCAAGCAAACCGAGTACGAAAATATATCAACTGCCCCACGAAAACCAACCTCAAGGACCAGAACGAAAATCCAAAAAAAAAGAGAACAAGTAAAATCGCAAGCAAGACAGCACAGTTACTTACGTAAATATGGGAAAAGGATTTCCCTGGATGTTGCATGGCAAATGGACATCATTGCCGCGCTCTACGTGTATCTCCATCACGGGCTTCTGTGTGGTGCGTGGTGCCAGATTCTTGCTCAGTTCTATTGCGGATTAGTTGCGGAGAAGAAAAGTGAAAGAAACGAGGAAAAAAATTCCAACCGAAATGGAAAAAATGTTAATAGAAGAACTACGACTGCACAGTGGTCGAATTTCATAAAAATATCGAAAAAATATTCCAGATGTTATACACACAAATTATATTTTATATAACCAGTGCATTAACACTACTAATCACGCCGCAGAAAACGAATGTCGTATGTGCCATTGAACTTAATAATACTTACGACAATCGTTTTCTCAGGCAACGATGTAATTAGAATTGCTAGTATTTTAACGGCTGTGCGACATATGGGTCCCATATAAATTTTTGTTGCTTTGAATATAGTAAAAATATGATAATGAAATAACTGCAACTAAGGTAAAAGAATTCATATGGTGGTGATTAAATAATTTTAAAAATTTCAGGACGGATTAAATCATTTTAATGGCTTTAGTTTAAACAATATTTTTTAAAATACTTGCAAAGGTGAACAAATGGACTGGAATATCAAAATTTTGGGACAAAACTTCACTGTCACAACTCGTAAAATTCTTGTAAATTCTCGTAAATTTCTTTTTCCACTTTCAATTTCAACAAAAGTTACCTTTCTCAAACACCATGTTGCCAGATATCTCAAATTACTTTCCTTTAATTCTGAAAAAAAGCTGAAATTTCCTCCCTATAATTTAAAAAATATCGTACAAGTTTTTTCATAATTTTTAATAATTTTTTATGATTTTTATTAATTGAAAAACAATAAAATAAAATAAAATAAAATAAAATAAAATAAAATAAAATAAAATAAAATAAAATAAAATAAAATAAAATAAAATAAAATAAAATAATATAAAATAAAATAAAATAAAATAAAATAAAATAAAATAAAATAAAATAAAATAAAATAAAATAAAATAAAATAAAATAAAATAAAATAAAATAAAATAAAATAAAATAAAATAAAATAAAATAAAATAAAATAATATAAAATAAAATAATATAAAATAAAATAAAATAAAATAAAATAAAATAAAATAAAATAAAATAAAATAAAATAAAATAAAATAAAATAAAATAAAATAAAATAAAATAAAATAAACTAAAATAAAATAAAATAAAACAAAATAAAATAAAATAAAATAAAATAAACTAAACTAAAATAAAATAAAATAAAATAAAATAAAATAAAATAAAATAAAATAAAATAAAATAAAATAAAATAAAATAAAATTGTGAGAACACTGTTATGTACTTCTAAGTCCATACATATTTACTTCCAACTCAACCACATTATACAGTTACTCCTAATTGTCTATTCCTAATTACACTTGCTTGTAAGCTATACTCTGTACATGAAATCACTCCATTAAAGACATTGAAACAAGACAGTCGTGTGGTTTACTTCGTTTGGTCCTCTCTACTCTGACATCGGTTATGGGCCCAGAGTAAGGCTCCAGCGTTCACACGTGTCTTTGGAAAATTTAAAGTGAAAGTTTTGAATATCGTTGGTCGATAAAATGTCAAATTCTTTGTCGCAAATTGATAAGTTGGATGGAGACAATTTTGCTATCTGGTCGATCCAAATGAAGAGTCTTTTGATAACCTTGGATTACTGGCACGTGGTCGAGTCGCCGTGCAGCAGCAATGCAACACCGGAGGAGAAAGCGTTTTGGAGTGCCGTTGACCAAAAAGCGCTTGCAACTTTAACTCTAAGCGTGAAACCATCGGAGCTGATTCATATTAAAAATTGTGTGTCTGCCAAGGACGCATGGAGAAAGCTGACGGACATTCATCAAGCAAAGGGTCCTGCAAGAAAAGTCAACCTGTTTAAGAAGTTGGTGCGGTTCCAGTTTCAACGTGGTCAAAAATACAGCAGCCAAGTAAATCAGTTTTGTGCGCTAGCTGAAAGTTTGAGAGAGATCGACGTCTGTGTGCCGGAAGACATATTGAGCATACTGTTGCTGTGCAGCTTGCCTGATGAGATGGAAAACTTTGTAGTGGCTATTGAAAGCCGGGATGAACTGCCAAAGGTCGAGCAATTGAAGGTGAAAATATTTGAGGAAGAAGAACGACGTGGCGGAAGAACAAGCGACGGTGAGCATGTGGTATATGGAGTAAGCAACAAGAAAGAAGAGCGAAATACGAAGCAGAATACATCGACGAGCCGAAATGTGCATCGAAAGAACATCATATGTTATGCTTGCGGTAGGAGAGGGCACATACGCTCGCAGTGCCGAAATGCAGTTAATTCGCAAGTTGTGCTATGTACTTATGGGAATGAGAGTGCAGCTGACAACGACACTTGGATCTTGGACAGTGGAGCGTCTTCCCATATGTGTAACAACAAAAAACTATTTACTTCCATACGAGAGCATACGCAGAAGGTGACATTGGCATCTGGTGAGAGTGTTTTAGCGAAAGCAATAGGTAATGTAAATGTAAAATCAGTTCATGCTGACATTATTCTATCCGATGTACTCTTTGTGCCAGAGTTAAAATCTAATTTTTTGTCTGTTGGCAAAATTATTAAGAATGGAAATTTAGTTAAGTTTACGAGAAACAAAGCTTTTGTTACTACCGAGCAGGATTTAAAATTGTTTATAGCTGAACAAAACTATGGTATATTTATTGCAAAATTTTGTAAACGAGAATATGTTTTGATGAGTAACGCAAAGTCTAGTGAATGCGAGGTGTGGCATAAAAGATTCGGTCATTTGAATGCTAGGGATTTGAGTGTAATGTCAAGCAAGGAAATGGTTCGAGGCTTGAAAATCCGAATGCCGAATAACTTCTCATGCGTTACGTGTGCGCTATGCAAAATTTCCTGTAAACCGTTTCAATCGTATAACAATGTTCAAAGCAAAAATCAACTTGAAATTGTTCATACCGATGTATGTGGGCCGATGCGCACGGCATCACAAGGTGGGTCATTATATTTCATAACGTTCATAGATGACTATTCTAGATATATGACCACATATTTTCTAAAGCACAAATCAGAAGCGTTGAGCGTATTTAAAGATTTTAAAAGGAAAGCCGAAAATGAAACTGGCGCTCGCATAAAAGTTTTGCGCAGCGATAACGGCAGGGAATATGTTAATTCCGAGTTTAGTTCGTTTTTAAAAGAAAATGGTATTGCCCATCAGACGACAGTTGCATACACGCCGCAGCAAAATGGCATTGCCGAAAGGGCAAATAGGACGTTAGTCGAAATGAGCCGATGTATGCTGGCCGATTCAAATTTGCACCAAAGCTTGTGGTCAGAGGCAGTTAACACGGCAACGTACCTGCGAAATCGTTCGCCGACAACAATTCTTCAAGGTAAAACGCCATACGAGTGTTGGGTTGGCGCGAAGCCTTCAGTTTCACACTTGAAAGTGTTTGGCTGCGAATGCGTTGCATTAGAAAAGAATAACAAATTGTCAAAATTTGAACCAAAAGGTCGAAAGCTAATATTTGTTGGCTATTCTAGTCAAAGCAAGGCATACCGATTGTATGATAGCCAGCGAAGAGTCATTGTAATAGCACGTGACGTAATATTTTTTGAAAATTCGTTTCTCAATAATCGACCTGCTGCATCGTCACATGATAATCATGACAGAGAGGAATTCTGTATTCCACATATAGTTGTTGCTAATCAACATGACGGTAATTTCGGAGTTAGCAATCAACAGCGTGAGGATGTTGTTGTTGCTGGAACACGAAGTGCAGTTGACGAGGTGCGAAGTGCAGACGCACAGCTTAGCTTTGACATTGACACGGTCGCTGATAATGAAATTGCGGAACACAGTGAGAATGATGCTGAATCATATACTGAACCAGAAGTGCATGTTGCAGCGAAGAGAAAAAGAGGCCGACCACGAATTGAGCGAAGTGGGTGTCCAGGTAGACCACGAAAAATTTTTGCAGTTGATAATGAGCACGTGGCTGAGCCCGAGCATGAAGATGTCAATGCTGTTATGTGCGATCCTACGTCTGTGAGAGCGGCATTAGAAAGCGAAAATGCAACAAAGTGGAGAGAAGCTATGAAAGCTGAATACGATGCACTGATGAAGAACAATACATGGGAGCTTGTTGATAAGCCAGCTGGAAAAAATTTAATAGGCAATAAATGGGTGTTTACAACAAAGCGGCGCGCAGATGGTAATATTGAAAAATATAAAGCGAGACTAGTCGCGCAGGGGTGCTTCCAGAAACACAACATTGATTACTTTGAGACATATGCCCCCGTTGTAAGACACTCAACAATTCGATTGATGTTAGCACTGGCCGTGCAGCACAAACTGTTGATTAATCATCTCGATATTGCTGCTGCTTACTTGAATGGAACACTGAATGAAGAGGTATATATGTCACAACCTGAAATGTTTGTAAATGAAGAACAGCCCCACAAAGTGTGCAAACTTCGAAAATCTTTGTATGGCCTGAAACAGGCGGGCCGAGAATGGAATCGAAAATTAAACGAAATTTTATGCTGTATTGGATTCCGTAAATGCTTGTCCGACAATTGTGTTTATGTTATGAACAAAAATAATGAGATAAATGTTGTGGCGATATATGTAGATGATATGTTGTTAGCGTGTTCGCGAAAATCAACAATGGAAGAAATAATTCGGAAACTGAATGAGTTCGTTGATGCAATAGATCGTGGTCCGGTTTCATACTACCTAGGAATGGAAGTAGAACGCGACGGCTTGAGAGGAGAGATTACAATTCACCAGAGAAAATATACTGCAGATCTTCTCAGAACGTGGAACATGACGGAATGTAAACCGACGTCGACGCCATTTCCGAATGGTACCCTACTGGAAAAGTGTACCCGAAAAGATTGTACTGATGTTGATGTTAAAACTTTTCAATCGTTGATAGGCGGTCTAATGTACTTAGCTGTAATTTCGAGACCCGATATTGCTCATACTCTTTCTAAACTATCGCAGTTTAATACGCATCCTCATAAGGAACATTTTACAGCAGCGAAACACATACTTCGTTATATAAAGAGAACTGAAAATGCTAGTATAAAATATAAATGTTTAGACAAAAAGCTCATTTGCTATACGGATGCAGATTGGGGTTCCGACTCTGAAGATCGTAAGTCATATAGTGGCTATGTACAATTTGTAGCAGGCGGTCCAGTGGCATGGGAATCAAAGAAACAAAGTTCCGTGTCGTTAAGCTCGACAGAGGCCGAGTATGTCGCATTATGTGAAGGAGCGCGGGAAGTAATTTTTTCATAGAAATCTTTTGCGAGAGATGGGTTTGATTGAATATTGTACAAATCCTACAGTTATATTTTGCGATAATCAGGGAGCGCAGTTCTTAGTGCGTAACCCAGTTACAAAGAAAAGAAGTAAACACGTCGATATAAAGTATCACTATGTGAGAGAATTGTATGAATCTAAACATGTATCTATTGAATATGTTTCTACTATTGATAATGTTGCCGACTTGTTTACGAAATGTTTAACGAAACAAAAACATGAAGATTGTTGCAAAATGTTAAATATACGTTTTGACTTGTAGGAGTATTGTATTGTACAATTTTCTACTTATGTAAAATGTACTTGAGTTGAGTGGGAGTTTGTGAGAACACTGTTATGTACTTCTAAGTCCATACATATTTACTTCCAACTCAACCACATTATACAGTTACTCCTAATTGTCTATTCCTAATTACACTTGCTTGTAAGCTATACTCTGTACATGAAATCACTCCATTAAAGACATTGAAACAAGACAGTCGTGTGGTTTACTTCGTTTGGTCCTCTCTACTCTGACAAAAATAATATCAAATAAAATAAAATAAAATAAAATAAAATAAAATAAAATAAAATAAAATAAAATAAAATAAAATAAAATAAAATAAAATAAAATAAAATAAAATAAAATAAAATAAAATAAAATAAAATGAAATAAAATATATAAAAAAATTAAAATATATATAAAGTTGTATTTATTTATTGCAGCCTTGTTTTCAGCCTATTAAAATTGTTTTTATTTTTAATTCTTGCCATTAAAAACTTAGAAATTAAACTACTCATTAAAAAATTACAATATTTTAAGTTGTTTCATTGCAGCCTTTTTATTCAGCTTCAGCTTAACAACAACATTACAAAAAAACCATATAAAAAATTAGATCGGTATGAAATTCGCTTTCGAAAACTTTCTTCAATCATTGCACAAATTACACACTTTGAAGCATAAAATTTAATGAAAATTAATTAGATACTTTAGCTTTCAATATTCAAGGCTTCAGTGCCACTAATGATGTCAAATGCATTGCCATCAAAATATCCTAAACTTTCTCCTAAACAATTCTTCCTCCTAAAAGTTCTCTTAAAAGGCCAAGAATCTTCTAAATCTAGGAGAAAATCTCCTGATCTGGCAACACTGCTCAAACACTCGTCTTTCTATTTGATTAAGTCATAGCAATATTTATTTTTCTGATTTGTAGTTAGTTATTGTATCACTCTTTGAATCTTCTTCTTCTTCTTACTGTTGTTATGTTCTTTCTTAGCTTCAAACTTTAGATTAAATATTACAAGGCACAGATTTTACCATAAAACCTCAGAAAAGATTTGCTTACTACAAGAATTCCGAGTCACTAAGGCTTTTTCTACAGTTGTGATGTTGTGAGTTGTGATAAAGGTTGACGAATTGGATTGGTTGTAGTCCGAGGAGTCAGGCATCTAGCGGAAAAGAAAACAGTTGGAGGCTTATCGTTACTAGTTGTCTTGTCTTACATAATTCTCAGATATGCTTCTTCTTCTTCTTCTAACTAAGTAGTTGAGAAAAGAAGCTTCATTGATGAAAACTGCAACATTTCTTCTGCAAATATTCGGCGCCAGCGAGAAGGTGCTTCCAATTCTTGAGCTAACACTCCCTGAATTTTTTACTAGACTTGTAGAAAAAGACCCAAACAACATTGACAAGTTCATCAAAGTCACCAAATGTCTCTAACCAATGGGAAGTGTAAGACGGAACCTCACCACGCGGTAAAACAATAGGCCACATGCGCTGAGATTTGCCCACAGAATTTATCTACCAACTTAGAACTTCTATAGAAGTTGCCGAAAACTTAGATGCAAATATAAAGAGAACCATTTCTCTATAAGGATTTCAATAACTTTTTGCATGTCTTATTGTTCTCAAATCCTATAAATGCTTCTTCTTCTAATCTAATGTTCAAACTTATACTTTCTATGTAGTGAGAAACTTCAGTCAAACCGTCAGTTCAGCAAATATCTCGAGTTGCTTACTACGCCCTGCAATTATTTCAGCTTAATTTTGGAAATGAAAAAATTTACGCATTAATAAAGCCTCAGGGTTCTTCATCATAAGTTTTAACCGTAGATCGAGCTTTCTATCAAAAATGATACATTTGGTTTTTTGTTTTATTATAACTTTTTTCAGAATATAATTAATTGAACCATTCTTTGGACTTCGTTTGTGTTGGGATTATGCTTGTTTAAAACCATCTTTCACACTTTTTTAGGAAAGAGGTCTTGAGAAAATTGAAAAGTTTATAATTTTCTCCTTTTTATACATAAGATAGGATTCCTTAGTTTTTGTGAAGCTCGATCTACGGTTAACAATATTTTTCTGTTGAATAGATGGAAAAATTGTTTTATTTGCTCAGAAGGTTTAGTCAAAATTTTAGATAAAATGGTTGTGGTATTTTTTTCCAAGTCGAATAAAGTTTGGATTTCTCAACATTTTGTCTCTATTTTTTAAACTTTCGAAGGTGCTGCATGTGTCTCATTCTTCTTAAAATTTATTCATGTGTTTGTAGTCACCTATGGAAGATTATTTATAAAATTAAAAGGTTTAAATTAAAAGTACAAAGCATTTTCATGAACAAAGTTGTGATGGTTTTATTGCATTGTAAAGTGGATATGTTCCGAATAAATACGAAATTAAATATTCGGCAAATTGGCTCCGTGATTCGCTCGATCACAGGCGAGAAACACAGATGAGGGATTATCTCATAGATAATGCGTTGAAACCGAGCCTTGAGTTGTGGGTTATATGCATTGATCAGATATTTGACAAAACCCCCTAAAAAAAACCCATTTAATTATAATTTTAATAATAATAATAATAATAATAATAATAATAATAATAATAATAATAATAATAATAATAATAATAATAATAGTGTGTAGTGCTCCATTTTTAATAATCAGAACCATTGTATAGTAAACGATAGCTTTCAAAATTAAGAGCTGCCATTTGCACAGAAAAAATATTTTTTAATTTTTGAAAAAATTTAGCTTCGAAAAAATTAAAAAAAAAATTGAAAGTGTGTACTTTTATAAGGACACCTTGGTGTTTTTATAATTTAGTTAGCCAGACCCTGGTTCCATCGCTGGTACTGAACTTCAAAAAAATTGCGAAATATTTAAATCGTACACTTTTATATTTTACAGAAAGCCAGATCTTGGTTCTATTGCTGGTTTTGAGCTTCGAAAAATTGCAACATATATAAATCGTACACTTTTACATATTTCAGTAAGCCAGATACTGGTTCCATTGTTGGGTTTGAGCTTCGAAAAATTTCAAAATATTAAAATCGTACACTTTTATATTTTACAGTAAGCCAAATCTTGGTTCCATTGCTGGTTTTGAGCTTCGAAAAATTGCAAAATATATAAATCGTACACTTTTACATATTTCAGTACGGCAGATACTGGTTCAAAAGTTGGGTTTGAGCTTCAACAAAATTTTAAAATATTTAAATGGTACACTTTCATATTTACAGTAAGCCAGATCCTGGTTCCATTGTTGGTTTTGAGCTTCAAAAAAATTTTCAAATATTTAAATCGTACAGTTTTACATATTTCAGTAAGGCAGATCCTGGTTCCATTCTTTGTTTTGCGCTTCAAAAAAGTTTTATAATATTTAAATCGTACACTTTTATATTTTACAGTAAGACAAATCTTAATTTCATTAATGATTTTGAGCTTCGATAGTTGTTGGTGTATGCATCATAGACTATGATATTTGAATTATATACGTAGACAAGAATGAAGAAACCTTTTCTTCGTATTTTTTCATATTTTTTATATATCACATTTTCCATTTGAACGAATTTTTTTTATATTTATAGCTAATTAGTTTTAATATAATTTAAACAAAGAAATATCAGTTTTCTGTATTTTTGTTAATTTTTCAGATCTTTTTTTACTTCTACCAACCACTGTGCAACGTCGTTTTTCTTTGACCATTTCTACTCACCCTTTACTTGCAGCATTATTGCGTCGCTGCGTTGCTTCTCGCCGTTTAGGGTGTTCGTTACCAGGCAGGAGAACTTCACCAGACTGTCCTCGGTGCGCACGGAACGGACGTACAGGTCGCCGTGCGATGAGAGAACCACGTAGCGGCCAGCTGTGTGAATGGATGGAAAATATTTTGTTTTTAGTTATGGAAAATCTAATTTCAAACTGCGTTTAGTGTTATTAGAGCACAGCTAATAACAGCAAACGATTGTGGGACAGAAAACCAAACAGTATATAAATTGCTTTTCAATCTTTCATAGCCATGCAAACTCATTCGGACGCACCAACGCACATTCCCGAAGGCCGAAAGAGACTTATTTATTAAAATCATTTTCTCCGGAAATTCATTTAATTAGTTTCATCGGCTTACGATTGCATGCTACTTCGATGAATTTGAAAGGTTGTGCGAATGTTTATTCGGGCAAATGATGGCCTCTTGATGTGCGTGCATAGGTATATATATGTGTGTGTGTGTGTGTATGTATTGTAATATCTGTGACATAGTCGAGTGCAACGAAGCGAAGAAAATACACTAATTACAGAATATTTGGTTTGAATCTGTGCAATGTTCCTGGAAACAAGTTGAGTGATTGTGCACAAGGTAAATAAATTAATTGAATTTTTCTATATATTCAAAACATTTAAAGATATTTTCACAGAATTTAAGAATTTAAATTCGAAATTTAAACTTCCTAATGCTAAGACATAACAAATTTTTAAAGTTATTGAATGAATTATTAGGAAAACAAATATTCTGCTTAACCCTTTTGCTGCGTTCCGGTCAAACCCACTCACTCCTTATCCTTTGCAGGAACTAAAAAAGTTACTCATTCCAAATAATTGTTTTTCTGTTTTATTGTAGCTTAATAGAAAAATTCAAAAAAAGGTGAATGAATTTTTCTGTTAAATCAGTTCAATGATTTTTTCTAATTCAATTTAATGCAACAAGACCTTAGTTGGGTCATATATTTATGCACCAAAGAAGTGTTAAACGAATAAAAAAATGTAATTGTAACCTCATGAAATATGTTGAAAGGCATAAGAGTTTTTTAAACTTTTTAATTCTTTAAATTCTTAAGAAGAAATTAATTTTGTCTGAAAACTCTTGAATTTCCATGCTTGAAATTGGCATAAAACTGTGATTTCCTTTCATATTTAAATGAAATTTTGCCAGTTGGTTGCAGTGGTTTGATAAAAAAAATTCATACTTCATAACTTGTGGGTGCAACGCCTGACCCCAGGTGATCTACGCAGTTAACGAGTGACGTCTTATCTAATTGAACTTGGAAGCTTTAAAGAAAGTTCAGGGTTAGTCTTAGACTTTATGTATGAAATCGAATCTGTGCCTGAACCAGATTTGTGTCAGAGCAGCGTTGATATGAATCTTTAGTTTTTATTTCATTATGTTGATGTTAGAAGCTAAAAGGTAAACTTCTATGAATTGGAACTGACCAAACTTATACCTAACTAAAGCTGTGATTAAAAAAAAGGCACAAATATGGCTTTCATAGATGAACAAGTAACCGAAAAAATAATTGTGAACACAAATGTGCAGATTTTCTATTACTTGGAGTGAAAAAGGACAGTGAAAGATTCAAGTTAATGACATACATATATATCGTCTCCTAAGAAAACGATTGTCGTATGTGCTACTAAATCCAATGAAACATACGACATTCGTTTACTGCGGTGATAATATTTGGACTTTTTTTAATGTTTTTATAATAATAACTTTTTGTACCAGTTGAAAATCCACGCTGGACCACAACACATGGGCCATCAGTTTATAAATTACTTATTAAAAAAAATTAGATTATTATATTTAACATAAAATTTATTTATTTTATTTTATCATTTTCAAATTCAATTTTTGTATATATTTTATTTTTAATTATTTATATAATTTTATAAATTTTTGTATATATTTTCCTATTTATTTTATATATTAAATTGATTAAAAATATTAAAAAAGTGGCGTCAAAGTTGCATAAAAGTGACTTTTCAAACTTAACAAATTACGTATGTTCGATTGTATTTTACACTGATGGGTCCAAGATGGAAGAAGGAACAGGAGCGGGAATTTATAGCTCTAGCTCTCAACTTTCAGTCAGTCTTGGGGACAAGGCCACAGTCTTCCAGGCTGAGGTCTATGCCATTAATGAATGTGCCAGGACAATACTAACACTCAACTTTAAAACGAAGAGGATATTCAAAATGTCTGACAGTCAGGCTGCAATCAAAGCTCTGAACTCGACGACATTTGACTCTAAACTGGTCTGGGGGACAGTAGATGTCCTCCAAGATCTTTCCAAGGACAACCAAGTGATAATACACTGGGTACCTGCGCACTGTGGACACGATGGTAATGAGGAGGCGGACAGATTGGCAAAGAAGGGGGCGGCAAGACGACTCTAGGGACCTGAACCAATCATAAGTGTTAGCAAGACTCATTACAGACATTGTGTAAAAGAGGAATTTCTAAATCGAGCTAACCACAAATGGTCGAACACAGTGGGACAACGCTGTTCCAAGCTTTTCCTTCCAGTTTAGTCTGCAAAGAAATCTAACTACCTCTTGGAACTAAGCCGAGCAGAGCTTAGATTCATGACGGGGAACCTAAGCGGGCACTGTCTGCTAAATATGCCTAGAGCGCGACTGGGAATCACGGACAACGAACTATGCAAATTTTGTATGGAAGACGAGGAGACTTCTGTACACATCATAACGGAATGTCCCGCCCTCATACACGCAAGAAAGCGGTTACTGGGAACGGAACTGGTACAGACAAAGGATCTGTCTGAATTTGATCTAAGGAAAATAAAGGAGTTCCTGGGTGATATCGGAGGATACGAACTCCTCCAGTAAGATAAAGGGACGTGACATAATAGTTCAACACTGGACGCAGTGTCTCGGGCAGGTGGTGCTCGACTACCGCTACCCAATCTTATCTTATATTCGATTCTAGATTTTTTGTAAGTTGGTACATCTGTTCCCAACATATGGTAATATTATTAGCTATTTTGCAAATTTAGTTTGTTTTTGACAGCTATAAAGATTTTTTGATGAGCTCGGCACTATTTTACTATGGAAAAAATTTGCTCACTTATTTGCTCACACATTGTTGCTTGCTTATGATTTTTGGGCCAAAAACCACAACGTAATCCTTAGCCTTAACTTATTTATATACACTTATATTCAGCAAACTTGACCCACTCATAGATTTTTCTGTTCCTAAAACGGGGGAAAAAAACTTGAAAGGACGAATGTTTGCCGTGATTGAGGCGAAAAAAACTGCACTGCTGGAAGAACTCAAGGACACAAAAATCATTTTAATTTCATTTAATTTTTATTAATCATTTCTTATTCGTTGTTGATTAAGTAATAATATTCATTCAGTTTCAAAATATATGATAAATGATTCGAGGATTGGAAAAAGCGCTGCCCCAAGTAAAATAGACATAGAGGACCTCGTGACTGTCAAATAAGTTCAAGAGAAAAGTATGCGTTGGCTGTCTTATGAAGCAATTGTGAGTCGCTTTATGAAAAAAATTTCCCTTGAAACTTTAACTCTAAATCATTAAAACCTATTGATTCTTAAATCTATGGAAAAATAATTCATACAGTTGAATACATACTTCAATTCTGCTTTAACTACTTGCTTTTAACACTACTTGATCTGAAACTAAAAACTTCCACAAAACTAAAATAGTTTTTGTAACAAAATTTAGTTGTTGCAATACGCTTATTCCCAGGTCAATCTACCTGATCAATGCAATCAAAAATGAAACTTGATTGGTAAATTTTTCGAGTGCCTACAATTTTGCCAGCAAAACTATCATAACCGATGCTGGGATTTCGTGTTTATTTCAACTGTGTGTGTCAACACATTGACGCCCCTACGGCAGCCCGTCCAGAGCAGTGGACGAACAGTGGACAGTTGGACAGTGCGGCGCGTCCCACGACACGAAAACATTTCCCAATAAATGTCAACTGCAATACGCTTCCGACTCGGACATGGAAATATACACAAAAATTCACTCTAACAACTGCTCGTGCAACAACAACAGTACACTCGACATGCCAAAATAACCAAGGCAACAAAAAATATTCACATATATACAAGCACACACACGCACACACACACGGGTGCAATACGTGTGCTGGCAGTTATGCGAGGCAAAGCAACAACATTTCATTTCGTTTGATAGCATTTTGCACGGCCAACGAAACGAAACATACGCACCGGAAGGATGTGCGCACATAAATTTCAACAACGGATAAGAATGCGCACTCACACACACACACACTCGGTACTGTATTGGAGCGTTTAAATGCAACACACATCGGCACACATTTGCGGCGAGAACTGTGCCAACAGTTATTTCAAATGTAAACTACACATGTGCAACCAAACCGAAGAACAACGACACGAAACCAAACAAAAGCAAAACAAAATGGCGCTCTGACAGGGGGGCGTGACGGTCAGAGAAGCGAGAGAGATAAAACAATACGCCAACACACTCACCGACATCCGAGAGATCGGGCAGCAGTATCTCCTCGCCGCGATGCCAGCTGGACACCTTGACGTACGAGCGAACGTAGTCCGGAATGGCGCACTTAATCAACGCCGAATTTCCCAAATAGACTTCGGTGTTTTCCACGTGCACGTGAAATTGGCGCCGAACAACTGCAAATGGAAACGGCATGAAAAAACTGTTAAAAACGTTCGAGAAAAAAATGTAAGAGTCGATGGGTAACAAAAAAGTGGGGCAGAGAGTGTGGCGCGAAAAAATGGCAACGACAACATGCAAAACAGCGGCGACGATTGACGGTGCGGCGGCGAAAATGCGGGCAGCATGGCGAAGAGAATTAAATTTAAACGAGTGAATACGCGTAAAAACACATAAAACGCAGCGCACAGTTCGAAAAAGCAAGCAGTCAAAAATTCAAAACCAATGACCGGATAAATTAACTGCGGACATGAATGATAATGGGAAGAGCGCTACACGCGCCATCGAAACACGTTTTCGAATGTGTTGCTTTATTTTTAGAATATTTTATGTTTCTTGTAGAGCATAGAAAATTGCTTTGGAAGTTGACGAAGTTGAGTTTTGGACGAATTATAGTGGAGTTTTATTTGTATTATTACTAGCTTTGCGTTTCGCTGTCCCAAAAATAAATTTAATAAAAAAATAATTTAATAAAAAAAAAATTATTTTATTTGTTTTTATTTTATATTATTTATTTTATATTTTATTATTTTTATTATATTATTTATTTTTAATTTTTTAATTTTTTAATATTTTTTTTTTATTTTTTAAGCCTTGTAAGCCTTTGGCTTGCATGGAAGGTGCCATGCCCCTTTGCCCAATTTTCATGAATTTTGCCACTGAAACGACACACCTAAACGTCGTCCTTGTATCAAATTTCAGTGCTGTGCCATTTATAATTCCGAAGCTATTCTATATTAAAAATTTCAGTTGTATGGGCGGTGCCATGCCCACTGGTCCAATACCCATTCCGTTTTCCTGTCGAAGGACACTGCTTAATCATAAGTTTGTACCGAATGTCATTGAAATGTACGTTTTACTTCTGAAGTTACTCAGGAATAAAGGGTCTCCTAGAATGCACCATGCCCCTTGTTCAGCACCCATACAATTTTTTCCACTGAAACGACATACTCAAACGGAGCTCCCATACAAAATTTCAATGCTGTCCGGCCTATAATTCCGAAGATATCCCATCTTAAAAATTAAGGTTGTATGGGAGGTGCCACACCCACCTGTCGCGTCGTATTCACACTATGTGGCTTACCGAGATTTAATCAAGACGAACATTCCTTGAAAGAATTAACGCAATCCGACGTCTAGGTTTTGAGTTTTAGTGTCGTGTGACAAACAAACATTTTTGCATATGGATTATACAATGTTAGCAGTGTCCATGGACACAGACACGTAGACATTGCTGTCCATTTTACTTCCGCTATTGCTTTCTCTCTTGACTAGCAGGTATCCGAACTAGCTACTACTTAAAATAGATCTGACCAGCCCGCGGTTGTGTGATTCTACGACTTTCAGTAGCTGCCGTTGACATCAAGTTTCCCAGACACTCTAGATCTCTTTTAGCCAGTCTGTTCGCTTTTTTAAAGATGGTGCGGCACCTCAAGTTAGAGTAGCTCATTTTCTATTAGAGTCATGACTCATCTTGGCAAAGCACAAGGGCCTCGAATGTCCGAAAGCTGGGCAAAGTCTTGTTGTCCCCTAGACATATTTTATAAATAGTCCTAGTCCCCAGTTCAGTTAACGCAAGCATTAAGCGGATAAAATCCGTGACAAGCCTCACAATGGTTCTCAACTCAAGTTTGCTTTGCCTCAGCAGGTAATCGGTAACATATGGGAAGTTATGAGTAGCTCTACAAATAAGTGACTCATCAACCTTATTTTAGGGACTTGTTTGAAGACCTCGTAGCTTTATGTTTTTTAGTGACTTTGCACGGTTCGTTATGTAATTGAACTCTTTGATATCTCTTTCCAATCTATGGAGCTTTAGAATTAAGTAAAAATCTTTTTCTCTGGACTAAGTGAGCTCCTTTGATTACCTAACTAAATCTATGTATTCAATTGTAGAAATAGTTACCAAACAAAAATTTCATTCGAACACGTTTATCGTCCATCGTGAGAAAACGAGGCACCCAAGACGGGGAAAGCTTTCTCATACCTAATTTAGATTCAATATGCAACAAACACTTTCCTTGGACATATTTAAAGCATCTGCCTAGCACCATTTGGTAAACTTGAGCGAATTTGATATCATTGGTTCCAGTTTTTAGAAGTTCCGAAAGTTAACGTAAGGTACGGTCACTTTTAAATGTAACTGCCTACAATTTTACAACATCCAACTCGTCTTTTGAAAAAAACTATTTCATGACTGCTTTATATGCAATTTTTTCTAATGTCACATAAACACATCGACTGATTGAAACCTTTGTAAGCCAAAAACTGCGCATCTACAAATGCTGAAACTTTGTTGAGTTCCATTCAAAAAAGGCCCAAACTGGTGTTCCTATCTTCATTCCCTATCTTCGTTCCGTGTCTTCATGTTGAGATCGGGAAATTTGCAGACTGCCTTGAACCCCCGCCTCGAACGAGAGCATACGTAGGCCCTATAAAGCTCACTATGGTACCACTAACTCCTTCATTAACAGATCTCAAACTAGCGTGAAAAAGTTAAGAAGCTTATTAGACCCTCCACAATATTGGCGATGTTTGAAGGATTGAACTAAAACCCTGACTGTTTTTTGTGTTTTCTACAAAAGGCGCACAAATATAAAGTTCGTAGAGAACGGTTTCTTTCTCTTCCACGTCTTCCCCAAACTTCAGCAAAAATCGTTGGACAGATGACACTGCCCAAGTCTTCCAGCGTAGTCGGCAAGGATGCAATGACTCAAAAATAACTCTGAGCGTGTCCCTTTTGAAATCCAGCAGAATGATCAATGCAAAACAATTTATACGAAACATCTTTAGGTAAGACTTTTTCTATCGTTGCAGGAAAAGTCGTAACAAATTACGTGCCTTCAACATTGTGCTTCACCAAATTCCATTAGATATCCTAGGAAGGCCATTGGCTGCCAGTTCCTCCAATGGGGAGTTGGGCGTATTGGGCACTCAACAATTCTAAATTTCTTCAACGTCATATCTTAGAACGTAGATTACATGACACCCAGGTTATCTTTGGTAAGGCATTCAAATTTCAATCCGATTAAGAGCTGAATGGGAACTGGGTGAGCCCTTCGCCAGCGGCGATGCCAGGGTCGAAACTGCTTGGTCGGGTGGGCTGTGGTATCTACTCTGAAAAATTAAATCTAAACTTAAAGCTCCGGCTACCAGATTACTGCAGTGTCTTCCAAGCCGGGGTGACAGTAATCCGCGCAGCCAATGATTGGCTCAGAGATATCCTAATATTATTAGTCAGCCAATCCACTCTTAGGGCTCTGGATACGGTCATCATAACATCAAGGACTGTCCTCGGCTGCAGCAAATCTCTCAATGAGACTGCCAAGCAGCTTAAAATTCGTCAATGCTGGGTCCCGGGATATAGGATATTGTAAATATTCCGAATATTCCAAAGAACTGTAAAGCAGACGAGCTCTCTTGACATGGTACAACTGAGTCAACTATTCATGTCAAGAAAACCGGTGGCCGTGCGTTGTCCTGCAGAAGGATCACTTTCTCTATTGGCGCAAAAGTTGACATGGTTATAGTTGAGCACAAAGAATGTATGTTATTTAAAGGCGAATTTTTGACCGAAGCCAAAGCCGAATATTCGGCATAACTAAAATATTTGGCCGAAGCCGAATATAATAAAAATTATTTTAAGGAAAAAAATCTGATCAAATTTAGCCGTTCTTTTTCAATTCACTTTTTTGTTCCACTTAAGAATTAATAAAAGAATAAATATCTAAAATAAAAGGCCGAATATTAATAAAAAATTTTTTAAAGAAAAACCCTGATCAAATTTAGCCGTTTTTTCTGTATTCACTTATTTTTTTCACTTATTTGTTTGAATTAATTAAAAATATAAGTAAAATAAAAGGCCGAAGCCGAATATTCGGCATAACTAAAATATTTGGCCGAAGCCGAATATAATTTTTAAGGAAAAAAACCTGATCAAATTTAGCCGTTCTTTTTTATTCACTTTTTTGTTTCACTTAAGAATTAATAAAAGAATAAATAACTAAAATAAAAGGCCGAATATTAATAAAAATGTTTTTAAGGAAAAACCTGATCAAATTTAGCAGTTCTTTCTCCTTTCACTTAAGAATTAATAAAAGAATATATACATAAAAACAGTCTTAGAGTTCAGTTTTTAACAAAAACCAAAAATTTAACATTTCAATTGACATAAACAGCTAATTAGAGATAATTTTTACTAATCGTAATCGTGATGTCCACAATATAAATAAAACCCGATATTTGATCAAATACTTCAAAACAGAACAAATTGACTTGCATTACAAGGCGGAAACCTTCGGCCAAAATATTCGGCTGTTCGGGCCGAAGCCGAAGATATTTGATCAAATATCAAAATTTGCATTACAAGGCGGAAACCTTCGGCTAAAGTATTCGGCTATTATGGCTAAAGCTGAAGATTTATAATTGGCCGAATACCGAAGCCGAAGACGAATATTTGGTCGGGCACTATTATTTGCGCTTCAACGAAATTATACACAGTATTCTTATTTTTAGAGAGAAATTGCGACTCTTTAACATGAAATCATGATTCATGAATTGAATCAAAATGATCCAAAGCGACTTAATGTTAGTTACGACATCTTTTGTAAGTCCCTCAGTGCGGTGCTGAGGTAAAAGAATATAGTCAACATCAGCAAAATAATGGATTTAGCTATGCCCGGGCTAACTTTTTAGCTAATTTAATAATTTTTTTTAATTTTTCCCTAATTCTTTTTTTTCTAATTTTCCTATTTCCCTTAATCAAGTTTAACTACTTCTCGTCTCAAGAAGATCCCATGTGCTGATATAAGATAACTTCTTCCATAATCCCAACTTGATCCATGTTGCACTATCTGCATTTTCCATTGACCGATTGTAGCGCACCAGCAATACGCAAAAAGTCAATAACTAAAAGTAAAGAGTGAAACAAGTCGAAACGCAAATATGAGTATGTATGACAGTTGGTCGGTATCAGTCCATCAACAGTTCAACTGCCGTTCGCTGTTTCCGCCCAAAACAAAAACCCAAATAAAAAAAACAAAATCACAAAAGTACGCAAAAAAATCAACCTTAAACGAGAAATTGGAGCACAAATAGCGCCGCCGCTGTAGCATTGCGAGCATGAAATGCAAATTGTAAATATTGAATGGGATTTTAAGAGACTCGCATGCGATCGCATCGCATGGCTGAATGGTTTATTTAAATTGATGGAACAATTTTTTGTATTTTTCTTTGAGGTTTTCCCTCGCGTTTTTTAATTTCGTTGGGGTTGTGTTTTGTTTGTTGTTGGTCGCATAGCCTATTGAAAGTCAAACAGCATGAAGTGTAGCATATTTTCGGCGGCAGTGAATTAAAATGCATACGTTGCCTGTGCAAAAAAAAGCGACACTCGAACGAGTGCCACAAAAACTGGCCACAATGTATCGAGTGCAGAAAGCGTTGCCACACTCATTGAAAAAAAAAATGAGAGTAAGTTCATGCAAACAATATTTTAATTACAATATTTAAAGTTTTTACTAGTCGAAATTGCTTTGGCTCGGCTTTGTGGCATTTAGTGCAACTGACTGACTGACTGTGTGTGCCGACAAAGCACGACTTGATTAATTTCGCCGGCAGTGATTACTTTTTGCAACGTCTTTGATGTCGGCCATGGACTGTTTGACACAAAGGTACACGCGTACAGTTGTCTATGTCGACGATGCTTTGTGCAAAGTGTTAAACACCGGAGGGTTGAAATCGTTCATGAGTTGAAGATTCATAGTGAAAACAACAAAAACAAAAACGATAAGAACAAGATTAACAGCGACAACTGCAAGTTTTGCTTATAAAAATACTTGTCGGAGGCGTTGAAGGCGTTTCCAGACTGACAGAACTCGAATGGTTGCGGCAGTCAGACAACGTCGTTGTCGTTGTTGTTGGTGTCTCTGTTAGCCGCTTTGGTTCGTTTGCATTTGCTTTCTAATCATTTTGTGGTTGTTATTTGCCTCGGCCAGCATCAAATTGATTTCGGAGATTTTGTTTGCTTTTCACTAATTAAAGTCCATTGGACTTGGTTTGAGTTGAGTGAGTTGCTGCAGTGCTGCGCAGCAACAAAAACATCACTCGGTATTTTAAATGTGCTTTAATCCAACAGATTTGGGTTTTGTTGCGATTTCTTAAAACAGAAAAGTGAGAACCTCAAATGGCAATTTGGTCAAAAACAATCATTTAAGGAAATAATTAAGAGTTTGAGAAAGTGAGATGTTCGATTTGGTTTCAACTAATTAAAGACCATTGGACTTGATTTGAGTCCTTGATTGGACTTGAGTAAGTTGCTGAAGTGAGGCGCAGCAATGAATATGACTCTTGCTATTTAAAATATACTTTACACTAACAGTAAACTGGGATTCTCAAATGGAAATATAATCAATAAAATCATTTAAAGAACTGAGTTGAGTAAGTAAGATGTTCGAGATGGTTTTCACTAATTAAAGTCCATTGAAATTGGTGTAAGTTGAGCGAGTTGTCGGAGTGCAACGCAACAATAAAAGCACCACTCGGTATTCAACCCAACAGATTTTTGTTTTTGTTGCAATTTGTTGAAACAGAAAAGCCAGAATTTCTTATGAAAATCTATTTCAATTAAAATCTATTAGAAATCATTTGAAGAATTGAGAATTTGAGTAAGTGAAATGTTTCAACTTCTTTAACCCTGGTGCGTGTGCTGAAAAAAATACCCTTACCCGTGTGATGAGGTATCCGGAACCCCAGTAGAAATTGTATGAAAAATTCAAACTGTTTGTTCGCAATGTACGAACTTCTGCCGTTTCTGCTTAGTTTTAAAGCTCTCAGTAATATAAAAACTGCCGCCGTGGCTCAGTTGGTTAGTGCGCGGTCCAACGAGTCGCATGCAGAGCGACGCAAGATCGAATACTGCATGTAGTAACACCTAAAAAAAATAACGGGAAACTCGTTTTCTCTTTCGGTGGCTGTTCTCTCAGCTGGAAATGGCAAACCTCTGAGAGTAAAAATTGCCTATGAAAAAGCTCCCAACCTGCCGTTCGGAACCGGCATAAAACTGTAGGTCCCTTCCACCCGCGTACAAAATTCACACGCACAACACGGGTGGTTGCGGGAAGCTAGGCCTTAGTCTCGCGTAAGCGGGCTGTCGTGCCAATCAATTATTAATTATTAATATAAAAATATATTTTATGATTCGATAAAAAAGTGATTCACACACATAAGGGTTAAGTAGCTCAAAGCGTGAGAGATTCGGTCTGGATAATCCAGCGGGTAATCAGCAAACCCTGAAAGTATGGAAGAAAATCTGCCAACTGACACTAAGAGACAACGTTAAAATAGAAATTCCCCACCTCTTTTCCCTCCAACTAATGTTGCACACAAATTTCAATCTGATGAAATTTTTAAGCATCACAATCGGCCATCTAAATGCCTTAATGTATCTCATATAGAGGCAGCCGCCGTAACCTAACCTAACCTTAATAAATTTGTTTATTCACTATTTTTTTAATTCACTTTTAATAGACAGAAATGGTTATTGCACTCAACCAGCACAGTTAACCATCCTTTTCGTTCTATACTTAAATCAGAAATTTTAATAATTTTTCTTTAAATTTTCTAAATTGAAAATGAATGAAATTAAATTAAATTTAAATGAATTCAAATGAAGAAATTTATTTCAAAAAACATTTAAAAAACTATAACTTTGACTAAGTTTGAGAAATTTCAGCTTTTTTAACTGGTTTCTAACTCTCACTTTACAGAGAAATGGTTCTACTTCACTCAATCATCTGAGCAGCAATGAAGTTAACAACTCTTTTGTTTGCCCAAAATTACTTAATTTTTGATTGTGTTCACTCAATTTTGTAATGCAACTCAATAAAGGGTGCAATCGAAAAAAAGTAGTTACAAACATATAAATTTTTTTGTCAAAAATAATACTGCAACTATGAAATTCATAAATATCGTAGACTTTGTTTTACATTATTTTTTCCTTTTTTGTTAGACATTTGAATTGGAGTCTTAAACAAGCTCGAACTTGCATTTGCAGAAAAAACTGAAAATCAAAATTTTAAATATTTAAATTTTAATTTTTTAATTTTTATAACAATTGCATTGCAAAATTTCTAAATATTGAAAATTTAAAGGCAACAAAAAGTCTTAAAAAGTCCAGTAAAGTTGGAACTAGTTAGACGAAAACTAGACAAAAAGTTGGAAACACAGAAAAAGCTTAAGAAATTACACAAACATTTAATAAAAATTTTGAAAACTCAAACAAAAATATAGCTTAAAAAATGGATATGTTGCATGGATATGAGCAAATAGTTCGCAAAAAGAAGGGTCTTTGGACATATAGAGTTCAGTTTACAGCCAACAGAAACGATAAAAAAAGAACAAAAACAAAAACTTGTGCATCGAAGCTTTAAAACAGCAATGTGCACAGTTTTCACTTCATTGCAATGAACAAAAAAACTTGTGTCACCTCATAGCTGGTGTCACTTTTCATAATTTTCATAACTTTTCAATTTTTAATAAAGAAAAATTGAGACAATTATGGGAACAAATATCACTGCACAATAAAATCAAACTTTTTTTAAAATAACAAGGTTCTGACAACGGATTCTGGTAGAGGGGGTAAAAAAAAATATACGTGTATCGGCGTTTTGAAAGTTGACGTCTGAATTTTTTTTTAGGGGGCGTCAAAGTTTTACCCTTTTTGCTCATTCTTATGGTGAATCCGCATACGAAAACCATGTAACCTTACATTTTAGGTATATCATGTGTTCAACAATTTGATGTAAAATACTACGAAGAACATTTTTGTGGAGCATTTTAACCCCATAGCTCCTATTTATATGGGTCAAATTTACCCTTTTTTCTAAAATGCCAAAAATGTCCTGTAAAACAGGACTTTTTAAGGACAAAATGTACTAAGAAAATATTTGCTATAAAATTCTACTTTAAGTCTTTGAATACATCAAAGCTCAGAAATTAACTTGAACGCCGGAATTAAGCCAAAACTGAAAATGTGTGTCACTATATCAGGTGTACAACTTTGCGTCCGCCGTTTTTATTCCAAAATTAAAAGCTTTATTGCGAAAAAGTGCTTACAGATGTATTATTCAAAGTATTGTCCGTCGCTAGCGACAACTTTCTCCCATCTTTCCGGCAATTTTCGGATCCCGGCTCGAAAAAAGGAGTCCTCTTTTGACGCTATCCATGAAGCAATCCATTTTTCCAATTCTTCGAAGGATTGAAAATGTTGATCTGCCAGGCCGTGTGCCATCGAACGGAATAGGTGGAAGTCAGAAGGGGCGACATCTGGGGAATACGGCGGGTGGGGCAAGACTTCCCATTTCAGCGTTTCCATGTACTTTTTGACCACTTTTGCGACGTGAGGCCGAGCATTGTCGTGTTGGAGGATGACTCACCATTTTCACTCACCACGAAATCACCATTTTTAAAACGTTGAAACCACTCCCGACACGTTCTTTCACTCAGAGCAGCATCACCGTAAGTTTCTGAGAGCATTCGATGCGCATCAGCTGCATTTTTTTTTCGAATTGTAACAGAAAAGTAAAACTTCCCGCAAATGGCGAGAATTGGGCACATAAACGGACATTTTCGAGCGTGAATAATACGAAAACAAGAACAACTGTCACTGAAACGGCGATGACTATTCGTTAGGCACTGTCCACACTCACTTTAAAGGCATTACCATCTATGTATTTCAACCAGCCTCAGCCGGTACAGCCACCTATCGGAAAACGGCGGAAGCAAAGTTGTACACCTGATAGAAAAATGGTTTAGAAATGATTCAAAGAGAATGAACTCAAGTTTGTTTCGAAGGAGTCAAGTAATCAAAATTTCCTTTAACTTTGACCAATTGGAAAATTTCGAGTCATAATGTAAATAAAACTGCTAAAAAGAAAGCAAGTTGCCAAAAACGAAAAACAAAACGACAACTTAAATGGATTAAGACGTCAACTGTAGTCGGAAAAATAAATAATATAAAAAAATATTGATGCTAGTTAATAAATTAAGGGCGCGATCATTTGCTCCACAATTCGATCCCATCTCCACAAAATGAGGAAGCTTTTTTATTAAGTGTGGTCGCAGGCTTTTAGAATAAACATTACATACCTTATTTAATTAATAAATTTGAAAAGCAACTGCAGTGCTTTTTAAATACTTTTTTTCATATACACCCTGTATACCGTAACTATTCTTCGCTCAATTTCCTATGACTCCATAAGCTTAGCATGTCTCTGATTGTCTTTATTTGAAATTTCTTTTATAATAGTTACTTGCAAATCGATGGCATCAAATGCCACCAATTCATTCTCAATCAAGCAGCCACGAAGACGCGCACATGTAGCACTTTGCAAATTTCGCGCTCACTCGACGAATGAGACAAATAAGAAAGAACAACAACCATCCAAATAGAACGAAGAAACCGAAAAGCGGTTTGAATGTTAAATTGCACTGACTTGGAAGCTCATATATCAAATAATATTAAGCACGTACCAAAAAGTGGGTTGAGACTAAAGCAAAATGTAAGAAAAAAGTACGAATGATGGGGTGGACAGGCGAACGTCAAAGTAGCATCCAAAGTAACCGAGCGGGGGAAAAAAAATCGAAACGATAAATTTCCATCAACTTACTGAACCGAAGAAATTTTTTACTTGCACACAAAACGACAGCAGTCGGACCGGTTGCCCGTTGCCCGCTGCATGCAGCCGCTTATCCACACACAAACACACACACATATTATATGTATATGTATGTGTGGGTGTATCTGTTCTGGTACATACATATGTACCACCTGCACATGGCGCGGCACTGAATGCGCAAAGTTCACGAACGCGAATTGTACACGTCGGGCACTAACGTGGCAGGTTCAGCTTTTATTCGGCGCTTTAAAGCGAATACAAAACACAAAATAGAAAATAGAAAATAGAAAACACAAAATACAAAATAGTAAACGGCAAAGGGGAAAATGCAGAAAATGAATTTTACAACGAATTGAAGCGCAGCGCAGCAAAAATCGAAGCGGAACTCGGTGGCAAGTCAGCGGAAAAATGAAGACAAGACAACGCAAATGCACTAACAAAATTACTTTGCAACATGTTTGGACGTTGCAGTAACATTTGCGCTCCCACGTCCTGCACAGCCCTGCTCGCCTGTCTGCGCTGTCTGTTCATTTGTCTATTTAACAGTCTGCGCGTTTGTCTGTCCTTACGTTTGCTTGTTGCGGCTGCCATTTTGGTGGCTAAGCGAGCGTCTATGTATGTATGTTTGTGTCTGTTTGTGGGTGTGGAATTTTGTTATTTACCTGCTTGCACCTGCACGTTGCGGCTCAATATGGTGCCGGCTTCATTGGTCGCCCGGCAGCGGTACGTTGCCTCGTGCACATCGGTGCGGTAGTACTGCGCCAGAAATGGTGGAAAATACAATGTGCCGTTGCTGGTTATTTTTCTGCAATGAAAATGCAAACAAAAAATATATTTTTACATTTTTTCCAAATTCTCTTACGTTTCCTTTTTCTATCTTTTTCTAAACACAACATCGAGTGTAGTCTATTTTTATTTTTGTTTCATTTTCGAAAAGCGAAAATGCAATAATTGCAAATGTTGGCATACAAGCGTAGAGAAAATGATTTTGGGGTTCTTGGAAGTTGGCTGCCTGGCGCAAGGCTGTCGCTGCCAGTGCTGCGAGCACGCAGCTATGCACAAAAATAATGGAGAAAATATAAATTTGCAGTGTGTCTGAAATGTTGCTTGGCTTTGTTGGCACAGACTCATGCAGAATTTTGTAAATATTAAATGCAAAGTTACTCATACGCTCCGTACAGCAGACTGGCACAACGAGGCGTATGAGTACTAAAAATTTTATAAACACTTTTATTGCAGCCAAAACGCGGAGCAACATTTTCGATATTGCGTTAGCGAAGTAAGTACGAAATATTTTAGTTATTTGCAATGAATTTTGGGTATTAAACTGGAATTTTCAGTTCCAGGTTGCAGTTGCTTTCGAATTTGTTGTATCATTGTTGTTTATTTGCTATAAAACGAATTGGTTTTAAAATTTATATTTTGTAAAAACAAAAATTCCAAAAAAGTAAAAAGAAGTTTACTATCGTTTGTTGAGGTCTCACAACACACAGAATCATTTCAACACATTGGAATTTTAAGAAGAAAAATGCATAGCTTGGACAAAATCTGATTATTATGTCGCATGTAGATTCCTAATGGATTCCCGATACTTCGTAACCTCTCGTTTTATAAGGATTTATGAAAATTGCATGAATCAGTAACCTGAGGAGTTAAAATGAAACTAAATAATGTTGCATTGAGGTCAAAGCTAACAAAAGTTTGAGGAAATTCGAAAAATCGCTCTACAGCTGCTCAGAAGTTATATCGTAACCTCTCATTTTATGAGGGTTGATAAAAATTGCATGAACCAGTAACCTGAGGAGTTAGGCTGAAGCTAAATTGTATTGCATCGCAATTAGAGCTCACAAAAGTTTGAGGAAACTCGACAAATTGCTCTACAGCTGCTCAGAAGTTACTCTTAGAGGTTTGAAATCCTTGATTGACCCAACCAATTTTCTCCTTTGAACATTTTCTTCGAACATACTTGACCCCTATCTCTAACTCTTAATAGGGCTCCCATACAAACTGATACTTTTTATAAAATGGACCCACTGCTTCCAGCTTGCCCTCAGACCTTGCAAATTCTTTCAAATATATCCCTCTGTCCTCAAAGACTGCCATACAAAACTATTTACTATGAAATTAACATTACTAAATTTTATAGTTAAAAAAGTATCAAGTGACTTGGCCGCACTGTTAACAGGTGCTGCCGCAGCCAAGCTCACGCGGCGAAAGGAAAAGAGATAGAGACGAACAACAAACGCCCGCGCACGCGCACACTTAAATTACTTTTATTAATTACTTGCCGAATAACTTGAATAAAAATCAATAAATACATCCTGACAAAAGTAAGGAAACTGTTTATTATAAAATTGGAATTAGTAAATTTTATAGTTAAAAAGATAAGTAAAATAATTAGTTCATAATAAAATTGAAATTAGTAAACTGAATAGTTAAAAAATTGATTTGATTCGATTTGAATTACCAAATTGAATGATTCATTCAAGATTTGACAAGATTTTTTCATCACCGGAAGGCTTATTCTATACAAAAGAAGTTCTTAGATGATCAACTTTTGGGTTTCTCCAAAATAAAAATTAATCGAAACACCTTAAACCTCGCTTTTTCAAATACAATTGTAATCGTAAATGAATAATGAGAGAAAATAATTTGACTTTGTGGGCAAATGTGAATTTCATTTAGCCAAAATGATGAGTATTGCTTTCATAATTTAGACATTTAAGGATTAAATTTGGTTTCACAACAAAAACTATTTCTGAATGATTTTTTAATATTTTGTAAAATTAATTTACAATCAAGAAGAGACAAAAAAATATTTTTAGAATGCCTGAGCAATTTTCCACACATAAACTATTAAGAAAAGCAAATTCTTTCAGGCATTGTTAGTTGCCCTTTAGTTGCAGGTTCGTAACAAACGTAGTAAAAACTCATTTCGTGATTTAGGGTTAAGCGTCCCTACTTTGAATGTACTTTCTTCTTTTACTTATTGAATACATATATAGAGGTTTTTTAGAGGTTTATTTTTCGAATAGAGATAAAACTGGCATTTTGTGGTCAAATCTGGCAACTCTAATGTCATTTATGTTCAGTTTGGTTTGCCATTTCATCATGAACAGGTTGACAAAAGAACAACGCTTGCAAATTGTGCAAATTTATTTCGAAAATAATGGTTCAGTTCGCGAAGTTTACCGCAAGCTCCGTCCATTTTATGGTCGACATAATCATCCATCAGAGCAAAATCGGTCCATCCATCGGTTAACCATGGGTCGTTTTCGCACTACGTTTACTCTATGTGATAATACGCATCCGCAGAGACGTCGAACAGTGCGCACCGAAGAAACAATTGCCGCTGTAGAGCAAAATGTTGAAGAGGACCCGAATGAATCGAATCGCCACCGTGCACAGCAATTGGAGCTTTGTCGATCAACTTTGTCCATCAACAAAATTGGACCTGTAGAATTGGCTTTATTCGAGCCAGCCGCGGCGGCCACATGCCCGAAATCATATTTAAACATTAATGGCATAAAATTATCCTTCCAATAAAGCCAAATTGATGGACATTAAAACGATTTTCTTGTGTTTTATTTCAATTCGAAGTTCTATACCTCTAAAAAAAACACCCTAT
The DNA here is from genome assembly GCA_963971225.1 of Melieria omissa. Classification (NCBI taxonomy): domain Eukaryota; kingdom Metazoa; phylum Arthropoda; class Insecta; order Diptera; family Ulidiidae; genus Melieria; species Melieria omissa. Next base: position 39,858,968 of record OZ020267.1, read on the forward strand.
ACATGTACGGGTAAGTATATAGTTCCGCAAGTATATAGTTTCATTTGCAATGTCATAATTTTAACCCCAGTTAGTTCAGAGCCTAATATCAAAAGATCAGCAAGCTGAATACGTAGAAAGCACAATTCTCGAATACATTGCTGTCTCTTTAGGCACATAGATTTGTATGTAGGAGTGTCTGTTCCAAGGCAAAGCTCAATCAACCCATAAAGACCCATTGTGATATCATCAATGTGAATGCCTCTTTGTAGCGCCTCTAAAAGTCATAAGTGAAGCCAAATTCTTCTTACTAGCTGTCGATCAAGTAAAGTTCCCTAAAGTGTCCCAGGAGCTTAAACAGCTGAAATTATTGTAGCTAGTTGAGAGTCCAATTGAGAAGTCTGCTACAACTGAGAACAGTTTTAAATGCTATTCAGCCTGATTTCAATGGTTGCTTCTGATCAAGTTGCAGCTAGAGTCACCAAAGAATAAAATCTAAGAGAAGTAAAATCAACTTCTAATGCTTAAAATAAATGGAAACTATCAGAACTTGAAACAAAGTTTAATTCTTGGTACAAAGCCAAGTTCTTTAAACTCAAAGGTATTAAAAAGATGGGAGAAAAGAAAGATAAATAAACAGCACAATTTTCTTCATTTTAAGGCCCAATTGAACCCACTGCAAAGACAGCTTTATCAACATTCTAAGTTAGATTAGGTTGAAGTAGCAAACTTTGGCTGAAAACAGCTCCATTAAGAACTTAAAGCGAAGACTCGTTCTGATACCACAAAAAAATCTAAATATATATAAATTACATATTTATTCTATTATCTATACAGAAATCTGAAATTTAATCCAATCATTCATTCCTTACAAATGTCATGGAAGCCGATGAGAAATATTCAGCTGGCTTAAGATTCCCATAGGCATCAAAAACTTTGAAGGATTTCCAAAAAGCACTCAACAACTTTGATGACTATCAAAATAAGATCCTATGCGTTTATTAACTTGCACCTTGTCATGTATCAAAGACTAACTATTCAACACCATACAAGTTTACTTTATATTTTTCTACTTATGTAGATATTTTTAGTTATGTATGTAGCTATTTGTCACAAGTGCCAAAAACTTTAGCGCATCTTCTTGCATTGCACAAGCAAAAATAAACCAAACCAAACACGTGTCATGCGGCACGTTTCTCAAATTACATTTCATTTTTAAACTTATGTAACATGTAGAAAAGAATGTATGAAACAAAAAGTAGCCACACACAAAATTTTCGCCACAACACGCACTCAGCACAGCTGAAGGTCGCTGACTGCTATTCTTTTTTCCATATCCCATAATGTCCAATGGCGGCGAGTCACGCTTGCGGCTACCAGTAAGTGATTTCAATTTCTCAATAAGCTCGCAAGTTATTGACTGCAATAAATATATAAATTTTGGAAACCATACTCGCGGGAGCAGCAGTGCGCACAAATTTAAATGCGCTTAACGGCGCACCAAAGTATGCAATGAAATTGTGGTATGAACAAATTTTAATGGACGACAGTGTTTTCTTGCAGCTTAAGGCTTCAAATATCTGCGAGTGATTTGAATATTTTACTATACATTTGATATGAAAAGGTATAATGGTTTTACTAAAATGCCCGAAAACCAATTTTTTATTATTTTTAGCCAATACAAAAAAATAAAATTGTTTGTGTATATTAAACGCAAAGACTTTAATGCCTTATTGACCATTTTTGCGGCACACTCAGTCTCTGCGGTAGCGCTTCGAAATGGCTTTGTGTTCACATTTTATTTTATCTGCTTTGCATTGTGATTTATTCTATTCAATTTTCTTGGCATTATACTTTATCTGATGCGCTGTGTTTGTTGTTTTGTTTGTTCCACGCTCATTCGTGCTGCATGTGGCCATAAAAGCAGAAATAATAACAATAAAATAGACAACATTTGGAGCCGCCACAGTAGCAACAGCAGCCCACTGCCTAACACAAATGTTCGAGCTGAGTTATTTGTGCATTTATGTTGTTGTATTTTAACTTTCTCAGCTGTATATGCGAAACAGAATGGCTTTCGTAGCCAATTGGCATTGTGGATCACAAGTGTTGTTCTGTTTTAACGCCACCCAACTGGGCGTATACGTAACATTCCAGGTATTTCTATTCCATTCTCAAAACTCCAATTCGTAATCTGAAATTACTTTTAGCTTTAACTGAATAGTGCCGTTGCCCAGACAAATAATACCAACTCTTTACCAGCACTTGAAGAGGCGCATGCTTCGCTCGCTTGATGCGAAATGTCTCTGCCTTAGACACACACATGTCGCATTGCAACTGTCACAGACACTTCCAAACAGTTCAGCATCAGCTTCAACTACAGCCTCCGCTTCAGCGTTTGCCACATCAACATCAGTGGCCGCTTTCCCTCCTTTCCGATGGCAGCACAACGTTGACGTTTTAATGTCCTTAATAGTCATGACAGCATAAATCATTTAACCCCACCACTTCAATGCTCCAACTCGACAATTCAAATGCACTTTTACTCCTTTCCAGTCGGCGCTTTCGCTTGACACACACACCCGCCTCACCGCACCTCACCGCTTCGCAACGATGCGCCAATCCGGCCCGCATCAACGCTGCGCTTGCACTCACTCACACCACGACAGTTCATTGTTCTGTTGTCGCTTATTCATGTTTTCTGTCAAATGAATGTTGCGTTTTCTCTTCTTACCAGCTTTTTTTCGCTCGGCGTTTGGTCGCTTTTCATTTTTATTTTCCGCAACGACTCGAGTTCTTTTCAGCTTCTCGCCTTTTTTCTTATTTTCTATGAAAGCATCAAAACCTCAACATTGATTTTGACAGGTTTGCTGTATGCTTGCTTTGCTTTTTGTTCATACTTTTATATTTATTTCGTACTATTTGTTGTTGTTGTGCTGTAGTCTGCTGCATTTCTTTCTTGTGCAGCGCAGAATGGCCAAAGGAGCATTACTCGTTTAAGATTTAAAACTTTTTGTTTAAATCACGTACGAAGTGAAATTTACTTAAGCTGAAGTTTTGAACTAAACAAAGATGCCATCAAGTAACAACATATGCGAAGCTTTCACAGGGGATGTGATAGGTTTTAGAATTCATAAACTGATGTGCGATGGAGATTCGTTTAAAAGGGTTTTCCCACATGGCAAACACTTTTTCAGGGACAACCCATTTGGGAGTTGGCAGAAGATTGGAGACATTGGAAAACCATTGTTAAGTTCCTATTGTTTGAAATGAATATTGTATGAAATTTATTGTTTAATCATTTTATGGTCCATATAATCTTTTAAGTAAGACGATATCTTTGAATCATCGAAGAAGACAAACTTCTTTTGAAATACCAAGAAGAACCAAAAACATCAAAAGTCAACTTTCTGGCAGTGCAAGGCGTTGTTTGGGGAAAACGTGGGGTCAGCTGAGATAAAACTCATCATCTACTACGCATTGGTGGTCTGGGAGGTTAGACTTAGACTTAGACTTAGACTTAGACTTAGACTTAGACTTAGACTTAGACTTAGACTTAGACTTAGACTTAGACTTAGACTTAGACTACTACTTAGACTTAGATTTAGACTTAGACTTAGACTTAGACTTAGACTTAGACTTAGACTTAGACTTAGACTTAGACTTAGACTTAGACTTAGACTTAGACTTAGACTTAGACTTAGACTTAGACTTAGACTTAGACTTAGACTTAGACTTAGACTTAGACTTAGACTTAGACTTAGACTTAGACTTAGACTTAGACTTAGACTTAGACTTAGACTTAGACTTAGACTTAGACTTAGACTTAGACTTAGACTTAGACTTAGACTTAGACTTAGACTTAGACTTAGACTTAGACTTAGACTTAGACTTAGACTTAGACTTAGACTTAGACTTAGACTTAGACTTAGACTTAGACTTAGACTTAGACTTAGACTTAGACTTAGACTTAGACTTAGACTTAGACTTAGACTTAGACTTAGACTTAGACTTAGACTTACACTTACACTTACACTTACACTTACACTTACACTTACACTTACACTTACACTTACACTTACACTTACACTTACACTTACACTTACACTTACACTTACACTTACACTTACACTTAGACGTAGACTTAGACTTAAACTTGAAGATTAATTAAAATTTAAATTACTCAGAAACAAGAAAAATAAATTATTTTCGGTCCCTGATATTTATTGCTTACAAATTCAAAAACTGGCAATGAATTCAGAAAACTTTCCTTGTATTTGTAAGCTCTGTAGAACTCAACTTGAACACTTAACTCCTCACTGTGGAAACCCATTTCCAATAAAGCCATCTCCTCTCATCTCCTCGAGAATAATTAACTACATCATTCAAGACCATTTTAACTAACTAACTCAATCACCCTTAAAATTGCTTACACACACACAAACGCATGAAAGTTGTCGTTTGAGCTCTTAACCAACACAACCTAACCGCAAAGTGTCTGGGGCGGATATATTACCGCAACATTCATTCATCGCACTCGTCAGTTGTTGTGGTTGTTGTTGTGTTTTACATTTGGCAACGCACAAAGTGGCTGCACTGCTATTGAGTTGATGGTCTTCCAAACCAAATGCCATCATAATTTTCAGCTAATAACGTAAAAATAAACAAAACCAACCAATAACAACAGCAACTTGAACCAGCAGAACGAAAACAATAAAATCATGTTTACACATTGAAATTATGCAAAGCGCACTTGTGGCATGTAAAGCACAAAACTTGTTGCTGCCGCGGCGACTGGCGCAGCAACTCATGCAGAGAAACCGCAAAAGTTGCCACAACACCGCAGCAGCTGCACGCCACACCGCCGCACTGGGGTGAGCTACTGTGCCGCTGTGTGTGTGTTTGCAACTGTTGTGGCAAGAACAAGGGGGCGTAACCGCAAGCACACACACTAGTTGGCAGCATTGCTGGCAGTGAGCGCTCGTCCAATGTTGCCAACTTCCTTGCACGTGCCCGGGTGCGACAGAGCGAAGAGCGAAGGGCAAACAAAAGCGCCTGCAAAGTTTAGAAACGCTAATTAAAAACTCCTGCGACATGTACGTGCAACAACAAGAACAACAGCAACAACATCGAAAGGTACACCAACCCGATTCCACAACATTTATTAAATCTTAATTATGAAATGAAAAGCAGCCGAGAGTTAAACGCTGCCAGCCAAGAAAAAAAAGAACCAACTGCAACAACAAACGAGTTGCAAGTGCTTCAGCTGCGGCAGTGCGCACTGAAGCCGCAACAATGTGACCCTTAATCGAGTTAATCCGCCGCTGCGTGCCAACTTACCTCAGTCCGGGCACCTGTGTCGCCAGCGTGCCGTCCTTCAGCACCCACGACAGCACCGGCGGCGGATTACCGTGCGCCGTGCAGCTGATTTGTGTGCCGGTGTCGTTGCCGAAGAGCAGCCGCGACGGCGGCTCCTGCATGAACGTGGGCACTCGTAAGCCGCTTGTGGCCTGCGCAGCCGGCAGTGGCAGGACGAGCGACAGCAGCGCCAGCAGCAGCGGCAGCGCTGCACCGATTGACAGCACCGATGATGCGGCAGCAGTGAGGGCAACTGAAATACAAAAAAGAAGGAAGGATGAGTGAAATGAGTTGACGAAAAAATTGGCAAAGGCATTGAGCAAACAATGAAGTGGAGATAAGTTGAACTGTGCAGCATCGAAGGAACAGCGACAGCGGGGAAGTGAACGACTTTTATAGCTTCATAATTTCACTTTATTGAGTTGTGATGCGCCGACGAATGTGAACTGTTTGCATTGCATAAATATTGATGGGGAAATCTGAGCGGCCAGCTGTCATTCGCAGCGCACCTTCATATGCAATTCAATTCAATTTATTCATATGCACATCTGTGGACATGTGTGTGTGTATGTGTGTGACTTTCAGTGGCACACGGAAAGAGAATTTTGAGCGGTTCAAAGCGGTTTTTTACAAAAAATATCGGTGACCAACATGATTTTAAATATATTTACTACATAAATTTACTTTTTTTTACTGTACTATAGAAAAAATTTCAAAACACACGAAAAAATCTATATACTCGCAAAACTAGGAGCTAAATGTAGTAAAACTGCGTTTTTAGTTTTTCTCTCTAACGTCAGGATTTTTTTTAAAAGGACTTTGAAATTTCAAGGACATTCAATCAAAAAATTATTTAAAAAAATAAGCGCATTGTGGTTTCAAATGAAGGAGAAAAATCCTTAAAATCTTAGAAAATTTAATGTTTTGGTACAAAAGGACGAAGAGGTATTGAAAATGTCCTTTTAAAACTTTATCCTTGAATATCCTTGGAAATTGTCAATAACTTTTTTTGAAAAAAATATATCTGAAGGACTAATTTGTACACTTGCACATCCTTGAATTTCGTCCTTCTAAGTTTATTTGTTTAAGATATACAAAATTTAATACCTCTCTCAATTGTTTCAACTCAAAGTGATCTACGATGTTGCCATATTTTTTATATTAAATTCAATTTATTAAAAAGTGTTAGCACAAATTTGTCCCCTTTATTGTTATTTTTGTTTAATATAATTCTTAACACTTAAGGAGTCGACCTTGACCACCCAGCGGATAGAATGTTGGCTTCTCATACCAGAAGCCCTAGGTTCGATTCCTAACTCGGGCTGGTGAAACACTCATCTATTTTTATCGCTATTCATATGAAACAGATGAGATTTACGTGAATCCCTTGGGGGGCAATGCCAAAACCTCCAAGGAGCCCATAAAGAGGCGTAAGTGTGTCTCATACAGAGGCAGCCACTACAATCTACCTGCCCAACACTTGTGGAACTTTGACTAAACTATCAGTTGATAAGTTTGACGAAACCTATAAGTTTACCCACAGTCATAAAGTGTACAATAGACACTTGAAATCTTTAACACATTCCTGCCAAACGGGTATTTTAACACCCATACAACAATATTTACTCAAAACGTCAAATCTCTGAACTAAAAAGAGATAATCAATAAGTTGTTTTTCGAACATAAAAACTCAATTTGCTGCTTAGACTAAATTTTGTATATGTCAAAACGAAATCTAGACCGTTAGAAGATGGTCATTCTCAAGGCCAGAGAAAGGAGATTTAAAAAAGGAACAACATAAAAAACATGTTTGTAAAAAGTGATAAAGAGAAAAGAATGGAGGCTCAAGTATGGCTTTAGTCTTTTTATTTATTGAAAAAAAACTGGTAGTTGATAGGACGGATTCTGGAGAAAAAAAGAGATTTCGCTATTTAAATACCCAACTCAACTCGTTAAAATACAAAAATCTTATACAAAACTAGATTTAAAACCATTTGAAGTTAGTTTTTGAGGGAAAACTATAAACAACTTTTAGAAAATGAGGAATGAGGAAATGAAACGAATCGATCAAAACATGGTGGAAACGAATTGAGAAAAATGTGTGGAAGATTGGGTTTCGTCACTTTATTAAAAAAAAACAAAATCAACTACCATTTTGTTTTTGTTTTGTCTTACGGTTTCTGGAGCAAGTCTTTTGATTTTGCTATTTAAATACCCAACCCAACTATTGAAAATACTAAACTCATATGCAAAAAGTTTTGATTGAAAAAACTATTTTTTTAAAGAACCTTTTGAAAATAGTTTTTAAGGAAAAACTATTAAAAACACACTTCTAAGAAATGAGCAATGAGAAAATGAAACGAATTGAAGAAAACATGTGTGGCCTCATGTGAAGTTTGACTCTAGTCTTTCTCTTCTAAACATCTGATCTGAACCTGATTGCTGATCCAACAATTTCTGAAGCAAATCTACTGATTTTGTTATTTAAATACCCAATCCAACTGTAAAGGATACAAAACTTTAGTAAAAAATTTTTGAATTAAAAACAAAACTATTTAGTAAAAGAACTATTTAGTAAAAGAAGAAGAAAGAAAAGAAAGATTTGATGTTAGTTTTTGAAGAAAAATATATATTTAAAAGTGTTTATTGCAAAAAGTGTAGAAAGGAAGCGAATTGAAGAAAACATGTTTGGACTCATGTGAAGTTTGACTACAGTCTGTGTCTGATCGAACAAATTCTAAAGCAAATCTACTGGTTTTGATATTTAAATATTCAATCCGACTGTAAAGGATAAAAAAGGAAGAAAAATGTCTATTTAAAACTATTTATTGCAAAAGAAAGGAAACGAACAAATTCTGAAGCAAATCTACGAGTTTTGCAAATATCTATTTAGTAAAATAACCATTTCATTGTAGATTTTTGAAAGTGTTAATTTGACTATCAGAACTGAAAAGCCAAGAATAGCCATTTTTCGTCAGGTAGAGCACTGTTCACTAAAAATTAGTCCCTACAAAGTTATTTTTGGAATGCTTTAAAAAGATTTGGTTCATATCATAAGGTTAAAAAGGGTTAAAATTTTTTAAAACTTGCTTGTTATTAATATTATTCGCAATTAAGTTTGGTGCTTGGAAATTAATTGTGAACAAATTTGTGGAAAATCTAATAACACGATAAGTGTCCATCAAGAATGTTGACTTATCAAAAAAAATGCAGTACCAATTGTTCAGGACTTTCCACTAAGATTAGAAACACAAGTTTTGGAAACTCTGTTTTGACCCATTGAAAAGAGTACCAAGTCTAGTCAATGCAATATCAGATCTTAGAAACTTATAATCCCTAATTACATTGCATTACCACCAAAACCTATTTTATATTTTCCAACATTATATTTGACTTTTCAAAAATTGTTTCCACACATTTGTTTGCCCCTTTTCGTCTTCTCGTTTCTCGCTTTGAGCCCTCAGCGCATCTCTTCACAGCTGGCAACACTGCCAACATGCATTTTTGCTCATTGCATTTGCCGGTTATGTTTATTAAGTTTTGCAATATTGTTGTTGCTGTTGTGGTGCACTTTCGACACGCGCTCACACCGCGCTCGCCCGACGAGTCACACAAGCAGGAGTTAACGCAAAAATTAGTGGCACTCCACTTAAGCTGAAGTGGTCGTCGCCGCCATACTGTCGAGCAGTCAGTCGCATTTCGCTGCTGTCAGTGTTGTTGGCATTTTTGTACATACACACACACACACACAAGCACATAAATGTACGAACAGCCACTCGGTCGTAGTGCACATGCGGCATGAGTGCGAGTTTATTTCGGAATTGAGCTCAAGTTGTTATTAACAGCAACGGCAACATAAAAATGTATTTCTTATTTTTCGCTTCCAACCTATTCGGGGTGATGTGTACATGTGTACATATGAATATATATATGTGCGAGATGAGGAATGGGAGAAGCACGAAAAAGCGCTTTTGGGGATTGTGGTTTTTTGCAGTGCTGCACCGAGTGCCTCCTCAAATGTTGCTTACCTTTTGCCTTGTATACCGTTGTGAGCACACACATCACTGTGCATATGTGGTTGTTGCTGCTGTTGTTGTAGGTTTTATTGTTGCTACTGCTGTTTTTGTGCTATTCAACGCTGTGGCTGTGGCTGTGGTGGGTTTTTTTTTGGCAGCTGATGTTGATATGTTGTGCTCAAAATGCTCTGCGTTGCTCTTCCTGCAGGCTTGTTGTCAGCTGATATGAAAAGAAAAAACAACAACAACAAATGACATACGTAATATTGCAACAGTTCTATATTTGACACTTGAAAACGGCATTCATTATATTTCTTTGCAATGATATAATTTGATTTTAAATGCAGTATTTCAATTCTGGCTAAATGTGCAACAAATGATTCCCTTAACAGTGAAATGTGTAGGTTCGCTTGAAGGGGGACTGACTTATGGATAATATGGACATATCTGCAAATTACAAGTCAATGTTAGTTTTTGTAACAACTAAATCCAAAGTATTTTTGCTAATATTAATTTATTTTAAAAACATATATTAAAAATATATAAAAAATATATAATAATACTAAAAATATTTAAATAATTTAAATATTAAAAAATATATAAATATTTTATATATTAAAAAATATTTAAATATTTCCTATTATATTTCAATATTAAAAAATTAAAAATATTCAAATCTTGTAAATATTTTATAAATTTAAATATTTTAAATATTTAAATATATTAAGTATTTAAATATATTATTTTAAATATTTTTTATATTTTTTTTTTATATAGTATTAAAGTATTTAAAATATTAAAAATATTTTAAATATTTTAAGTACTTAAAACATTTACAATATTTAAATATTTTATATATTAAAAAAATATTTAAATATGTTTAATATTTTACATAGTTATTTAAATATTTTTTAAATGTTAAAAATATTTAAATAATTTTTACAATTTTAATATTTTAAATATTTTTAAATATTTTAAATAAATATTTTAATATTTAAATATTTTAAATAAAAAAATATTTAGGGGAAAGTGGGGTAATGACGGCATAGTTTTCATTTAGCATCAAAACATATCCAAAAATTGATATTTTTGATCAAATCAGAGTTAAGAGCACAACTAGAACACATATGCTAATAAAGTGTATCGGCAGATTTCAAAAATTGTGATTTTAACTATAAAAAATTAGAATCTATAAAAAAAGTTGGGTTTTGTCATTTAGAAAAATGGTGGGGTAATGATGGCCACTCAAAAAAACCGACCAGAAATCGCACAAATATCAACACAAATCGCTGTGAATGCTTAATAAAGGCTCCATGAAGAAAAACAAATGGAAATTTGACATTTTTGTAATTGTAACTTTATTGATAGCTCACAAAAAGCGGAAGAGAAACGAAATTGAAACATATTGAAAAAAAATGCCTCAAACTTACAATACAACGACTGGGACTTGTGAGAATGTATAGTGCAGAATAGCTATACCGTCTAGAACGACTGGACAAGCAGTGGATCTCTTTAAATGGCATAAAAGGCCTCAATGATGAACAAATATCATCATGCGGATTCCAAAAATACATCTTAATGACATGGCCGTCGTTACCCCACCTCTAGTGGCCGTCATTCCCCCCACTGACCTCATTTTGCGCAAGCATGCAGTACAAATAAACTATGCAAGACACATGACAAATTTTACTTGATTTAGAAAGCTAATATCAATAGCAACATTTTAACATATTTACCTTGATTGTGTAGCTGAAAGTTTTGACGAAATAATCGATATTTTGAACACCTTATAAAACTTTCGAGTAGTTACGTATCGGCACTGGTCTGGAACTACAAGTTATAATAAATCCACACACTTCAGCTTCTACTTAAAAACAAGCTTACGGAACAAGCTTTCTGTTACAGTAAACGGTTTAGATCTACGTCAACTTTAAGTACCAAAAATGGTGATGGCCGTCATTACCCCATGGCCGTCATTACTCCACTTTCCCCTAATATATATTTCTTTAAAATAATTAAATATTTTTTTTATTTTTTTTATTTATTTTTTTTTAACATTAAATATTTTAAATATTTAAGTATTTTAGTGTTTTATATATTAAAATATTTTAAATATTTTTTCAATATTTTTGTAAAGTTAAAAAAGGAAAAAGAGAAGTGAGAAGAAAAAAAGAGAAAACTATGTTTACTCAACGAACAAATATTGTATGCATTTGAGGGTTAAGGTTAGATAAAACAACCCCAAGCAAAAAAATTGAGAAAATAGAGAACAGAAAAAAAATAAAATAATAACAGAAACACTCAGATATAATAACAGAAATAAATGGAAAACACAAAAAACTCTGTTTTTGTAGTCAAATTTTTACAATCTTCATTGGCTTGACGAGTTATCAGTATCGAGTTACAATTGACCTCAACAATTCACTGTAAACGTATCTGCTACATTCATTATAACCTAATTCCATAGTTAAATCTGCAAGCCAAAAGATTATCGAACCGCAAAAACTTTCGTCAGACATTCTTGTTTCATTCTTTATTTATTTATTCAAAAATTTGTGTGCCGAATTCCTATCCAATTTCTCGAAAAAAATTTAATAAACTAATACATACATTTTCTTCCTCGAGTAGATCTTCGTATAGTCTAAACAATCCAAGAAATTCTTAGACTTTCGTGAGACTTTTTGTCGCCACGTATTCGAACTCACTATATGAAAACTCACTCCCTGTACTCATTCATCCCTGCTGTTCTAATTGTGCTGTACCTAAATTATTTCCCTTTACCTGTTATAGGTCACGCTTCCATTGTCAAAAGATAACCGTTCCGGGTAATACATTCATAAATCCCTTCTCAAAGCACAAAACAGTACAAAACCCCTCTCGAAGAATGACTGGGACAGTTGTGAGTTTTTCGAAAGAGGCCCACGAAACGCCAACTTTCCATACGGATGGTTCAAAGATAAACGAAACAGTCGGCAGCTGTGTACACTGCAGGAATTTAAAGTTCGCATGGCCTTTGGACTACCGACTTCGTCCATATTGAAGTCATTAGTCAAATGGGATGCACAGTGATTCGAGTCCATACATTTAATCTCGAATTCGAACGGCGGTCGTTGGCAGTTTTTTCTTCTATACTTGCAGGTTTTACCATTGTCTGCCAAGATTGCACTTGTGCGTTACTTATAATTCTCAGCTACTTCATGTGAATATCGATAGAAGAGAACGAACGCTAAACCAGTCCAAGCTAGGAATCTAGGTCTCTGGCATAAAAGTTCAAGTTTTTTTTTTAAGATATCTCAACCGAACTCAATGCCATACAGATATCTCAGGGATACCCCAGCGAATCAGGTATGACTATCTAAATACGATTTTCCAATAAATGTTAAAAGTTAACCCTTTCCGACATGAAAATAAACCCGTTCTGTATGAATTGTATGGGCTGTAGTCCAATATATTGTGACTGAAAGGGTTAATTAAATGTTTAATATCAAATAGTTTTATCAAAAACACGTACAACTTGTATAAATTCACGAGTTTCCAATGCTTTGCACAATGTCTTTGAAGACACTAACTTTCTGCGTAACGACTGTCCACACTATCGACTTTTCCACTTCTTAAAACACTCATGACTTTCTTTAACAGTCATTAGGGCTTTTCAAATCTATCAAGAACCATGAAAAGATCAATGTTTTCCTTTTTTAATCAAAAACCGCAAACAACATTGAATATTATTGCGAAATTCGCTATTCGAGGCGCCAAGACAGTCGCATAATTACTACTCAGCAAAAATGAAACCGAAATCCCTCGAATCCATTGTGTTGGCTCAGTGTCGGTTGAAAATAACAGCAATAACACTCATACTTAATGTCTGACAAATGAGCCGCCGCAACAGCAAGACATAACAGCAGCAATGACAACAACAACAACAACAACAGCAGCGGCAAATATCACCAAAGCAAAGCAAATGTCTGAGCACTCAAACGCCTCAATGCCGCACAACAAATATCAACATTGTTGACAGACAATTTAAGAAAAACCAACGGCAGCCGAACGCAGAAAATCCATGAAGCGAATGATGAGCACTCACACACACACATCTGCGAAACGCTTCTAAGATGGAATGTATTAGGCGATATGTGGCAACAAATGAAGCAACAACAAATACTATGTTACAACAATAAACAACACTAACGTCTATGGGACGAGAGTACGAACTCATTAAAAATGACGCAAATGAACACATACGCACACACACTCACTCACAAATAAATACGAGAATACGGGCCCATGTATGGATGCCTGAATGCGTGTTTGTGTGTGTTTTCCATGTGTGTGTGTGTGTAGTGCTTTGTGTCGGCTCGATGATGGGAAAAACAGCCGAGGGCAAAACTCTCAACAAAAGCTCAAAAAGTAAACAAATCATTTTAAATTCTCAATTAAATGTACACACACCCACACACGCATACAGACGCACGCACACGTACACGCGCCCGCCGACACTAACTCATAAAGACAGATTTGCAACTCAAAGACTTAATGGGTGTCAGGTCGCAATCCAACACACGCACACACACTCACATAAAAATGCCTTTAGAGCACCGTGCCTTTGTATGTGTGTGTGTGTGTCTGTGTATGATGATGGTGTCATGATGATGTTTGTTTTGTCGCTTTTAAACTGTGAAAAATATGCTTTCAGAAATGTTTCAGCGAAATCTCGGCACATTGCAGCGCGCGCCCACTGTGTGCTCGGCACTGCCGAAGGCTCAACTCGCATCGGTTCGGGACACTGAAAACGACAACGCGGGCGTGGGTGGCAGGGGCGCTGAACTTCCGGTTGTTTTGATGTTTGTTGAATTTTGTTGTTGTTTTTATTTTATTTTTTGTTTTTTAGCATCAGTCCTCGACCCTAAAATTGTTGCTGGTACCCAAATGTCGGCACAGCTGCGAGCGCGCACATGTGAGCTAACACGGCTGTCTGTCTGTCTGTCTATGCTGGCGCGTGTGTGTGCCTTCGCCACATATAAAAATTGTAAGTTTAATGATGGCGAATGTCATTTATTTCGTATTCGCGTAATAAACATGTTTACAAAACACTGAACGAACGGAAATTGCATTTTATATTTTTCCAACATTTTCTGTTTGCTGTTGGGGTGAACGCTGTTTGCAGTTCGCTGGAAACTCACAAAACACGTTGACAACACTTGAGTCATTTTCAGCGATAATTGAAGTCGTTTAAAATATTTGCACATTGTAAATAAAAGCGCTGGTGATCGCAACTGCCAAGGTGAAGTGTAAAAAATTCGCGTACGAGGCCACATGAAAAGTTATTGGCAGTTTGTGTGCTGATAGTAAATTCAGATTGAGCGTCGTGATTTATGGAACATGAACAGTGGAATTTATTGTTTATTTTTGTATTCGAATACTTTGGTTTTATTTATGTCCTATACAATCCTCTCGGGAGCATAGGGCCTTCAGAACACATTGCCTTGTGTTGGTTACGTCAATCGGTCGTGTTTTTCTGCCAGGGTAGGTGATTGACGTTCCCCAGGTAGTCTTAAGTGATGGGTGGCTGCCATCTACCGCCGCTTAGGTACGACACTTCCGCTCATAGCGCCATCTGTTGTTAAAGGCCATCTGAGGTGACAGCAAGATGGTTGATTACTTTGCTAGGATCGGTTTGGTGCGCTGCTTTTCGCTAATTCTCGCTTTCCCCTCCAGCCACACAGTGTATGATTTCGCGTAATATTGCATGGGAGGTATTGGGAAAGGATTATCTGAGGGTCGGAGGTTTTGAACTGGGATATGTTGATGAGCTAGGAAATATTTAGAGGACAGAAAAAAATGGAAAATTTGGAAGAGTGCGAGGCTGCTATTTTGCACAAAGGGTCAAACATATATTTAATTCAACTTATCCGTAGTTTCTAAAACTTTAGTCCAAAACACGTCAGCGAAAAATTCTGCCCAATCAAAATGTGAATCAATGTTGGCATTAATCAATTAGTTTTTAATAAATTAAATATTTTGATTAGTTTTAATCAAATTAAATTCTTCATGATTAAAATAATCATAAAAAAGTAATCTTAATCCTGATTAATGGCGTTAGTCATTAATCACTGATCATTAATTGATTAACTTGATTAAAAACTAATACATCAATCACTGCTGTTAATTTTACGTAAAAAAAATTATGGAAAATAATGACAAAGTTTTCTTAAAAACTCAAAAAAATAATTTCTAACCTTCATCAACATTTAATCCTTATTTAACAAACATTTTTTTAAATACATACCTAGCTCGGGCTAGTGAAGCGCTCATCTACTTCTATCGCTATCCACATGAAGCAGATGAGAATTACAAGAATCGCACAAGTGCACTCTTGGCAGGCAATGGTAAAAACCTCCAAGTGTGAGAGAAAAAACTGCCAATTGCCGTTTGGATTCGACGTTAAACTGTCCTAGGAACACGCTTAGGAATCGAACCTAAGTCTTCTGGTATGAGAAGCCACTGCGCTACGCGCTGAACTATCGAGGCCGGTAGCTCGTAAAACTTTGCAAAGCCGCTGTGATATCTTCGACCCATTCAATACCGTTCGAAACTTCAGACAAGGTGAATCTTTCTCAAGTGATCTCTGCAATTTTACCATGCAGAGCATTCTGCGCAGTTAGGGTTAGACCCGAGTTTCGTTGAGACCGAAAACTTTACTTTTGAAGGTGTTAAGGAATTCATCAACTTTGGCCCCGCCAGAAACAGCAGCAATGATGTTAGCCTGGACTTAAATCGAAGGATTACTCTTTCCACTGAGTGCTACTACGGTCTCGGTAGGCAGAGTGGCCTCAACTAGCACTCAAAAAGGCACATTCTGTCTCTGCTTTTTTATGACGCAGAAGCTTTAGCATTGGCATCATTCCCCTTGGAGTCTTCGAGAGAAAGGTACATCGCAAAATCTGTGGCCCTGTTCGTATTGGCGACGACTATCGTTTCGAACCAACAACGAGCTGTGTGAACTGTTTATAGAGATAGATGGAGTACAGTTAATCAACATTCTGCGGCTTAGCCATGTCTCCCATATGGATATCGTTCTTCAACCAAGAAGGTGTTGATGCTGTAGTTGAAGGTCGATGGCGAAGAGAAGACCGTGTCTTTGGTAGAAGGAGTAAGTATCATTTTTTGATATGAAAAAAAGCAGTACCGCTTGTAGAGAACTTTTGCTGCAGACTGTAACCCGGTAACGGGTAGTTATGGCCAGTCTTTCCATCTTGGAAGCTAGAGGGTTAACTCCTTCTAATCCCATCTTACTACACTACCTATGTGTCATATATCCTTAGAAATTCAAAAATCTAACCTTCGAACTAAAAATTACAATTAAAATGTTCCCAATAATCACTAACAACCACCCACTGCCGGACTGGCCTCAAGTGTTTGATCGCCATTAACGACTTACACGCAAAAACGCAAGCGGCTTGCTGCTGCAATGTATGCGGCACACGCCACACGACACTCGGCTCACCCCGCCCTGCACACCGCCCTGGACGGACACGATGCCCGGTGCCTGGGAAGTGCACTCCGCACGTAGCGTTCAACGCTTGTATGAACTCATTCGAGTGCAAAGTGTACACAGGAGTGCTTTACGCTTTATGTTTTTTTTTTTGTTTTATTTCTCACTTTTTACTCGCATTTTATTTGCTAAGCCGCAATAGGCATTCACGGCGCACGCCCGTTGCGGATTTGCATCCGCCAGCTGAATGCAGCCGTGCCACACAATCATTTCCTTTTCAGTTGAGCTGTTGAATCGTTTTAATGGTCGTCACCTTTTTTGTTAACACGTCCACGGCAGCGGCAACGTCTGATGTGGTGTTTGCCATTGCGGCAGTCGTCTCTGCGGTATGGCGTGCGGGATTTATGTGCAACAAATTGTAAGTGGCACCAACGGAGGCGATTATGAATTAAAACGAATGCATTAAGGTTATGACTTTAAAATAGTTTAATAATGCATACATAGTATTTTTTGTTGTAATAAATAAATTAAATAAAATAGAATAAATAAAATAAATAAAATTAATAAATGAATAAAATAAATAAAATAAAATAAAATAAAATAAAATTAAATAAAATAAAATAAAATAAAATAAAATAAAATAAAAAAAAAAATTAAATAAAATAAAAAAATTAAATAAAATAAAGAAAATATATGAAATAAATAAAATAATTGTCTAATAAATGAGCTGGTTACTGATTTGTCTTAAACTAAATCGAAAAAAGATACTAAGCTTTTTTTTAGAAAATTTAAAACAGGACTGGTTATCTTTGGACTAGTCGAACTTGTGTGTGAGTTGCACTTCAGAATAATTAAAGCCAAAGTATTAGTAGGCAAACAGTAACAAATTTTTCCAACCAAATAATGTGTGGAAGTTAGAAGTTTAAGTTTACATTGGATTTGAAAAATCATCATCAATTCGATGTATAAAAGTATGAGCAGAGAAACTTAAAGGTAAAGGTAAATCTTCAAATACTTAGACATAGCAGCCCATTGGGCTTAAGGCTTAGAAGAAAAAATAACAACAGAGAAAAATAATAATAGGAAAAATGAAAATAATAAAAATAGAAATAATAATAGAAAAAATAACAACAGTGGAAGGTGCAAGAAAAGGAAAGAAAGAGCATTACGGTGAATTATTGTATTGTGACAATAATGCAGTACGCTCGCCGTCATTGTTCAATTGCGGGACCCCAGTAACATAGCATACTTTCAGGAGACAATCACAGAAACGACTTGAGAAGATACTTAGTTGTTCGAGAACAAGTTGCGTAGGTTAAGCTGGGTTAAAAAAGGTAGTGTACTGCTTGCACTTCCACCCGGAGACCCCATAAAATACCGATGTTCTTCCCTATCTGTTGGGATCCCTGTAGATCCAGACGAAATATTTTGCGAAACATTTAGTCTTGGTGAGGAAATTGTTTAGATATCCGTAATCAGTAATCCGTGCATCAGCTATTTCCGTAATTTCAGTTGAGCTCCAAATTAAACTCAATTTGTCATACAAAAATCTGCATTTATCTAATTGCAATTAGCAATAAATTGAGCATAAATTTAGCTCGATTCCCATGCAACCCTGAGCTGAGCTGTAATCGATAAACAAATTCATTCACAATAGACCTAACCAAATCAAAGTTGGGGAACTGATCGAAACGAAAGACGTTTATTAACATTTGTATGTTTTAAAATTTCATTTTAAATTTGTGTGCATCAGTAGGGATGTTGAATAAATATAAATAAATCATACACGCACAACAAAAGTGAGAACTAAAAATTTTTGATTTTTCAGGAAACGCAAAAAACTGTTTTTATATAATAAAAATTTTTTTTAAATATCGTATAGACCGTTCAGTGACAAATCCTTACAGATTATGCTTTATGATAAGTTGTAAGAATTTTTTTTTATTCTACATTAGAAAATCCAAAATTTTGAGCTGTGACTGTCTTGATGATATTTTAATTTAATAATTACCTAGTTATTTCAAGTTATGCCACTTTTTCTGAATTTAATAATTACACTGCACAACAGCATGTCTGTTGCATGGAGTTTTTTACATGAATCTGAATCGTTTTTCCACGCTGTTTTCAAAACCATACTCCGTTTTTATGTAACAGCTCTAGTTTTTCCAAAAAATGGGCGTGTCACTTTTTCGAATTTTCCTCGGCTTTTTTCTCGTTTTCGACTGTTATTTCTGAACCAATAATCCTATCGACATAATTTTTATATCGTTGCACTTACAACATTTCACGCCATCTTTCCTGACATTAATCAATTTTATGCGTTCTAAATGGGCGTGGTAATAAGGTTTCAAAGTAAGAAAATATTGAATTTCAAGGCGTTTTTTCTGATGGCGAAAATTGTACTGATGTTTCATAAATCAAGTTTCGAAGTATATGAATATCTTAAGAAGAAACATCAAGCAATACAACACAGCCAAATTATTTGGCGGAATACACATTCGCATCGAAATAATAATAAAACTGTACCATAGCGATTTTCATCTCTTTTCATACCTTTTCCTTAAAAAATTAGGAGCCTCAAAATATGCTCTTTTATATGTTCAAATTTTAGTTTAGAATACAAGCAAAAAACAAAAATATTTTGAATTTTTCGAAACAAAAAAAAAATTAAAAACTTTGCATATTTTCAGGCCCCTAATTTGTTAAGGAAAAAGTATGAAAAGTGATGAAAATCGCTATGGTACATTTTTCCTGTTATTTCGATGCGAATGTGTATTCCGCCAAATAATTTAGCTGTGTTGTATTGCTTGATGTGTCGACTTTCATTATACACCTAACTCGTTAATTGTTTTACAAAAAATGTGTATGTTTTTGACCATCAAAGAAAACGCCTTAAAATTCAATTTTTTCCAACTTTGAGGTCCAATTACCGCGGCATTTTAACACTTATAAAAATAATTTGCTTTGGAAAAGAAGCCGTGCGGTGTTGTTAATGCAATAAGGTGAAATCATGTCAATCGGTTTCTTGGTTTAGAAACTACGATCGAAAATATGGAAGAAGTTGAGGAAAAACTGAAAAAATGGCAGGGTACCTATATCTCACAAACTAGAGCTGCTAGAAAAAATTGGAGGGTAGATTCGGAATCAGCGCACCCAAATTAGTAAGAAACAGTAGAAAAACTCCATGCAACAGAAAAAAAGTGTTTTTTGTTGCGCTGTGTTATAAATGACAGTTAAAAAGTTGAAAGAAAAATTTTGAAAATTCATAATTAATTTTAATAATTAAATGCAAAAATTGTCAGAATTTTGCTAAAAATTAACTTTAACAAACATTTATTTCGTCAAAAGTGACCCAATTTGAGTTAGGACTCTTTTACATTGAGCTGCAGCGATGAAATAGTATCAAACTTCGAACATGAAGAGAGACCTAACTGTATTTTTGCAACAGCTAACAACAACAAAATATACTGAGCTTTTGCTGATTGGTAGATTTATGCATTGTTTACAGTATTAACACATAAACCCGAAAATGAAAAATTTTTAGTTGTGTCACTTTTGTAGTGCGTGTGCGAAATGTTTGATAATGTTTATAAGAACATTTTTTATTCATACATAAAGAGAAAACCTTTCTTCAGTCAAAGCACAACCATAGTTGGCTCAATGAAGTGACGCACACAAGATTTAATTTTGGGGGTTCTGAAGTTATACAACTTTTGAGTCCAATACCATTAGAAATCATATTTGCTAATTCAAACTTTTTAACAAACAGATATTTGGATGCTTGGAACCACCAAAACTCGCCTTCTGTGCGCCACTTTCACATCCACACAAGTTTTATTAGATCATCATTGAATTTCAAAGCTCTCCTATAAAACACCCAGGTTCCTTAGGACAGCTTTGCCTTTGCTCAAAAAAGACCACAGAAACGTAAAACTGGCAAATTTTGCAGCACTTAAACAAACCAATTTACGTTTCTTGTTTGCAAATTTCAAACATCAGACAGAGTTAAAATTTTAACTGGGTATATGACAACACAATCATCATCAATACAGATTTTTACAAAGGAAAGCAAAACAGATGTAAAAAGCAACAAAGTACGCACATATTATACGTGAACGATGCTTTATGTGCTTTACACTTTATGTTGATGTCGTGGCTATTGATGCCAAGTGATAGCTAGATGGAAGTATGTTAAGCAGATTTGCGAAAGATCTGGTAAGCATATAGCAGCGATATAGCACTTTCTTTACTATTACAATGTGCAACAAAAATCAAAAAATTTCAAAAAACACGAAAAAATCTATATTCTTACAAATTTAGGGAACAAATGTAGTAAAACTGTGATTTTAGTTTTTCTCTATGACGTCAGGATTTTTTTAAAAGGATTTTAAAATTTCAAGGACATGTTCATTTCAAAAGATTCTTTTAAAAATTGAGCACATTGTACAATTACAAGTGATAGTGTACATATTAGTCTTTAAAATATATTTTCTTCAAAAAAAACTATTGGAAACTTCCAAGGATATTCAAGAATACAGTTTTAAAAGGACATTTTCAATACTTTTGCACCAAAACATTAAATTTTCTAAGATTCTAAGGATTTTTCTCGTTCATTTGATCAAAAATCCTGACGTCAAAGAGAAAAACTAAAAACGCAGCTTTACTACATTTGGCCGCTAGTTTCCCCAGTATATCGATTTTTTTCGTGTGTAACACTTGTTGTTGCACGGTGTTATCCGGCCATCTAAGAAAGACATTTTCACACTAAGGATATACGATTCTAGGCGGACTCTGCTGACGCTGAGAACAGTTACTGGATCTATTGTATTCAGCAGTCTGAATCTTTCACTCCATTTTTTAACAATTAATGGCAATGGCGACACACTACTGGGATATTTCAGAACGAGTTGCGCTCCGAGATGGCATACTTTTAGGCGCATGGTAACTTTGATGAAATTATCGCAGGGACGACTCACGGCATATTGGGATGTTCAATAGCAACTCGAAGCGATATTGTGATACTCAGGAACAACTCGAGGCGATATTGAGATATTCGAGAACGAGATACGTTACAAGCAGTCAAGTATGTATAAAAGGAAGCTGACTACAGCGCAGAGGGAAGAGCTTGGTTTTGGCCAGGAAAGGTGCAACACAGAGTAGTACAGAGGTAGTGCAATGAGTAAACTGTAAAATTTGAAATAAAGTGACAATTAATGTTAATTCAAGTTGAAAACTTTAGTGTGTTTAGTAGTGTCTTGAGCACAATTCAGAGAAACGAATTACGCCTGCATTAAGTTACAGAAGTAATTTTCATAACGATAGGTAAATTGAAATTTTACACAACTAACGGTACGGATTAGCAAAAACTTAAAATTGTATGCCAACTGTTAACGACGGGTTGGGAGATTTTTTGTACAAAACTTTTACTCTCAGAGATCTACTCCTTTCTGCCAAGAAAATATCCACTAATAACATCTCCTTTTCTATATTTTTTGTATCAGTTATAAAGAACAGTTTTCAACTAACGCCAGCAAAATCAAAACAGAACCAAGCCTAACAAATTGTTGTAGCGCGAGTTCAGTAAGTACAACGAATGGTTGAAGGGTTTGGTTGCCAATCCAGCAATCTGCCAACTACCCACTCTAACCTTACTTTGAACAAAGATCCTTTAAATATATTTCAGTAAAATATTTACCTCAAATCACAATTTAAAGTCTTCATACTTTCATCATTTCTACACCACATTCCCCCTAACATTTCTTATGGAAACCTTTTCTCGAGCGCAAATCGGACGCGGCAATCGCGTTGCATCAACACCTTCAGCGTAATGTGTCCGTGTTGAACGCAAATATTTGCCTGAATGTTTCGATTTTGTCACCCACTTGAGTCGCACTCTTTAAGCAGCAAAAACAAAAGCATAGCAAATGAGCGAAAAAAAAGTGGCAGCATTTCCGGCGCGCAGCACCTCGGCACAATGACAACTGCCAACGAACACACCGGCACAGCCAGTTCAAGTCAAACAGCATCCGTCAGGCCGGCGCTGCAGTGTTTGCCGCATTTGTGCGCGGGCCGTCTAAATGGCAACAATTTTTGCACTGGCGAGCGTAATAATTGCAGCTGCACGAACAATGGGCCCGCGGCCAGCGCGCTGAAAGGCATTTCAAAAGGGACCTAATAATATTTACGAGTACCAGCGCGCACAATGGCCGCGTTCCATTAATGTCGAACGCGCGACGCGCGGCAGCGGCGAATGCGGCGAGCAAATCAAAAGACCGGCCCGGAAAGCAGCCAGCAGCGTCAGCGCCAACAGGGCGCACGATAATGATGATGGCTGGCCCGTGCACACAACACGAGTGGAATGGAGTGGAGTGAGCAACAACAACAACAACATCAGCAGAAGGACGACGACGAGCGGCGCAAGCCGGAAGAAGGAGCAAAAACGGATTGAAGTGGCAACGAACGCTGCTGAGAGAACAAATGTTTAGGCGCCTTTTGTGTTGCACGTTGGCAGCGAATAGCAAGTAGCAATAACAACAACAACAACAGCGAAAGCAAAAACACAAACTCACTGCATATTGTAGCACAGGCAATGAAAGGTGATGATGCTGGTGGTGTTGTTGTTGTTGTTGTTTTTGGTAAGTACAACTTGCAGGCGGCGGTTTTCGTTCGTTGGTGTAGTTGGGGGGAGGTAAAAGGATTTGCAATGCACATCCGTTGCGATGATTTGCAGCTAAATGGAATTTACACCATTCGGCGCAAAGTGAATAATACACAGCGCAGTGTTGCATTCGGCGCGATTTCGGTGTAAACTTTCAATGCAAAAACTTTATGATGGAAAAAAATATGCAAAAAAGTATGCAATCCAAAATGTTGGTAGAAAAATGTACGCAGTAAAAATGTACGAAGTTGTAGCACATCAGTTTTGAAATTCAAATTCAAAAATCGCCAACATTTCACACCGGTTGGCGTTCAACTTGTTGGCAAATCCATAACGGAAGCGCAAATTTTGTAGCAATAAATAACAGTTAAAGTTTTTAGAGAAAAATATTCAAACATATTTAGAATGTGTTGTACTCACAGTTGCATAAAAAGTATTATTTGGCGTAGACAAAATGGTTGAAATAAAACTAACCTAAAAATTGAATAGACCACATTTTATTTCATTGATAATACCGCATCACATATTGCAACTGTACGGCTTTGGTGATTAGAAAAATATGCATTGTGGGACAAGGTTTCATATATGTTAACAGAGAACAAGTTACATGAATCATTAATCGAACAAATGCTGTAATCTTAACCATAAATTTTCAAATAAGGCGCGTTTATGGAAGGAAAGTCTACTTAGGAAGACTATTGGATGACTAGACATGAACTTCATGGTGTCAAAATGGACAATTGACGGTGATATAAGTCAATTAGAGTCCGACCTAGTCGCGGATTTCAATTTCGGAGTCTAATTTTGAGTCCAATACTATTTAAAACCAAAACATTTCGAAATCGAATTCATATCTTTGAAGTTCTGACTTGTGCTACAATTGCTGCTGCAAAAGTTTAAAGAAAAACATAATTTGAACAATTGTTTTTTATTCGAAAAGGTAGAATGATAGGAAGTAAGTAAGTGAAATTTAGACATGTGATGCAATGAATCTTAATCCCAAACATAATATTTTCCCATTTTTTTCATATTCGAATTTTTGTTTAACTTTTTTATATACATTGTTTCATTACTCTAAAGTGTAAAACGTTAAATTTTTATTTTATTATTTTTATTTAAATTATAAAAATATAAATGCTGACAAGCCTAAGCAAAAAATTTGTTGAATTAAGTTCAAATTTAGTATTTTGATACATAAAATTATAAAACATACCATTGATACCTGTTTGTTCTCATAAACCTGAGCAACCAATTTGGTGATACAAAGAATTTGAATTCCCATCATAATATTTTCCCATTTATTTCATATAAATATTTTTTGTAGGTATATATTTTTTATCTAAAATTTTTTCACCTAAAATTTTTAATTATTCTAAAGTGTAAAACTTTAATTTTTTATTATAAAATTTTTATTTAAAATTTAAAATGAAATTCTGACAAGCTTAAGCAAAAAAAAACATATTATTGTTACTTTTTGTTCCGACAAGCGTAACAAAAAAAATTTTTTAAATTGCGAAATTTGACCACTTTCTTATAAACTCCAATAGCTTTGAACCTTAACCCTCAAATTCATACATACTTTTTTATCTTGTTAAATAAATACAGTTTTTTCTTCTAGCAAGTTACTTTCCCCATTCTCCCATCCGTTTGAAATGTGTGTTAAAAAACATGGTGAAAAAACCGTGTTGCATCACAGAGACAGCCACCTAACCCAACCTAACTTAGCAGAAAATCATTCACAATCACAAAAATACTAGATTTAGTTGTTTCACAAACTATATCGGTATTTAACTGGAAGATATGTTATCTCGCCTTAAGGCGGACCTATGCATTTGAGGGTTAAAAGAAAATTAAAAATATTTAACGCAGTCAACTCGAGACTTAGAGACATATAACTGTTCAGGCCGTTAAAAAGTTAAAGTTCTAACAAAATTCATAAAAAAGAAAACATGTTTAAAAATTTGTTATAAAATATTTGGTATTTACTTTAATAGATTATTTTCTAATGTTTCATGTCGCAAGGTTTTGTAAACATTTTGTAAATAAAAAAATATAATAAAAATCTACTGAAAAACTGAGGCTGAGGTCTAAGGTAGTAAAAAACCTCTAGAAGTGAACCATAACTGACCAGGTTAGGTTAGAGCTCAAAAAGATGACTTCCCTAAATAGGAATGGCGCATCTCCTCTTTTACGACGCTTTGAACTAAGTGGATTCTAATATGAACTCGTTTTCTAAGAATCGCGAAAAAAGCAAGGAGTCTTCACTCACACTTGAACTTCCCAGTTCCTTAAGAAACCTGAGAGAGTCTGGAAGAGGTAGAGTATGAAATACGGCCCAGTATGCGCTTTCTGCTTCTCGAGAACGCTGGAGAGTGGCAGAGAAAGTGTTTTATTGTAGCCTCGTCGTCGAGGCAGAATTTGCATTTGGGTTCATCGTTGATTTGCATGTTTGCCGTATGTTGGAAACATGTATTGTGTCCTATGGCCCGATCGTAAAACACAGATCCTTATTTTTTAGTTGAAAAATAAAATCAAAAACACACAAAACACTTTGCAATTCTGCAGGACCAATTTCCCACGTGAACAATGCGAACATGGACGCTGATTGCAGGCTCTGGTCAGATTGGTTTGCTCACTGAGCTCAAATCAGTCAGTTTACCGGCCGAACACCAAACAGAGTGTCACGAAATCCATGCAACGATTAGTTGATTGTGTTTCGAGACACTTTTCAGCTTTGCTTTACATTCTTTGCTTACAATATTTGAATAGTTTGAGTAGTTTTTTAGGGCATTAAGCGCTGCTTCGCTGTCGCTGCAGATTCAAATACGTTTCCCCAAAATTTCCCTGCAACGATCCAGACCACTTTTGATGTATGACAAAATTTCTATGGAAATATTTTTATAATTTTCATAACAATGATTTGTGTCAGAATTTCAACAAATTATAACATTTTAGCTTTTTTGGACGAGGGCGTCAAAAGACAATTTAAAACTTAATTAAAACTTATTTAAAATTTCAGCATTTAAAGAAAATTCGTCTTCAATTCAATTCATCTAAATATTTCGAAATATTTCTATAATTTTCAGAACAATGATTTCTGTCATAATTTCAACAAATTATGACATTTTAGCTTTTTTGGACGAGGGCGTCAAAAGACAATTTAAAACTTAATTAAAACTTATTTAAAATTTCAGCATTTAAAAAAAATTCATCTTCAATTCAATTCATCTAAATATTTCGAAATATTTCTATAATTTTCAGAACAATGATTTCTGTCATAATTTCAACAAATTATGACATTTTAGCTTTTCTGAATGAGGACAAAGACAATTTAAAACTAATCTACTTATTTAAAATTTCAGCATTTAAAGAAAATTCATCTTCAATTCAATTCATCTAAATATTTCGAAATATTTCTATAATT
Organism: Melieria omissa; assembly: GCA_963971225.1. Taxonomy (NCBI): domain Eukaryota; kingdom Metazoa; phylum Arthropoda; class Insecta; order Diptera; family Ulidiidae; genus Melieria; species Melieria omissa. Next base: position 39,885,895 of record OZ020267.1, read on the forward strand.
TTCAGAACACTGATTTCTGTCATAATTTCAACAAATTATGACATTTTAGCTTTTCTGAATGAGGACAAAGACAATTTACAACTAATCTACTTATTTAAAATTTCAGCATTTAAAGAAAATCCATCTTAAATTCATCTCAATATTTCGAAATATTTCTATAATTTTCAGAACAATGATTTCTGTGAAAATTTCAACAAATTATGACATTTTAGCTTTTATGGACGAGGGCGTCAAAAGACAATTTAAAACTTAATTAAAACTTATTTAAAATTTCAGCATTTAAAGAAAATTCGTCTTCAATTCAATTCATCTAAATATTTCGAAATATTTCTATAATTTTCAGAACACTGATTTCTGCCATAATTTCAACAAATTATGACATTTTAGCTTTTCTGAATGAGGACAAAGACAATTTACAACTAATCTACTTATTTAAAATTTCAGCATTTAAAGAAAATCCATCTTAAATTCCTCTCAATATTTCGAAATATTTCTATAATTTTCAGAACAATGATTTCTGTGAAAATTTCAACAAATTATGACATTTTAGCTTTTATGGACGAGGGCGTCAAAAGACAATTTAAAACTTAATTAAAACTTATTTAAAATTTCAGCATTTAAAGAAAATTAATCTTCAATTCAATTCATCTAAATATTTCGAAATATTTCTATAATTTTCAGAACAATGATTTTTGTCATAATTTCAACAAATTATGACATTTTAGCTTTTTTGGACGAGGGCGTCAAAAGACAATTTAAAACTTAATTAAACAAAATTTCAGCATTTAAAGAAAATTCATCTTCAATTCAATTCATCAAAATATTTCGAAATATTTCTATAATTTTCAGAACAATGATTTCTGTCATAATTTCAACAAATTATGACATTTTAGCTTTTCTGAATGAGGACAAAGACAATTTAAAACTAATCTACTAATTTAAAATTTCAGCATTTAAAGAAAATTCATCTTCAATTCCTCTCAATATCTCGAAATATTTCTATAATTTTCAGAACAATGATTTCTGTGAAAATTTCAACAAATTATGACATTTTAGTTTTTTTGGACGAGGACGTCCAAAGACAATTTAAAACTTAATTAAAACTTATTTAAAATTTCAGCATTTAAAGAAAATTCGTCTTCAATTCAATTCATCTAAATATTTCGAAATATTTCTATAATTTTCAGAACACTGATTTCTGCCATAATTTCAACAAATTATGACATTTTAGCTTTTCTGAATGAGGACAAAGACAATTTAAAACTAATCTACTAATTTAAAATTTCAGCATTTAAAGAAAATTCATCTTCAATTCCTCTCAATATCTCGAAATATTTCTATAATTTTCAGAACAATGATTTCTGTGAAAATTTTAACAAATTACGACATTTTAGCTTTTTTGGACGAGGGCGTCCAAAGACAATTTAAAACTTAATTAAAACTTATTTAAAATTTCAGCATTTAAAGAAAATTCATCTTCAATTCAATTCATCTAAATATTTCGAAATATGTCTATAATTTTCAGAACAATGATTTCTGTCATTATTTCAACAAATTATGACATTTTAGCATTTTCAGCATTTATAGAAAAAATCTTCTTATTTTCAATGATAAGTTTTCCTACGAAGTTTTAATAAAAATTTTATGAATTTTTATTTTCATATTCAATATTAATACAATTCTAAGTAAAATTGTTTTAAGTTTTATTATTATAAAAATTTGTAATAAATAAAAGTATTTTTGAAATTTCATTTTAATTATAAAAATTTAATTATTCTAACAAAAATTGTTTTACGTTTTATTACTATAACATTTTTCAATAAAAAAATAATAAAATAAATAATATAATAAAATAATAAATTATTTAATAAATAAATAATAAAAAAATTATAATAAATAATAATAAATAAAAGTATTTTTGCATTTTTATTTTAATAATAAATATTTTATTTTTCTAATAAAAATTATTATAAGTTTTATTTTATACTATACAATTTTTCAATGAATAAAACTACTTTGTAATTAATAATTATTTTAATTTTTTTAATAATAATAATTCAGCAAAAAGTATCAAACAAAAAAATGTTGGGTAAAAAAAAATAAAAAAAAACAAATTTTCAAAACTGACTGAACAAATTTCCACCAATTTCGTAGTACAACTCAAGAGTCTAAAAGGCCAAAACTAAATCTAACTAAATAATAAAAATTATTTTAAGTTTTATTACTTTAAAATTTTTCAATTAAAAAAAATATTTTGTTATTAATAATTAATTATTTCAATTTTTTAATAAAAATAATTCAGCGAAAAGTATCAAACAACAAAAATCAAAGTAAACCAATTTTCCAAACCTTAAATCCACCAATTTCATAGTAAAACTCAAAAGATCTCTAAAACGGCAAAACTCAAATCCAATAATGCCCTGCCAGACGATATTTGTCTCATCATAACTAATTTAAAGCGCGAACGTTATGCGCTGCCAAAATCACTCGACGCATGCAACAGTTACCAACCAGCGCGCACATAAATATTCGCGTGCGATTAGAAAAAACACTGGCGGCATGAATTATTATTTTAATATCAGAAAGCACAAATCATTTGGCGGAATTACCACGTTATCCTCAGCGGCAGACCAGAAAAAGCAGCCGATCCGAACGGGGCCAATATCCGATGGCATCAACAGCGCCGCTGTGCAGTTATTTTTGGCGTGTGGCCAAAACAATTTCGCAATCTCGCAGCGGCAAAGTGCAACGCGGGCACACACACACACGTACACACACAAACAGCGATAGAAGGCAGCACACAGTTGGCAGCGAATTTGCGGTATTTAGTTGTCACACACGACGGCTGCAGAGCTCGGCACGCGATGCAACGCGCACAGACAAGAGCGACTACGTGTACGCGACTGGCAGCAATAAAAGCCGTTACATGCAAATGCACACAACATGTGCGGCTGTGTGTGTGAATTCGAAATTCGCCAAATCAGCCAACTGGTTTTGGGATTTTAAGCGTCCAACTGCCGTAGCTCACTCGCTGCTGACTAGTTTAAATGTTGGCATATTTTTAGGGGCCACACAGCAATTTTTTTGGGTCTTTCTTTTTGTGCTTTTTCGGCGCAATAAATTTTGCGCACTTTGCACTCTGCTGCGCTGTTTACAAATTTCGTTTATGACAAAGTGTTTGCTGTTGTTGCTATTTTCGTGGCTGTTGTCGCTGTTGCCTTTTTATCGCCATTTGATAATCGTTGGGCACATTCTTCACTTCACAATTCAATTTTCCAACTTTGTGATTTTTCTCTCGCATTTCGTTCTCGTTCGCGTTGGACGCTTTACACTCAATAAATTTTCACGCCCGAGTCTATTAAAAGTCCGCCGTTCCCCCGAAATGACCGAAAAATTTACATTTGAATTTTTTCGCCCGTGTCGCTTGTTGCTGGCTTCTACCTGCGCTTGCCGCCAGAATGTGGGCGCGAGGAGGTCAGCAGCGCCCAAAAGACGACTATGCTTTTTGTTTGCTTGACGCTTTTCAAATTGAAATTTCACACCTTTCCAACGTTTGTGTTCGCGTTACAAATACGCCGCACTTCTTTCCGCACGCTTTATTACTTTTCTTGGCTATTTACTTGTTATTGTTGTTGTTGTTGGAGGCTTTTTGAAGTTGGCTTCCTCATTATTTTCTTTTCACGCTTTTGAATTTAAATTCCACTACGAAGCGCCTGCCGCCACCTTTTTTTTTGTGTGTGTGGGTCCATTAGGGCTTTTTTGGCTTAGGTGGCCATTGAGTACACTGAGGCGGAAAATTTTTAACCTTTTATTCAATTTGCCTCTTTTCGTCGTCTTCCGCTTCTTTATTTCGTTTTCTACACTCTGGCCTCAACTACTGAAACCCCACCGAGCCAGGTATGCATGAGTTGGTCGCCAGCATCCGTTTCGACTGGCACACGCTGCCTTTGTTACATTTTTATGGGCGCATTCGAGTAGACAAATAACCCGTAAAGGCGGCGAAATTGTCGAAAAAACGACTGCGAACGTTCTGCACCGACACCGACACACCAACGTACGCGCCCGTTCACACCACCAACGTACGACAGTCGAGCGCACCGTTAGTGCTTTGCCCTCAAATGCCAAGCGACAAATAAAAAGTCTGGCATAGTTTTAGGCGTGCGAGCATAAGCTGTACAGTACACATGGGCCAATGTGCGCTCATCTATGCCCGGCTACACTCACTCACTCGACTCGTGCTGGGGCCCATTAATCCCTTTTGCACATCTCGCACGTCACACTATCACTGCCGCCCCGCGCCAACTAGTTGTGCAGCAGCCGCGCCGCTACCAACGTCGGTAATCCCATTAAATCCCAAATAGTCCCAAACCCAAACACCGACTCCGCCGCACGCACACACACACTCACTCACACACACACAAGTGTGTGGCCTTCTCTGTTGGCTGATTTCCACTTTGCTTTCAACTCTGAATGAAATTTTGCGCCCAAAAATGTTTTTTATCCGCTAAACACGTCCAAACAGTTCGAAACGCCGGCTATGACTGACTTCTAAAATCGGTTTCAGCGCTTTGTATCATCTTCATTGGCCCTTAGTGTGCATTGACGCCGACGCACAGTGGGGTATTTGATGGCCAAAATGGCGATTAATTCAAAAAATGAAATTCAAATATCTTGATAATATTTGGTATGGGGGAAAAGTAGATAAAATTGTGCATCACTGGGTGAAAAAATAAATGATCTACATTGAACGGTATTGTCACAGTGCGCTTTGCAAAATGCATATTTGTTCATTGCTCCGTTGTGTTTAGAGCGCGTTACGCATTTGCCAGTGATTTGAAGTGCTTTTTTTAATATCATTCTTGCAAAACTTAATTTTTTTAATATGGAACCTTCAACCTCAGGTATTGTACTAATGTTTAAACAAAATTATGTTTGTAGAATATGTGTATTAATAATTTATAAAAATTTTTTAGTTATAGTCTTAAAATTGTACATATTTAAAGGATATAGGTAGACATATAGTTACTTTGGCTGTGAAAGGCCGTAATAATTTTATATGATATGTAAAGAACATATATTTGACTACTATATTGCAAAAAATTAAAGTGCACTTTTGTGCATTTTGTGAAATATTTACGTTTTAGTGCTTCAAAGTCAGTGCCAAAATGTGTGATTTCGCTTGATCTTCATGGAGTAATGAATGTTGTTGTTATCATGTGTTTCTGTTTTGTTTTTGTTATTTTACTGCAAGGCACTACAAATAAGGTTGGGCATATTAGTTTTGTTAATATTTGTATTGTACCTTCGTACAAAAATGTTATATGAAATTCTTATAATTTCTGATTTCATCATATATTTTGACATTCCGAGTTAAAGTGACCCTGTCATTGATATATTCAGATTTCAAACCTATTTTTAGACATATGTGTAGGCTTCTGTATAAGGATAGAAGTAGAAGGATAGAAGTCGCATTATGCAGATTATAGTGTACTTTTGAATTCCTCCTTCTTCTGTTTCTGTTCATTTAGTATAATTGTTGTTTTGGTTTTGTCAACGTGCGCCTGTTTTATCATTCGTGCTAATAACAATAAAAGTGATGTCAACGTAACTTGGGAAAGATAAAAGGGAAAAAATATTACCTTTTAGCTCTTTGATAACACGAAAATGTTTGTTTTTGTAGGAGCCACATCACATCTTTCGAAACGCAGAGCTATCGTCTGAAATCACGAATGTTGACTTGAACTTGATAAAAAGGTTGCACGTTATACTGATAGTGGTTTCTTGTGGCCATGAGGTAGATATTGCAAAGTTTCGAAATTTCGCACATGATACTGCGAGATATTTTGTATCAAAGTATCCATGGTGCAATATGCCACCTACGGTGCACAAATTTCTAATTCATGGGCCAGAAATAATACACCACGCTCTGTTACCAATTGGCCAATTAACTGAGGAAGCTCAAGAAGCACTTAATAAAGAATTTAAAAAATACAGAGAACATTTTACACGCAAGACTAGCAGAGAAAAAACCAATCATGATATTTTGCATCGATTTCTTGCTGCTTCCGATCCAATTTTATCAAGTTTAAGGAAACTTCCTAAAAAAAAAGATTCAACACCTACCACTATCAGCTATTGAACTTTTAAAATCACCATCTGTAAAAACTTCAACAGATAATACTAATTTCCAGTCTAGTAATGATATTGCGTTTGATGATGATGATGATGATGATAATGATGATGATGATGATGATGATGATGATGATGATGATGATGATGATGATGATGATGATGATGATGATGATGACGATGATGACGAAAATGATGATAATAATAGCGATGACATTTAATAATTCTATTGTGAGAAGCCCAAAACATGAAAAATTTACTTAAATTGAATAAATTTAATAAAAAAAACAACAACAACAACAATTTTTTTTTCCAATTTGTCTTATATATGTTTCATCTATGTAAAAAAATACTTTACATTAATTTTAATAGCTCAGTTGAATTGATCGCCGTTTTCAATGGTCAATACCCCACTGTGCGACGTGGGCAGCGACGTTGGCGTCGACCGTCGCCAACAGTCGGCTGCCAACGCTCGTGTAACTTTTTTCGCAGCTGTAACTGTTGCAAGCCAACAACCCGTAAACACTCGCCCACTGTCTGTTGCCAGCGACCTGTCCCGCACCCGGCCGCAGCCCGCAGCCTCCGCTGCGCACATTGTTCGCTCTTAAAAGTGGCGCACCATTTCTCTTCGGTCGACACTGCGGTGCTCTTCCATATCTGTCTGCATGCGTTTTGTTGTTTGCTTTTATGCTCGTTCGTTGGTTGTTTTGTTTTTGCTCTCTCGGCCAATGTGCCCCCCCCCCCCCCAACCACCCAATTGTCAGTCGTCACAGTAACGGACCATGCGCTCCTGATAACGGCAACTGCTCACATGTGCCGATAGTGGCGCGTTGGTCCTTTTTGGCACAGCCTGGGTCCTGTGTCATGTGTGGTGTGTCCTGTTGCCCAGTAGAAGTGCGTGTGGGGGCTCGTTTACTCGCTGTTTGGACGGTGCAATGCGGCCGATGTCCTTGCACGATGTTTCATATACTCGCCGGCACTCGGCTGAATTACTCTCGCAAGGTTATTGATACAGTGCGGCTTCTGTTTTCCAACACACACGCAGATCATTCGAGTGTATAGTATAGCAGATAAGGAACTTTCACTTGACCACATTTGTATACAGGATGCGCTTATGGGTGGATTTTGGTATACTTTTAGGCGAAAAGAGCACACGGAAAGAGATGTTAATGCCAGAAATCTTGACCTTAGAATTAGGTGTCGGCGTTAACGCAGAATTGGACAGAAACTTCTGTATTGTTTCTACCTCTTCTAAATCTCCACAGATTCTGCAGACATCACTGGACGAAAGACGCCATTGGATGAGCAAGGTCCCAATAGCGCAGTGTCCGCTGATGGTTTCAACGACCTGTCGAATGAAGGTTCAACTCAGGGACGGTACAAATCGCGTTTTCTTCAAGCAAGACTATACATAGTTCATATAGAAAATAAGTATATGAGATCTGTACGTCTGTAAAAGAGAGCTCTCAATCAGGACACAAGATCCTCATAAGTTCTACTCATGCAATTAAGAAAGAATTGAGAATAAAGTAACAAACCAGAATAATGTTTTACCAACCGAGGAGCAGAATGAGTTTAAAAAGGAAGCACAGTGTTTCTAGGAAAAATTTAAATTACTGGCAGTCAGGTAAACCCCAGATAACTCCAATTAGGTAGGAAGTAGTGGCTGCTGCAAAGGGAGCCAAAAAATCCCATTGATACCACAATCAGTCGAGCTCAAATCCGCTCACTCATTCAACCAGCTTGAGCTCCTAACGAAGCCTAGTAGACTGTGATAACTCTAACTCTGTATTCCTAACTAAATGTTCAATAAGTTCATCACAAAACCAAAACTAAAACAACTCATTCAAATTATTTGTATGAGCAAAACAAACATCATACAATATTGCAGGGTTTGCAAACTTCCAACTTCTAACTATTGAATGAAGGAAGAACTTAAAGTATATAAGGAAGGACTTTGAGAACATTGAAAGAGAAGAGAAAGAGAAGGAGAAGCATGGCGTATCAGCTGAAGTTTAGGTTAAGTTATAACGGTCCAATATGGTCAACGGTCCAACAATGGTCCATAGTTCTACTGCATACGTCTGATCCTTTTTTCACTTCTGATCTAAGTTCATTGTTATTGCATTTGTGTTATTTGCAAAGAATAGTAGTTCTTTCAATGAAGTTCCAAAGCTGGGACTAGGGTTAAAGACTTCTAGCTGATCTGAGCAAATTCTCAAAAAAGTATAATTGAAGTTCAAAACAGTATCATTGAAGAAAGACTGCTAACCGAAGTCATTTCTATGTACTACAGTCCTAACAACCACATGTGTAGTACAACCTAAGCATATCACCGAACCGAACATGTCACTTTTTCAAGGAAGTAGTAAAAACACCAGCCGCCGTAGCTCAGCTGGCAAGTGCTGACTAGGGCCGCGAGTCAAATGCGACGCTCGAACCCAGATTCCAGAAACCGAAAATAAGAAAAAAACAATTTTTCTTTTTTCCTTTTTTTTTCTTTCTAACTAAAATTGCCTATGAAAAAGCTCCCAACTCGCCGTTCGGAATCGGCATAAAACAGTAGGTCCCTTCCAAGCCTGTACAAATTCGCTGGGATTGACAGATTACTGAGCAACCACAGCACTCATTTAGCCAGCGATAAAACAAATTAATAGAGGAATTCTGAATTTGTGGTTAAGCACTTATAAAACATGATTGTGATGCTGTTGGTGTCGCTTTCATTGTAATCAAATAGTTGACTAGACGGCGACTGTGGAGGCCAACGCCATGTTGTAGTCACGTCTTCGTCAATGTGTTCGGACCACACTAACTGCGTTTCTCTTCCCGTCATCATATTCCATGCACAATCATGAACCTCTATAAATAAGTACTATTTTATTTACTTTGAACATTAAAAAAGTTAAACGTTTTACTGGCTTCTGAGATGTCACAACAAATATGGACATTAAAACTCGTCAGGCAAACAGTGCTGCCCGATGGCGCAAATATCGATATGAACAAATGGACATGGCATGAAAACAACGAGCAGAATGCAAAATGTTTTGCACGGAGTGCTGGCCAAGAGTGAAAACATGTGCACACATATTCTTATCTATCAATGTATGTGTGTGTATGTGTGCGGCAGCTATTTGCTGGCATATGCCGAAGCATGTCGCGTACAATGTTTACACGCCAGACAAGCAACAATGTGTGATATGCAAACAAAAACAGGCGAAGCGACGCGACGCAAAAAGTGACGGCAGCACAGCCAAACAAATGCTTCGGCACGCACACACGTACGAGCGGCGGCAGCGCATGGCGGCGCGCCGAAAAATATGCAAACAATGCGCGCCAAAAATCAACACAAACACACACACACATACACACACAACAGTGCATGCAATGCGAATTCAATGTGTAGTACGCGATTTTGAATGAAAACCGCATTTCTTTTTTGCGCGCTTTCCCATTTTCCCCCCATTTTCCATTATATCACACTTTTCGCTTTTGCATTTTTATTTTTCGTTTTTATTTTCGCGTTCAATGTAGTTTTTTTGCATTGGTAAAATTTTTTTTAACATTTCTGTCAGTGAATGTATGTGTTTTGTTTACATTCCGTCGCTGGCACAGCACGTGGCCGCTGAGCGTAACCTGGCTGGTTGTTCTCTTTGGCCGCTGATTGCAACGCATGCGCAGCTGCTACGGCAATGCTCTTAAAATATTTCCTTCTAATACACACAATGCAACAACAAAGCGTCAGTACGGCCGACTGATGTTGACTTTCGAACAAAACCTGACCTATGCCAACTGGAATTATTTGCGGCACGCGCTGCCGCCTTGCATGCGGCTCTCCGACGCTGGCTGTGCTGCGCATTAGTTTGCTCTTTCTTGCTGTGAATTTTGAAATTTGAAATTTGCCACTGAAATGCCACAAAAATCGTTGCAGCGGCGACGGAGTCTGCATTACATGCATCAACCATAATTTCGGGCGATATTTTCATGTGGCATGTGGCAGCGCCGGTTCATCATGCGCGCATCTGTGTCTATGTGTGTGTGTCAGTGTGTGTATGTGGCATTTATAAAGTGCATTATACATATTTTGCGCTTTATCTCTCGAGCCATCCGGCTACAACCCGTTGATATATTTGCGCAATTTACTCTCCCTGCCCGTCAGCCTCGGTTGCGATTAGTGCTTGAGGCGCACACACACACACACACTCACGCACACACGCACACTCGTACACATGTGCAAACTGCCGTGGCTTATGCAGAGTCGAGTCGAGTTAGCGCCGGTTTGTGCCGCAGCGGCAGTGCGCCCGGGTGCGGCAATGCGCTCATCTCATTTGCATAAATTCAATTTGTGTTTGCATTCGAAGCGCTCTTAAACAGCATATGTCGTAGTAAAATTAGATGCTTTTTCCCTTTTCGTGCCATTCGCACTGACACTCGCACAGATTTATCATTTGCGACAGTCAAGTGGTGCGGCACGCGGCCATTCAACTAAAACATATTTTATTCTGGCAATGGCAACTAACTTTGCCACATGCAAGAGTACACACATACACACACACAGTTACATATGGGCATCTCCCAAAAAAGGTCCACCACGAGTGAAAAATTCAAATTGCTCAGAAAAACTTTTTATTATCCAATAATACAGCTTAAATATCTATATTTTATAAATGTAAAAGAATTTTTAATTTTTTTTAATTTTTGACCGAAATATACTACTGTAAAAGAAAAAAATTTGTTTCTGAGCCTTTTGACGAATTATATGCACATTTTGTCTTTGCGTTTTTATCTTATTCAAGTAATATTATATTTTTCTTGTAATGCAAAAGTTGTCTACTAACAACAATCTTATGTATTAGAGAAAGCGAGAGAAAGTGGAGTTCGAAGAACGGAAGTTTTTTTAGTTTGCTTCTTCCTGTATCTTATTGTCGCGTCCGTGCCCAAAAAACCTTATTAGTTGTTGCCATTAGTGGACAAACTTTTCAAATGCAAGTAGCTGTGAGTTTTTAAATAGGTGCATTGTTCCCGTTAGGAAAATATAATAATTGGTTCCCGGCAAAATCGGAAAAAAATTTTATGGGTGTTTAAAATTTGTCGCGTCCGTAACCGGAAGCTCTGAATCGATTCGATTGTTTTTCGATTTCCGGTAAATTTCCGCATTTCTTGAGATACAATTTTTTTTTTCAAAATATTGACTCTCATTGAACATTTTAGCAATAAAATACAAGAAAATATCAAAAAAATTATTTTGGTTGAGAATAACAGCTTCAGCAATTTTGTACGATATATCGTACAATGGTCCGCAAAGGAGTAAAAATGCATGAAACTTTTTTTTCGTTTTTTTTTATTTTATGAACAATTCATTGGTTTATTTGATAAGAAAATATAAATTTAACAACAAAAATCAAAACGTGATTTCATTGATCGAAAACTATATAAATTATATATATAAACAATTGAGTAACATCTATCAGGCCTTATAAAACCGTTATTGCTTTTGCAAAGCCCTTTTCCCCTCAATAAAACAGAATCAACCAAACACCATATAGCTTTGTAGAAAGATACCGAATATAGCTGATTCTTATTATCGTAGTGGGAGTGGCAAGTACTCATGTCTAACCTTACATAATCTGTGTCTGCCCAGTGAAACAAAATCGTTAAGTAATTGTTATTTCTGAATAGAAATAGTCGATCAGTCGAATTGTATTAGTCATACGATTTAGTGATGGGCGTGGCATTCAAGCAAACAGAAAAATTCTGTTACCAATCCATAACTTAAAAAAAATGCAAACATCATTTGCAACCTTTGCCTGCCATTTGTACGATAAATCGTACAAAGCTTTGCAACCCTTGTGGTCATTTGTACGATATATCATACAATTTTTTAAAGGCTCGGGAAAAATATTTAGAAGCAAAAATTTTTAAATTTAATAAGTTTTATAAATCAACTGAGATTCAAACTTTGAAATTGTTTGTCTTTTTGCTACTAAAAAGTATTACATATTTAAAAATTCCGCCGCAGAAGCATAGCATCGCCAAATTCTTGCAAAGAGCTGCTTACAAATCGCACTCACACTGTATACCCACGGCTATTGTGATTTATATTTTCAAACAGAATGGTAAAACATAACCTACTTAATAAGAATTTAAAAGCCGTTTCATAAAAAAACGTTCGCTGTCAAAAAAAAATCTTTAAAAAAAATTGTACGATATATCATAAAAATTTCCTGAAAGGGTTAATGAAAAATACTGTACAAATATGTTCAGCTAGTTAATTAATTTAATTAATTTATTAAGTTATTTCTAAAACCAGTTTGCTGCGATGTGATGAATGAAAGGTGCATTGCTAATGATTGTAAGAGCTGTGTGCGCGATATTAAACAAGATCTAATTCCAATAGAGTTCCTCAGGAAAATTAAATAAACCACACTAAGAACTTTTAACTTTAATTTTTCCTTATTTTGATTGCTGTAACTTGAATTTTACTTGTTATGTGTTATTTTTATTAAAAGTTGAAGTGTTTTAATAAAAACGATTACTGTATTTAATACGGGGAATACCCTTGGAAAAATTTGTCGCGTCCGTGATGTCGCGTCCGTATTCATGATATACCTAATTAAAAAAAGGTAAGACAAAATTCTCATATTTCATAAGTCTACGAAGAAAAGTTATCCTTTGACCTTCATTTGCATGTATATATATAAAAAAAAAGTTCCCAAAAATCGCTAAATTTTTTATATTTCTATAAGAGCTTCAAAAAAACTTCTTTTTTTTGTCGCGTCCGTTTCATTGCATTATTGCTTATTATTTTGTACTAATTTGTACTAAATATTTCCAATATATTTCTAAAATGTAGCACTATTTCAGCGCGCTAGAACACTAAAAAAACATATCGACTTTTTGTGTTTCTTTCTTGTTTTTTATGTAATTGAAAGCGTGCGAATGTCGCGTCCGTGCCACTGGGAGATGCCCATATGTGTAGTTGTATCTTCAGTATGTCAAAAGCACATTCACTCGCTGTATTTGTATGTGTTGCCACAAGGGCTTTGGTTATGTCCTTCGTGTAGAACATTAAAGGTTCAATATTTTGTAGTTCAGATGATTTTGATATTGATTGTAAAATTAACAAATATTGAATGTTAATTTAAATATTTGTAGAAAACACAAAAAATTTTTGTTTTATTTAACTTATAGATAAATTCGAATTAAAAATTTATTAAAAATGGAATTAAATAAAAATCCTTATCTGGCCGTGTGACAGTAACATTTCTGTAACAAAGGAAATTTTTTTGAATAGACGATTTAAAATTTGGTAAACAAAATTAAAAAAAACACTGTGTTAATTAACCCCTTCGACCCCGAAATTTTACCCTGTGTCTCGATTTTACCTCTTGGTATTTAGATCATGAAACATTTACCTAATAAGTGTGCACACTACATTTGAAGTCGCCACGCTTATTTGTTAGAGTTCTAGAGCTTTTATTTTTTAGCTTAAAACGGGTTAAATAAATTTTGTGTAAATATTTTTAAGTTATAGAAAACTTATTTAATATTGAAGGAAAAATACAAAATTATCTCCTTTTGATTTTATTTAACCATTATTAAAGAAACAGGGTTTTGATCGAAAGCGCCCAATTCGTAGACTTCAATTGGAACACAAACTTTCCCTGATATCGCTGCAAATTATTGAAAATTATTTTTGGAATAACAATAAAATTTTTATAATTTGCTTTGAATTCACTTCTAAAAATATTAATTTGTTGGTTCCTACTTCAATTAAACCCAATCGTAGTTTTTGCTAAAAAAATTGCAAATAGGTGAAGTTGCTCTCAGGCAACTTTGGAGTAGAAAGGGAGCTATGGAAAAAAACGTTTTGCTTTAAATCTTATATTAACCGATAAAGGGTTAAAACGTTATTAAAAATGTATTATTATGTTTTTAAATTTTTTAAATTATTTTTTTATATTTTTGGTTTTGAATTTTCAATTGTTTAAGTATTTTTTAAAAGTTAAATGTTGTTTTTAATCTACACTGACTTTTTGACTGATTCATCATCGTCCAGCCCGAACCGCTAAAACTACAAATATGATATAAATTGTAGGTGAATAAATGAATAAAACTGTAGGCACATTGAAAAAAATTAACCTTCGCTGAGATGCAATGTTTTGAAATTCAGAGTCTAAAAGGGCAAAACATGGTTGAAGGTGTTGTATGAAGAAACTTGATTTAATGATTAATAAATGATTGAATTAGAGTCCGACCGATTAAACAGCATCGGCTTGTATCGGCCACGAAAATTGATATTAGCATCGCCTTTTTGGCCGATGTGGTATCGGACACATCCTATTTTCTTGCATTAATTTTTTTCCCAATTTTTTTTAACTTTTTAAAGCTGAATAATTCAAGTTGTATTTTTAATTTAATTCAATTTAAATTTTTATTTTGTCGTTTTTTTATTTATGTGAAATGTGTTACAAATGAAATGTACAGGGTTTTCCAATAAGAGGTGTTATTTTGGTATTCAAAGAAAAATGCGATTTTTGAGATAAATGATCCGATGTTTATTTCATAATAACGAAGAAGATATGACGTTAATAATGTAAACAACATCAGCCAAATGGCCACCACGACTACGCTTACAGGACCTTATCCTTTTCATGAAATTTTCCATAACCAAATCGCAAAGTGGCTGCCCTATGTCCTCGATAGCCTCCCGAATTCTATCTTTGAGGTCTTGAATCGACGCTGGGCTGTTGGCGTACACCTCATCTTTCACGTGGCCCCAAAGGAAGAAGTCGCAAGGTGTTAAATCACAAGATCTCGGTGGCCAATTGTGATCACCTCTTCCAAAGATAACATGGTCCGGAAACTTTTCCCGTAAAAGAGCAATGGTTTCGTTGCTTGTGTGGCACGTAGCGCCGTCTTGTTGAAAGTAAACGTTGTCCAGATCAATACCATCCAACTCCGACAATAAAAAATCATTAATCATCTCTCGAGGACGAGAAATCGACAAACCTGGGTTTTCTTCAACACTTTGGGCTACAGCAGCAATATTCTCAGTTGTTCTTAAGCGACGTGCACGGGTTTTATTCTTCACATCACTAACTTGTCCCAACAGCTCGAATTTTTCCACCAATTTCTGTATTGCGGTCCGACAAGGTGCTTCACGACGACCCAAAAATGCTTTAGTTTTGCGAACTGTGACAGCAAGATTTTCACCATTTTTGTAGTGAACTTTAATAATTTTAATGCGTTGTTGAAGCGTGTATCGTTCCATTTTTAGTAATGGCGTAGTTGCTACTTGTCAAATGTCAAGGAATAAAAGCTTCAAAAGTGACAGCTACCGAAATACCGGGTGATTCAAAATAACACCTCTTGTTGGAAAACCCTGTATGTTTAAAATAGCGCCTTCCTTTTTGTTCTTTTGTAAAATAGACTATTTTTTGATTGAATGTATTCGTTTTACTATTTCTATGGAATTTCTATGGAAAAAACAGAGAATCGGTCGTACTCTAGATTTAATGGAGCCATTGTTTTCCAACTTGGTGAAAATACTACAAATCAAAGAAAAAAATTTAATTCTTTCCAAAATCAAAATTATCAAAATAATGCAGTCTACAATGGGTTAAGAGGTTCCTATCCGAGGAAACTAGGGAAAAAAACTTGACCCAATGAGCCTATTGACTTCAAAATTGGTGAAAATAGTTAAAATAAAAAGTCATTAAAGAAAAATTCATTACAAAACAATAAAAAGTTTGTTTTTCTGAAAATCTTAAATCGGGACAAGAAGTGTTAAGAGTTTGTATGGACAAAGAAAATTTTATGAGCCTTCAAATTCAAATGCGAAATAATTCAACACGTGTTTTTAATTTTTTCGAAAACCAAAATCTGATGGAATCAAGGGTGGATTAAGAGTTTGTTTAAAGAAACTCAAAATTTTCGAAAATCAAATTTACCAAATTAATGCAGTCTACAATAGGTTAAGAGGTTCCTATCCGAGAAAACTACGAAAAAAACCTAAACCAATGGACCTATTGACTTCAAAATTGTTGAAAACAGTTAAAATAAAAAGTCATTAAATACTTTTTTATTTTTGTGAAAATCTTAAATTGGTAAACGAAGCGTTAGAAGTTTGTATGGAGTAAAACTTAGTACTTCACATGCGAAATAGTTCAATATCTGTTTTTTTTTCGAAAATCAAAATCTAATGGGGTCAACGACGAGTTGTAAGTTTGTTTAGAGAAACTGTAAAAATACATGGGCCTTTTGACTTGAAAATTGGTGAAAGCACCTAAAATTAAGAATAGTTATTAACATGTTTTCATTTCTTTTAATTAAAACTTGCATGAAGAAACATGATTTAAGAGGATTTTAGTGAAATTGCTCCAAATGATGAATAAACCGACATGTGTTTTTAATTTTTTTCAAATCAAAACCTAACGGGATCAACGATGGATTACAAATTTGTATGGAGAAACATGATTTAAGAGATCTATTGACTTAAAATATGGTGGAAGGACTTTAAATAAGAAATAATTAGACAAGTATTTTTTCATACAAATCTAACGGGATCAACAAAGAGTTAAGAGAAACTTGATTGATTAGGCCCATTCACTTTAAACTTGCGTGAAAAGTAATGGGTTCCTGCTATGTAGTTTCATTATACAAAATTTAGTAAATTTTCAAATGAATTGTTGCTTTCGTTCGCTCATAAACAGTTAAAACTTGATTTACATGCATTAAAATTACATATTGTGACGAGAAATTATTGCAGAGATGGTCCGAGGCTAAACTACAAGTTTCGAGAATGAGTTTCACTCCGGGAAAATAAGTATAAATCGCAAGTATAGCGCAATCAGTCAGTTTGGTTTTGAAAGGGAACAGCGACGACTAAGGAATGTGAAATAAAAGTAAAATAACTTTGAAAAATTGAAGTGAAATTGACTTTAGAAAATTGTAAATAAAGTGACTGCGATAGTCAGCTGCCTCGCAGTAATATCAGTGTGTTTTGTTTTATTTTGCCGCAATTTAGAGATACGAACTACGTCTGCCTGACTTTATAATACTTAATTACTGTCTGCCCTGGAGAAAGAAATTAAAAGTGGACCACATCACGACATCAAGGCAAACAGTTTTTTTAATAAATTTACTACTTAACTTTAACTAATTTTTGTTTAGTTTTGATGTGATATTCATGGACCAATGTCTTGTTACCGGTAATTATGACGCAGATAACATTTTTGCCCAAAGAAAGCATTCCTTTAGCAACATCAATCCGATGTTGTTTCTATAATAAATTTAACACTCTCAGGCACAAGTCACGCTTCAACTCATTTAAAGTAAAAAAAAGTATACGCTCTGCACCGATCCGAATGAAAGACCACACGACGATGTGCGAGGACAATTTTCTGATCTATTCTGATATTTTTTTCAGTCACACTGGTGAATGAACGACCGGAACGAGGCAAATCATCATACCCCGACCACATCTGTCGAGGTATAGCATCCGAGGCATAGCACTCCTATGAAAACGATTATTTTCATGACTACATGGCTATACAACCACCGAACTCCAGTTTTCGCTGTCGCCAAACATAGAACTATTCCCTATTTCATAGGCGACAAAACCAAATCATCAGTCATAACCAAAACTTTTCTACATCAATGTAATGTTTCCTTACATGATATTTTATTAGAAACACAAAATGTTAGACAAACATTTTGCTCAACTAAATTCGACATTGCGAAATTCGCAGAACACAACAAACACTGACTTGTTTACAAAACTATCATGCGAAATCTCTCAGACAGATTTGTGGCCGTAAGGAATAACAGCCAAAGTCGATTTTATGAAGTTTTCAGGAGAGCACTTTTAATTTTTGAATTTGCTTTAGATTACACTAGATACATTTTAGACTTTTGGGCGTAAAACATTCATTTTATGAGCAAAAGCCATAGAATTTTGTGTAGTAGTACATTTGAATACGACGAATGCAATGGTGGTAATAATTCAATTTTATCCTAACTCGACTTTGGCTGTTATTCCTTACGGCCACAGAGATGCTGATGAAACATACCAACCAAAAAAAAAAAACATTTGACAATATCTCAGCACTGTTGGTTTAAATAGAGTTTATATTTCAGGTTTTTGCTTTAATAAAAAAATATACGTTTATTACTCTTAAAATTCACTAATAATGCTCGAATTTATTCAAACCAAATCCTTTAGTCTGATCACTCACTCAATCACTCATTGCTGTCATTCGCGAACTGCATTAATTCACTCAGTATCTATTTGACTTTTAATATCTAATATCTGATTAGTATCTGTACACAGATTTAAACTCCACAACAAGTTCCTTGGCCCCTTCCATTTCAAAATGTTCAAAAAACAAACAAACAACGTGTGCGACATGAATTCAATAACGGTACTTGTCATTCATTGAACCACAACAAGCACATTCCATCGCCACTGCTCGCATCTGCTTTGCGCTCTCTGCCAGTTTACCAAGATTTTCCTAGCAAAAACTTTGCTTAACACGCACACAATCACGTCAACAACAATGACAACCGCAACTACAATGCACAACAACAACAGCAACAACACGAACAGCATCATCATCAACAATAACAAAAACAACAACAGCATTACTGGCATAGCATAATAGCAGGAAAATCTTAAAACATCGGCGGCATACCGAACATTGTCAGCAACAGCCGCAGCCGCCGCAGCAGCAGCAGCAGCGCTCTTCATTATTCCGATCCCCAACAAGAAGCACACACAACACACAGCACATTAGACCGAGCGTACAGCCCACCCGCTGGCTGCTATTCCTTCCTTCCGTCTGTCTGTCCGTCCTGTCTCTATGTGTGCGGCCCTGGCAGCAGGCGCGCCGTCGGTTTTATGGTCATGAACTTGCCCATTATTATGATTACGAGTATTCGTCCATGTTGCCTCATCACGGCCGACTGGTGTACGAGTAATGTGCTCGGCCGCGCTCGGCGCAGCCTCGTGGTGTGACGCTGCGCGGCGTGGCGCTGCAGCCATTTATGCAAAGCTCTAAAATAAATTACGAAATTATAATAATTTTATGCCTCAACGCTGAGACCGAGTGTAGAGCTGCGGCCAATGCACGGCGCTGAGGTCGGCACTTCCTGGCGGCGTGTCTCGCGGGGCTGCGGCGGCGCTTCTGCTGCATACTTTTCGCCTTAGACGCGCACGCAAACGATGCCGCCAGTGGATAAAGCAACAGGAGAGCCGCAGCTTAGGCGGTAGAGAGTGGTGAGGTCGCTCAGAGTGATGAAGCATATTTGTGCGTGTGTACGGGGGGCATCAACATTCACTAAAAGGTGCCATGACGCTACTTAGTGTAGTTATTGTTGTTGTTATTCGAGCTTGTTGTTTGCTGCTTGTTGCTGATACAGCGGAAGGAAGTGGCCGTAGACGTTTCTATGGGCGAGACTGGCTTAGTGATAAATTTGCAGCTTATAAACGTTGTAGCATTTTATGAGTTAATAAATTTACATTTCGGCGACCCGCCGACTGGCGCTGATTAAATGCGAAATTGAAAAAATAAAAATTAAATTAGCACTTTTGTTGCTTAATCCAACTGCCGACTAGACAGAATGATTACAGGAATAGTAAAAGAGAAGCGGCTAATCTAAGCGGTTTTTTTGGGGAAACACAGAGAGTGAAATGGATGAATTTCGATTCCTGTTCAGTCTGGAAAATTTCATTGGACTAAATTTTCAAATTTAAGCTGCCGACTAGACAGAATGATTAGTGGAATAGTAAAAGAGAAGCGGCTAATCTAAGCGGTTTTTTTGGGGAAACACAGAGAGTGAAATTATTTGCTGAGGAAAACTTACAAACACAAACAAAAACGCATTGCAGGATAGATTTCGATTCCTGTCGAATTCAAATTCACTGGAAAATTTCATTCATTAGACTAAATTTTCGCATTCAAGCTAGAATGATTAGTGGAATAGTAAAAGGCAAGCGGCTAATTTAACCCTTTCGGGACTACTGGGATAATACGTCCCAGCAGGTTTTTTAAGCCCCTCAAAACAATTATTCAAATTTTACGACCCACGCAAAATATTTCTTCAATTTCGGTGTTCTCGCATAAAAAGATGATTTCAGAATTTGTGAGCATCCAATATAATTTTCTAACTCCAACATTCATGGCATCAGAATATTTCTACTAAGAGTATTTTGGATTACAAGATTAAAATCCGTCCCGAAAGGGTTAAGCGGTTTTTTGGGGGACATACTGAGAGTAAAATCAATACCTATGGAAAACACGTAAAGCGCTTTCCGCGATAGATTTCGATTTCTGCCAAATTTAAATTCACTGGCATATTTCATTCGTTAGATTACACCGTGCGACAAAAAATTTTACACATGAAAAAATCGATATACTCGCGAAACTAGGGGCCAAATGTAGTAAAACTGCATTTTTCGTTTTTCTCTCTGACGTCAGGATTTTTTTTAAAGAACTTTAAGTTTCAAGGACATGTTTATTTAAAAATTTTTTTTTTAATTAATCTCATTGTAGAATAACAATATGGATATGAAATCAACGAGAAAAATCCTTAAAATCTTAGAAAATTTAATGTTTTGGTGCAAAAGGCCGAAGAGGTATTCAAAATGTTCTTTTAAAACTTTATTCTTGAATATCCTTGGACATTTCCAATAGTGTTTTTGACCAATATGTACACTACTATATGCTTCAAATTCGTCCTTCTAACATTATTAACTTAGGATATTTTTAATTCGTAAAACTGATTCCACCATAAATTTAGGTTTCTAGCAAATTGGCAATTTTATTTCACTATAAAATTTCATTAATTACACTAAAATTTTCAAATTCAAATTACATTTTTTTAATGACGCGCAGTAACAACAACACGAAACTTGCTACAAGTGACACAACATGCACAGGTGTGGCATGCACCAAGTAACCAACGCACCCAGCCACCAGACAATGGTGAACGTGCGCGCCAGACCAGACTGACTTACACTACGACTACAACAAAAACAACAACAGCAACAAAAGCTACACTATAAGGCCAACCAAGCACAACACACCACACAACAGCATCATTATCATGCAAACCAACACCAACAACGTCACCGACACCGACACCATTACCGACACTGCCACCAGCAGCAGCAACTGCGCCAGCTGTGCGCCGTTCATGGTGTGGCAACAATATACAAAAAGTCACTTAGTGTTTTATTATAATAAAAGCAGCCCAAAACTAAAGAAAACACAACATCATCAACAACAACAACAACAAGCACATAACCAAAGAAACAGCTCCCTAACTCATTTTAGCCACAGAACGAAACGTACATGTGCGGGGGGTTGCCACCCGTTCGCGCAGAGCACACTGCAGCCGTCTGTGCCACGCGCTCATCAGCAGCCACCACTTGTTGCACGAAGTTATGGTCTGCGAATGTGTTAATTGTTCTGGTTTGGCGGTTGTGTTGTGTGGCATATTTTAACAAGTTTTTGCATATTTGTTTAAAATATCGCGCGTCATGCATAACAATGAAGTGCGTCACTCGTGCGCAGGCTGGTGTCTGACATTAGATAGAGAGTCGAATATTAAAAGGTTTAATTTATGTCATATTTTTGTATTTTGTTAATCTTTTCAGGGTGTAGTCATCCCATCTAAATTTGGGGTTTGTGTGGATAAGAAGGAATTTTGGTCAATGTGTTTAATAAAATGTTCTGAGGCCACATTACTGAATTAAGTAAAGTTGAGTATAGAAGCATTTAATTTTAACCCTTTCGGGAAGAACTATTCCCAGCTATGAAAGTTGGGACTAGAAACTTATGTTGCATAATCAAAAAAATCTGAAATCATGAATTACTTCGAATAAATAATTTCCACAGGTCATAAGATCTAAATAATTGTTTTGAGGGGCATTGAAAACTTGATGGGACGTACGAGTTTTATAACCCAGTAGTCTTGAAATGGTTAAGAAAGGACTGCAGTAAATAAATTCGACATCTGTGTCACTTTAAACATTTCATTCACATGAAAAGATTGCCATGATTGATTGTGTATGGTATTTAAAATAAACTTGAACACATTTATAAATGTAAATCAATGACCACTTTTGAAACTTTTTGACATTAACCTCACTTTATGTACTATTCTAACCTTATTTACATAGAAACGAGAAGTAAAATTTATGAAGTTGACTCAATGCGTACAAAAGTTTTGTTGATTCAAGAAGAGGAGAAGTAGTCTACAGAAGTAGTCTCCTCTGATTCAAGTAGTCAATTTCAATGCAATATTCATTTTCACGAATTCCAAGTTTGGTTAGATGATAACTCAGTCTAATAATAGTTATCCTTAGATTATTCGAATCTTTTCTTATTATATGATCCGATAATTACCTTGGATTGTTCTAGACCTGGTTGGTTGCCCCAGTACTGATTCCTGTTGATTATCTTGTCTTTACTGAATTGAAATATAGCTCCTTTTCCCAAACCACAAAAGGTTCTGGGCCGACGAAGGGAATCTCGGAACGCAGAGGACCCATACCTGATTCTAGAGGCCAAGCTCATTTAGCTTCTCAAGGCACTCTGAAACTAGTTTCGAGGATACTTAGTATAACCTTAGTGCCTTGATTGCCGCTTGGCTGTCAGAGGGGATAGCAATCTTCCCGTACCTGTATTTCCTCGCTAGATTGAAATAGGCACACCTATCAATGGCGTATTTATGCGCCTGGCAGATAGTAGAGTGCATGCCCGTAGGTTTCGAGTATCTCATCTTTGGCCCGTAGACACCGATCCCGATGACTTTCCCTTCTCTTTCTTCTGATATCATTTGCTAATCTACCAGATATGCTTCTCATATACCCGCCCAGGCCTTCTTTTTACTTAGTTCTTTTTTTGAATCTTTTGATAAAACTAAACTTCGATGTGGTTGTGTCCCCCGGTATTGCAATCTCGGGATACTGGTTCGAGAGAATAACAATTTTCTTGCGACTCAGGAATCTCTCATGTAAATGAAGAGGTATGAGTTAAAAATGACTTGCAAGCCATCGCTGTGCTTTCAAATACTGCCGCTCTTCTTCACTTTCACTACAAAACAAGCACTGCAGTGAAGGAAGCTTTTGATATTCATACAAATACTGCACGAAACGACAATAGAACTTCAAGCACCTTGAAGTATAGAACAACACTGAAGCAGAACAACATTGAAGTAGAACAACACAAGAATAGAACAACACTGAAGTAGAACAATACTGCAGTGGAACAACACGGAAGTAGAACAACACTGAAGTAGAACAAGACTGAAGTGCAGCACTGAAGTAGAACATTTTCAAGTGTTTTGTTTTGCACGATCGAAATAGCTGATGTTTGTTTTTGGTATTTTGTATGGAATCTTGGCTGCATTTCAAGCATTACAACAACATTAATGTAAAAAAAACGCAGGTTTAAATGTTTAAATGTTTCTTCGATATTTATTTAAGTCTGTTTAACTCGGTGTGAAGTAGAAGTTCTGTTTCACACACTGTCGCTGCTGTAGCGAAACGGTTTGGAATGATGCACTGCTTGCTTTGTTGCAGAATAGAACTATTGAGCATTTGAATTTGCTGTCATTGCGACACTGAAGTACAGTACTTGACAGTACTGTGTAGTAGTGAAGTGTGCCAAATAGAACATTTTGTGCAGCTCTTTAGTATGAGTTCAAGAAAGACCTTAATTTATGCTGTTGGACACGTTCTCATAGCTCCTGTTATGCATACACATACCAGTCTTGGAAGCTTACTGAGCACCTTACAAGCACCTGGATCTGTTTACCCAGACAGCTGATCCATCCAGTTCTATAATATTGATTAAAACATTTCGTAAAAACAAGAAACATCTTCAAATATGAACAAAATATGCATTTTATTGTAAATATATAAAATATGTAAAGTATTACAAAGTATGATATTTGAATAACATTTTTAAGAGCCCTACTGATGACATAAGGAAAGGAAAATTGTTACCAGACTGAACTTTCTAGGGCTGTCCCTTAAAAATACAATAGATTTGGTTAAAGGTTAAAGTGATTTTTGCTCAAAGACATTTCCAACAAAATATCACTGAACTCACCTTTGAAGATATGGTTTCTTGGCTAAAAGGGGAACTGCAATTCGCAAGCTAAAGCCAAGGAGCTAGTCACCAGTTCAGTCATCTTAATTCTAGATTCCTTGACCCGACCTCACTTCACTACCACTACTTATGGCACAAATGTCTGAGGATCACAACAAACAGTGAATCCTTCTTTGGGATCACCACTCAAGTCCATTTCCGGGCATTGCACCCCTCTACAGGTGCCAGGGAATTGTGGTGGCTGTTTCTTGGGCTCTAAACTATTATTGTAGGTGAGCATCACACGGCTCATGCCACCTCTGAGCGGCCTAACTTTCTTGTACATGAACATCGGAACAGGATTGAATGTGTTGCCATACATGTCTTTCCCCAAGTAAACCGGAACCATTTGGCCTTTTTCGCCTGGCAGTGCCAGGACACCGGTTGTACCAGTTATCACCTCCAGCGGCCCATTTGTCTGCGCGTGTTCGTTCACCCAGGTTTCGATTCGTCTCCAGTTGCCGCCGTTGATACTGACGAACTGTGGCACCACGTTCATATATCTGAAGGTCGTCACTTTGTCGTTGATGAACATAAAATCGTTTGAGGGCGTCAAATGGCCGCGATTGATCACCACCACATTTCGATTGCGAATATAAGTTTGCTTATTACCGAACAGCACATTGAAGCGTTCATAAATCTTTTCTGGTTTGTAAGTTTCGACAACCGCCTGAGTTATCAGGCTGCCAGTTTGGAAAACTATGTTGTGAGGACGGCTGGTTCCTACAATGGACACAAACATTAAAAGCTTTATCGGACTATTTACTGGACGTGCATGAAAGAGCTCCACTCACTGTAATGGCCCCTGTGTATAATGTGCTTGGTGTACTTGGCTTGCACCTTGCTCACATTGTAGCAGCTGCGGTACAGCTCCAGAAAGTATGGGCCGCTCAGATTTGGCAAATGCCACGCGTTCGTGTTGAATTTATAGCCCACACGGTACGTCTTGAAGGGTCCAACACAAGCCGTATCCGTCACTTCTTCCACTTGTGGCTCCTGGTCGACTAAGGGTAAGGCCCTGTCGAAGTCCCGATTCATACACTTTCTAATCATCACCAAGTTGGGGTTCTGCGGATGAACGATGTACAAACTCTGACCCAATTGAACCTCGCTTGTGTTGAGAAGCGCCAGCTGATTGTTCACATCGGCGGTAAAGATCCGGTAGCCGCGTTCAATTGTCTGTGACTTCACGCTGCAATAGGCATTCACTGAAAAAATCCAAAGACACTTTAGAGTTCAGCACAGTCGATAGTCGGTCGCACTGCTTACCCAGCGCTGTGATGCTGGCCAAGAGCATCAGAATCGTATGGAAGTGCATTGCGTTGCGTTCAGACTTTCGCAGTTGATCGAAGACTATGCAGCTCGGCTGCCGGCGTACGCACTGATGCGCCGAACGCACTTTCGCTTCGTATTTATACCGAAACTTATCAGCGAACCGCTTCTGAATGCGTTCACTGACGAATTACACTGTAAAAATGTACATGAACGCATTTATGTGATAAAAGCTTTTTTACTTGGGAAGTGGTGGAATTTTTTGAAGTTATTTATAAAAATAAATATTATTTTATTAAGCTTTTGAACGTACAGAAGCGCTCAGTTTCAGTAAGTAAATTTTGTCTTGGACATTTTTTAAAGTGTTTTTATCAATAATTGTTTTTTATATGTCTTATGGTTGTATTACATGAATAATAGGAAAACCAGAAATGAACTGGAAAATGTTTTATTTATTAAAAAATTAGCTCTAATTGGAACTGAGATTGAGCGAAGAGAACTTCTTGGAAAAAGCAAACTCGAAGATACGAAAAGTGCCGACCGCATTGTTGGAGTCATTGGCTGCTCAGAATGTGAATCTATTTTGATTCATTAGTCATTTCGGTATGGAAGCAACAGTGACTGCGATTTTGTTGAGCGCCAGTGCGTCCTTTTGTTGTCGCTTCTTCGAATAGGTCTTCCCTAAATGGAACCATTTCTGTCTTGTCTCTGGAAAATTTGGCTAAAAAATCAATTACATCGCAAATTTTGAGTTGTGTCACTTTTGTAGTGGGTGTGCGACATATAACCGAAGGAGTTTAGTCTTTTCAACGCTAAGATAGGGCGGTCACATAGGAAGTGTTTGAGTGTTTCGAAGTCGTTTTCTTCCCAGGAAGTTCTGTACAAATAATTATGGATGATGGCCAATCTCGCTGCATGTGGACCAATTGGCCAGTGATCTGTGATCACTGGCGTCAAACTAGTGGCATTCCTGCGAGAATTTAACAGCAAATCGTTTGTTCTACGGGAGCTGTAACTTGGCCAAATCTGTCGAGCCATTTTGCAGCTGGACAGATATCGCCATCTACCCATTCATTCATTCACTTGGCTTGACGACTTTTTGAAAACATTTCTAAGAATATGTTAATTTAAATATATGAATTTGTATTCAAGTAAATTTTATAGTTATTTTTGTTCAGTCTATACAAAGTTATTGAACAACAACCCATTAGTAAATGCAAATTTGTTGTTGAAATTAAACGCAAATAAAGAATAAATCGAAAATATAAATAAAAAAATTCATTTGGAAAGAAATACATGCCAAATTATAATTAATTGAGAAATCTAAATAATCGTTCATTTTGAATGAAGAAAAGAAAGGTTTTTTTAAGGTACGGGTGCGTGTCCCTATTTTCCCTCGAAGGCATTTTTAGTGCCTTCTGTAAGTGCCAGAAGTGAACACATCTCTATTACAATTCAAGGAATTCCTGACGACTATCGTTACTTCTGTTAAGTGTTTGAGAAAGTGCAAACCTCACTGGTGCACACAAGATTTCAGTTTGGGAGCTTTACGTACAACTTTTGAGCCCAAATTCATTTGAAACCATATTTTGCAGTAGCAATGTTTGTAGTTGAGAGGAGGTTCGCTTAAATCGCTTCAATAGCTTTGAATATGGACAAATCAAGTAGTGAGTTGCTTCCACCTTTGTTTCATCGAAAAAATGTCTGCACAAAATTTCTACTGTTATGTCGAGAAGTAGGTGGAAGATGTTGGGAAAGCCATTGCTTACCAATGTTGAAGACATAGTGAAATTTATGCTGGGTTCGCTTCTTGTCTTCATTAACATCTCGGAGTGGCTTTTAAGAGTAGATCACCGAGAAGATAAGCCATCTATAACATTACAAACCGGGAAAAGTGGTTGGAAAACGACATCGCCGCTGTAACTAAACATTCAACTATTAAGTATTCGTATTAAGTATGGTTGGACTATGGTTTTTTCCCAGTAATAAATTATAACTTTCCCAGTAATTCATTCAAGTTGAAAACCACGTTAGGCATTTTCCTATCTAACCTCATAATGAACTTAAATTGTTGCAATGACTTTTTTAAACTCGTAAGTCGTTAGTTACCACTTTTATGTAAACTAAACTATATATAAACTCTCCAAAGAAGATAAAAAAGAAGGAGCTGTGTAGAAGTGTCTGCGAGTTGATATCCAGTACTGTGACCGGCCTTTTAATTTACAGGAACCCAGTTGTTGTTGTAGCATTTTTCACACTGGGTAAAATCCATATCGCACACTCACTTCAAAAGTGACACAACTCATAATTTTTAAATCTAAAATTTCTTATTTATTTGAGTATCAGTATTTTAAATAATGGAAAGATACAAAATCAATGAAGCGAGAATAATTTTGACACGTGATCAAGGAGATTTTACCTTTTAACATACTTACTTTTCAAGAAAATTCTTTAAAAATGTTTAAGGATATAAAGGATTAAAATTTTCAAAGGACCTTTTTCATATCCTTTTTTTGCAAATAGATAAAAAACCAATCTTATTTTAATATAGGGTGTTTTTTTTAGAGGTATAGAACTTCGAATTGAAATAAAACACAAGAAAATCGTTTTAATGTCCATCAATTTGGCTTTGTTGGAAGGATAATTTTATGCCATTAATGTTTAAATATAATTTCGGGCATGTGGCCGCCGCGGCTGGCTCGAATAAAGCCAATTCTACAGGTCCAATTTTCAAGTTGATGGACAAAGCTGCAATTGCTGTGCACGGTGGCGAATCGATTCATTCGGGTCCTCTTCAACATTTTGCTCTACAGCGGCAATTGTTTCTTCGGTGTGCACTGTTCGACGTCTCTGCGGATGAGTATTATCACATAGAGTAAACGTAGTGCGAAAACGACCCATGGTTAACCGAATTAATTGCTCTGATGGACGATTATGTCGACCATAAAATGGACGGAGCTTGCGGTAAACTTCGCGAACTGAACCATTATTTTCGAAATAAATTTGCACGATTTGCAAGCGTTGTTCTTTTGTCAACCTGTTCATGATGAAATGGCAAACCAAACGGAACATAAATGACATTAGAGTTGCCAGATTTGACCACAAAATGCCAGTTTTATCTCTATTCGAAAAACAAACCTCTAAAAAAAACACCCTATACTTGAGCCTTCCTCTTTCATTTGATATACATATCGCCATATTCTAACGAGGTTAAGTATTTTTTATATTTTTTAAACAAAATTAAAAATTTTGAAGTCCTAGAAATGAAAAACTGAGTACGCAGTGTTACTATGTTTGGTCTCTTGTTTCACGCCCATATGGATTTTTTCCGATGTGATTTTTTTTTTTAATTTTTGTCGCACGGTGTAATCAATGGGTCACAGTGAGGCATAACATTTCTTTACAATTTTTGATTAAGTAAAATTCATTAATTTCAATTCTAATTTGGATTCTAATAGCTGACTGTAAAAAAAAATAGTTGTTCGCACTGAACTGTCCTGCAGAAGCCTGGGTGCGTTTTCACTGACAAGAACTCCACTTGGAAAACGCAGCAAGTTCCTGGAAAACAAAGGACTTTCTGATCTCCAGTTTCCCTCTATTAACACATCGATTTGAGCAAAAGTCTTTATTTCTTTTTTGGGTTCTTTAATCATTTTTATGCAAAGTACACAATTCTTTTACATTACATTTACATTTTACATATTAAAGCTAAAACAAGCATTTTGTTGCTTCTCTACAATTTTGATTTAATTTTAAAGTTTTAAATATTTGTTTGTTCATGCTTTAAGCCACAACTGTCCGAAGTGAATGACTGAGGCTGGCCAAAATAAACAACAATAGCAATTGCGACTTGGCCCGGCCGCGACTACTTCATTCGGCCACTTCACCGCTGTTGAGTTCATATTTCAATTACTTAATTAAAATATTGTGTGCGTCCGCAAACGGCGGCACACACCAGCAGCGCAAATTCAATTTGAAAGTTTTTGCCATTTTGTTTTTTTGAAAGTCTCGCTTTTTATTTTGTGCTCGTCCAGCTCGACCGGAAACTTTGCTGACTTTGAAACTAAAACGCCAGTCGAGAAGGGAAGAGCGGCACACTCGAACTTGGACACTTCAAGTTGAACAACAACAACAACAACGCGCGTCTAGCGCTCCCCCAAACGAAGCAGATGCGGCTATGCCGTTTCGGTTGTGATCATTACAGATACTTGGCTCGTTTTACTGACCAACTGGGGGCAAAAGTTTTATGCTTTTCGAAGAAAATTTGAATACAAGAAGAACGCAAATAACGCGCAGAACGGCGAACGTGGCGTGCAGGATAATAGCTGCCGGATAGGCCACCGTCGCCGCAGACAAAGCGCCGCAAAGCACATAAAAGGCAGAGAGCGCGGTCAGTGGATGAGGGGGAGGAAAATGCTGCTTATCCGTGACAAAACTGTTTTTTGTGCGCTGCCGGTGGCCGGTGAACGAGTGTGGCGGCAGCGTGAACGTTACGGTTGGCGCGTTGACTGTTGCAGTGAAAGTCCAACGTTTATGACATTTGCCATAAAATGAAAGGCAACGAGAATAGGCGCGCGTGCCGCTTTGGCGCTTTCAGCCAATGTCGACAGCGACCAGCAGAATCGACGCAAAACGCTGCTGGGAAATGAGGCGAATTACATTATTTCTCTCGGAGAAAATGCAAGCTGCGAAAATAAAACAGACCCAAACGCACAGCAGAGGAAACGGAAAATAAAAATGCGCATAAGGGCAGCGGCAGCTCGAGGGACAGCGACGTGCGCGTTGAAAATTGAAATGAAATTGACTTTACCGTCGAAGCGATAAAAGTAAATTAAAATAAATTTCATTTTTCCCTTCTCTACCGCTTTGCTTTTCAACGATTACGCGCGCAAATTTGTGTCGCAACAGCCGACTGGACCGTCGCTGCAAGCCTCACTTGCAGCAAAGTGCCAACGATCGAAAGCAGAAACCTTCAATTTAGTGCAAAACTGAATTCGTCATTCGCCAAGCACCTTTGACACTTTGCTAGATCCGCTCAGTGCAATTTCGAGCTGCCAATTCCGGCCACTACGTGCTGTCGTCGTGCGTTCGTGCTGCCCTCGGCCAAGTGGCTGCTTTATTACGTTTACAAAAACACAAAGAACAACAATAACTGGTCTCACAGCTACACCTGATATTATTATCCTTCTTAGCATCCTCGAATATAACTGGAAGTAGCCTCGCACAGCGATGGCATAGAAATCTACACAACCCGGCTTTGAGTGCTTAGCGCACTGCACTTCACTTGACTGGGCTTTCCGCTCCCACTTCTCGGTGCGCAATAATGCACAACGCAGGCGCAAAAAATAATACAAATAACAGTCAGCGAGCATGAGAAGAAGAAGCAGCAGCCGCCCTTGCAATTCCACACAAAACACCAAAGAAGCGAAAAAGTAGCGTTGGTAACCCTAGTCGCGTAGTCGCAGAAAAATCAAGTGGAGTAGAAAATGCGAAAGAAGTAGCAAACACAATAGCCCGTGTCGGGCGCAACCCTTGCACATCCCACTCGCCGCCCCCGTTCGGCCGCTCCCGCTTAAGTGCGACCAGACAATGGCCGAAGCATGAATAAAGTTCGCACTCGACGCTTTCAGGCGAATTTTCCAAATAAAACTGAAGTGAAACAAAGAAGTGCCATAATTGAAAGAAACTTTGAGTTCTTTATTTTTTTCTTCTTTTTGTTGGCGTCGCCAAAGTGGACTTCTCATGTTTCTTCTTGGTCTTTCATCTTCATTCGCTTTTTTTTCATTGTTTTCTTTTCTTTTATGTTTTGTATTTGTTTTATTTGAGTTTTGTTTGCTTTGCTAAAGCTGCAGTGTAACAAAACTGTGACTTCTATTGTTGGTGTTGTTGTTGTTAAAGTGTCAGCTACGGCGGTCGACTAAAGGTTGGGTTAGTGTGCAGCAATGAGGCCACTCGGCAGTTTCCTGTTCAATTATGAAGGAAAATTCATTTTAGTAGAAGTGAAAGAAATCCATGGCGGTAGATTTTCATGGCTTTGCTGAGAATATTTTACTGGCAGTGTATTATTTTTATTTTCATAGTTGATTCGAAGTTTCATAATTCGATTTTTTATAAACCACTTGAAACTCACAAATAAATTCAAGCTGCAAAATTTCTTAAAAATGTGTGGACAAGAAAATTAGTAACTTTTTTGGCGTTAGAAATAGTTCAATCATTAACACTGGTTTACAATTTTTTTGTAACAAAATAGAGTGAATTATTTTCTTATATGTTTAATGAACATAAGTTGTTTTTATTTAATATATCTTAAGTTACTAGCAGAAATCCACTTTTAAGAAAATATCTATTAAATACCACAAAAAAGTCTTTGGATTTAGTTGTGGCTTCAAAAAAATTGTATACGTTTTTACTTTGAAAAAATTTTTACATATGTTAGTCTGTCTTGAGACGGTGTTCTGCTTTTGAAGTTTAACCCTTTCGCTACAGGTTTTTACTGGGGAAAGTTAAAATTTTAAATTTTACGTCTTAGGTTTCTATGTTAGCAACATTCCATAAGAAATTTTTTTTAATTTTCAAACTCGGTCCCTGTGTTTTTCTATGAGAACAACCACATCGTTGTGGCTTAAAAATTACTAAAACTTAAAACTTTTTACGCATAACGAAAATTTGAATATTTCTTCATTAACTTTAGCCAAAATCAAAAAAAAAATTAAGTATCTAAAATGAAAGAAAACGTCAAATTAAAAATGTATCTCAAGTTTTCTGCTTCTTCTTCCTTTACTATGTCAAGATATACCATTAAAAAACGTGTATACTTCTCTTTTTTAAACTTTGATATTCAGTTTGTTAATTTTGTATTTTTCCTAAAACTTCAAACTATTCTAAGGATCAATAAAAAAATATATTTCTGGAACCATAGAGGGTTCAGACGTCCACAAAGTAACATGTGCCATATGGCAACAAAATAGCGAAAGGGTTAAACAGAGCTGTAAACCAGTTCTAACTCGAATCGGTTTGAAACCAAATCATGCCGCTTTTTGGCTCTAACCGAACTAATAAAAAATTTTAGATGTCTGCACTGAACCGAAACAGGAAATATTTTATTTTCAGAAGTGCTTCTGTTCACACTGTTTCAAAACAATTAACCAGAACATTTTATTAGAATTAAAATATGTAGAAATTCATAGAATAAATTGTGAGTTCAAATTACTTCGTCCTATTGAGTTTATTAATAAAAAAATCTCAACACAATTACTTAATTACGACAATTTTTTCTTTCATTTGTCGCACATGTCCTCATCAGCAAATATTTAAATTAATTCTTTGAAATATGTACTTACATCTTTAAAATTTTAAAGTCCTTTTAAAAGGACATCGAATCAGTAAATTAGAAACTGATGAATGAATGAATGAATAGGATAGGTTTTAACAAAAGTGGTTTTCTGTCCCACCGAGTAGTTCCTGTACGAACTGATTTCCGTAAAAAAGATGAAAAAATGCCCCAGCGAAAAAGGTGTTCGATGCGGTAGTTGGAGGTCAACGGTGAAGAGGGCGAGATCGTGTCTTCGATGGAAGAACCATGTGGATGGCGCCCAATTATTTCCTAGTGTGGTCAAATGGAGAAGGTGCACTCAAACCAGAGTCGCCTGGAGAGAACTTGGCAGCAGGCCGTAACCCAGTAACGAGTTGTTATGGCCAGCTAAGTAAGTATGTAAGTAGATAAGATGATTCTTGTTTCAAGAATCAAACAAAATTCTTCTTCTTCAAAATGTTCTTATAGGGGCATGGAGCAACTATATTGATCCTTCTGTTGCAATTCATATAACTCAGAAACTATCTGAGAACCAGATGGCACATATCCCAAGATGTGGTGAGCAGACCGGGTTTAGTACTTCTAAATTGATCTCAATTCACAGCATACGTCGCGAGCCTTTGTGAACATTTGCATTCTATGGGACCTTAAGTTTCCTTTCACACATTCACATAAACTACATTGCTATTCATTGCTATTTTTCGAATACACCTTGTGATACTAACATGATTTTCAATCAAATTTGACCTAAAAACAAACCTCTTGAAAATAACACTTACGGTTTTCGGACCACATATGTCCATAATGCACATATGTAGCTTAACTCATACATATGTATGTGTACCTACTTAACTTGAACATATTGAACACACTTGGCGCTTATTCTTGGTTTTCTTTCTATTTAACGCCGCACACGAATTGTCAGACTTTATTGCAATTTACTGTCCTGAAACGTGACATATTAGGCACCGCGCACACTCGCAGCGATAACGTGCTGGTGCAACGCGCTTCGCCAGCACAATCTGCGCCACGCTGAGTCCGTGCGAATTCTACACGGACCACGTGCCCCTGTTACACACACAGACACTCTGAAATTCTGCTTGCAATATTCCTTCGGCTAGCTGCACCCTCCACAAGCAATTTTTTACTGAATATTTCCTTGCAGTTACCTGTCGGTTGCGACAGCAGTCAAAAACTGCTTAAGCGTGTAACGCACAGATAAAGCGGATAACGCTGCCGTGAGCCGCGTGCCATGGCGCTCTACCGTAGACACTAAGCTTGGCATTTGGAACATGTTGTCACGTAGACGTCTGCCAATAGAATGAAATGGAATCAAATTGAATTTGTTGGAGAATTTATAAGCAAATTCATTTCGTCGATTGTGTAAAAAAAAATACCATTTTGTGCAGCTATGTGATTTTAATGCATGGCAATAAAAGCTTGATTACAACTTTTTTTTCGAGTTTTTTGTTCGTTTTGCGCAAAGCTTCAAGTAGCGAATTAAGGGATTTACACAATCAAGTGTTCAGTTAAAGACAGTTTTAGCAAATTTATATTCAGTTTAAATGTGGTAATCTTTGATCAAATTTGACAATATTGCAGTAGCTTTGGTAAATTGGTGACCCTTTTCTTATCGATACAAAAAAGTCTTGGAAAAATATGCATTTCCAAAGCCTAGTCTAGTCTAGTCTAGTCTAGTCTAGTCTAGTCTAGTCTAGTCTAGTCTAGTCTAGTCTAGTCTAGTCTAGTCTAGTCTAGTCTAGTCTAGTCTAGTCTAGTCTAGTCTAGTCTAGTCTAGTCTAGTCTAGTCTAGTCTAGTCTAGTCTAGTCTAGTCTAGTCTAGTCTAGTCTAGTCTAGTCTAGTCTAGTCTAGTCTAGTCTAGTCTAGTCTAGTCTAGTCTAGTCTAGTCTAGTCTAGTCTAGTCTAGTCTAGTCTAGTCTAGTCTAGTCTAGTCTAGTCTAGTCTAGTCTAGTCTAGTCTAGTCTAGTCTAGTCTAGTCTAGTCTAGTCTAGTCTAGTCTAGTCTAGTCTAGTCTAGTCTAGTCTAAACGATTGTCGGTCGAAATAATACTCACACTTTCACTTGGAGGGTATTCTGTCCCATTGTCAGCGCCTTCATGAACCTTTCACATAATGGAACTGATTTTAAAACAACAAAATAAAATAAAATAAAATAAAATAAAATAAAATAAAATAAAATAAAATAAAATAAAATAAAATAGATTAATAGACATTCAGCATCTTTGCAAAAAGCAAATCTCTAGCTTGCGCCGATACTTTCTACAACAGGACACTGCATTACACATAGCGGTATGCAAAGCCGATGACAAATATACGCCACTTAACCTAAAAAATGCGACGCCCCAAGACGAAGCAACAGACATCATGCGCATTGACAAGTTATTGGAAGAATGGAAGATGAAATCGTTGCATGGCAAACATCCACATGCCTTAAGTCAAGCTGATATCGACGCCCCTGCCTCAAATCTGTGGCTCAAACAAGCGGGCATTTATGCGGAAACTGAAGTACTCATGCTCGCGATCCAGGACCAGGTTATTGCAACCAGAAATTACCTAAAATATATTGCACGCGCTGACATTAACAACGACAAATGCCGGAAATGCCAACAACAACCGGAAACGATACAACATATCACTGGAGCATGTGTAATGTTAGCGGCCACTGAATACTTGACGCGTCATAACAACGTTGCAAAAATTGTGCACCAAAGCCTTGCAATACGGACCAAGCTGCTAACAGAAGAATTACCATATTATAAGTATACGCCCAGTGCAGTGCTAGAAAATGACGAGTTCAAGATTTACTGGGATCGCACAGTATTGACGGATAGGAGCATTCCGCACAACAGACCAGATGTTATCCTGCTCGAAAAATTGACAAATAACGCACATCTAATTGACATCGGAGTTCCCAACACACACAACCTACAGGACTGTATCGCGGAAAAAAGCAGGAAATATCAGCAACTGGCCCAAGAACTGAAACAGATGTGGCAACTCGACAAGGTAGTGATTGTACCAATCATCATTTCATCGACAGGGGTAGTGCCCAAAACATTAATGACGACA
Source organism: Melieria omissa (assembly GCA_963971225.1). Taxonomy (NCBI): domain Eukaryota; kingdom Metazoa; phylum Arthropoda; class Insecta; order Diptera; family Ulidiidae; genus Melieria; species Melieria omissa. The sequence goes on from OZ020267.1 coordinate 39,921,856, forward strand.
CTGGAGAGGCTTCAATTAGCGGATAAATTTTTGACTATACAAAAATCAGTAATATTGTCAACAACGTCAATTGTTCGTTCGTTTTTAAGTATTGAAAGTTAAATTGTATATATGCTTAAGAAAATACCATGTACCTGCAATAGTTTTATGTATCTTGTTGTTATACAACCGATATGTAATATTTAACCCTTAAGGAGTTCAATAAATCGTGGAAAAATAAAATAAAATAAAATAAAATAAAATAAAATAAAATAAAATAAAATAAAATAAAATAAAATAAAATAAAATAAAATAAAATAAAATAAAATAAAATAAATATAACAATAAAAATCCCTGTACAACCTTTTGTAAAGCCAAGCCCAAAAGACATTTTGATACCATAGTATGGAATATAGTTCGGTCCAGCTACTAAAGAGATCCCCTACAGCAATTGCACTCTGTCCACTCGCCCACCTACCAACAAAGACCAGTGCACCGTGATGACACCAATTAAGTTTTGCAGAGAATAAATATTGATTCAGCCAGCAAAATTATTTTCTATTGTTTATCACGTTTAAAATAAAATGACCAAACATGCAGTTCGCTGTATTTTGCTTCGGTTTTAAGTACAAACTAAACTTAATTGCAATGGTCTTTTCAACTTTGTACAAGTTTCAAGCTTTTCATTTCTGACCGCTGCAGTTTCTCTCCAGAAGTATTCAGCCACAATCATTTCACAAGCAAAACTCATATTTGCTTTGGCAAAATATATTTCACATATTTTAAATTTTAATTGCAAACAACCTCAGCTGTGACGTGCTGTCAATACGGTGCAAGCAAGTGGCCGTCAGACCGCAAGCAATCACACGGACAATGTGCAAGTCTGTAGCCTCAAAGGCCAAACAGCAAACAGCAACAACAATAACAACAACAACAACTAAACCAATCGTAATTACATTCATGCAAATAGAACATAAATATGCATTGACATATGCACGCACACGCACACGCATATATAACACACACATATACATACAAAGCTAAATGCTACGCGCATCGCTTCAGCACAAAGCTGCTGTTGATATTTCGATATTGGCAAGATTGTTTGCGAAATTCTCAATTTAGTTTGTTTGCCAAGGCATAAGCAACGCAAATACCTACCGGAATATGCCAACTATGCATTCGCTCCACTTGATGGACGACGACGACAAGGATAATGGACCGGACATATATCGTCGGTACACGTATGAACGCTTCGCTGCAACTGTGTGTGCACAGGCTGTGTTTGCATTGAGAAACGATGCCCGCTTGCGTCCATATACACAGGTGCAACACACACACACACGCACGCACTTATACGCATGCATGTGTACATATGTAGTCAGCGCCATGTTGGCTACTCGGACCATATCCGCCGACACAATCAGCACCCTCGTCCACAACCGATGTCCATCATAATCATGTCAATAGCGTTTGTATAAAACTATGATACACCGATTGGGTCATCAGGTAAGTAGTGTTGTTTCCTTATTGTTGTTTCAGTGGTTAGTGTTGCCAGATGTCGATACGATTTGATATGATTTTTTTTGTCACTCATAAAAAGTACCTATAGATAGATATGAAAACAAAAAAATTCAAAATTAAATTATACATATATAATAATTTTCGCAAAAGTTTTCAATTTAAAAATTTCAACATAGAAATCAAACAAAAAAATAAATGTTTTAAGTGTATATTTTTCGTATACTAACATCACCCATTGTTAACACCCATTGTTAACCACGTTAAATTTAGTTTTTCGAAAAAATTTCACAATACGTGTCAAATAATTTTTGTTTTGGAGTATCAATCAAGTTTTTTCATACAACACCCCAACCCAACGTGTGCCCCTTTAGGCCCCCAATTTAAAAAAATCCCATCTTAGCGGAGAGTCATTTTCCTAAGTGGACCCACAATTCAAATTTTATGTTTTTAATGAATCGTTCAGTCAGTTAGTCAGTCAGGACAGTTAGTCAGTCAGTATATGTGTTTAGATAATATTCAACTCCGCAATATTTTCGGTCCTCTACGCGTGGGAGATAAGTACCCTATTCGATGGCTATACAGGGTCATGGTGTAGTCAAACGCATACAAATACAGTGGCTGCACTCACTTGGCCATGTTGCCTGTATGCCTGAAGATGCTACGGCAGAGCAGATCAACGTGACGGTACCATCAGGTGAATGACAAGGAAGAGGGAAGAACCAAGTGTCGCAGAACCTATCACAGGACAGCCAAGACCGATGAATTGGTTGCAGATCCAATTTAGTTAGACAATATTTAAAGCACAATTTCGAAATGAATAGAAGCACGAAATTTTCCCAGAAATTGTATTTAAATTTAATGACTTCGTTTATAATTATTTAGCCTCTCATCGTTCATCTTCTCAGCCCTACTAATAAAATATAAATAATTATAATTAAAAAGCTTTACATTGAATTTGTTTGTATTTACTAGTAAATGGAAATAATCGAAGAAGAGAATGACCTAGGAACCATTAGAAACAAGAATCTACTATTATATTAAAAAAAATGCGTAGCATAGCTAACACTTCGTTCAATAATGTGTGTGACTGACACATAGATGGCGGCACTAATACTAAATCAATATTTTTTTGTGAACCTTTTTAGGCTTACTGTCAAAATTATATGTCAATCCGACCATTAGTTTACAAGTTACAGTGCTTTAAGTGACACTACTTTTGAGTTTTCAAAAAAAATGAATTCAAAGCAATTCCGTGTGCTGATTTATCATTGTTTTTTAATGAAAAAAAATACTGTTCAATGCCAGGAATGGCTTGAAAAACATTATTCGGACTCTGCTCCATCAAAAAGAACCATTTGCTATTGGTATGCCGAATTCAAACGTGGTCGTACAGACACCGATGACATTCCATCTACTGGACGGCCAAATGACGCTGTTATTCCGGAAAACGTTGAAAAAACACTGAAAATCATTATGTCCGACCGTAAAGTGAAAGTGGGGGAAATTGCTGACATTCTAAAGATATCAGCAGGCAGTGTACACACCATAATACACGAACATTTGGTTATGAAAAAGGTGTTTTCGAAATGGGTGCCGCGTTTGCTCACACCGGAGCAAAAACAACAACGAATCGATGATTCAAAGAGCTGTTTGGACATGTTTACGCGCAACAAGTCGGAGTTTTTACGTCGGTACATCACAATGGATGAAACATGGATCCACCATTTCACTCCAGAGTCAAATCGGCAGTCTGCTGAGTGGCATGCAACCGGTGAAAGCCGCCCAAAGCGTCCAAAGGCAGAAACATCGGCTGGCAAGGTTATGGCGTCAGTATTTTGGGATGTGCACGGAATAATATTCATCGACTATCTTGAGAAAGGGAAAACAATCAATAGCGACTATTATATAGCGTTGTTGGAACGTTTGAAAGAAGAAATCGCGATTAAGCGGCCCCATATGAAGAAGAAAAAAGTGTTGTTTCACCAAGACAATGCACCGTGTCACAAGTCGATGAAAACGATGGTAAAAATGCATGAATTGGGCTTCGAATTGCTTCCTCATCCCCCGTATTCTCCAGATCTGACCCCCAGCGACTACTGGCTCTTCGCAGACCTCAAAAAGATGCTCCGTGGTAAGAGATTTGGCTATTTTGAAGGCAAAGAAAAATCGTTCTACAAAGGCGGTATCGAAAGATTGGAAAAGCGTTGGAATGATTGTATCTCCCTAAAAGGGGACTATGTTGATGTATAAAAACGAATTTTGGCAAAAAAAATGTGTTTTGATTAGTTAGTCACACACATTATTGAACGAAGTGTTAAACACGAAAAACGGCACGAAAAGAGCTCACGAGTTGCTTGAGCTCGACCAATCCCCGACACATTATCGAAAGTGGTTTTAGTCAGCAATAGTCCGTCTTACCAATGGGTACGTGTTCATTGGTAACAAATTAATTAATATACACTGAGATTTATTAGATTATAAGATAAGATTTATTATTAATGTTCATCACTGCTTTAAAGTATAACTTTTTAACTGTTAACTACATCTAGAAATTCTTTTTCTTTGCCCAACAGCAGACAAAAAAGGGTATTGTGAAGCAAAAATGATTAAAATTTTAGAAAAAAACATATTATTATTTTTTAAACAAATGGAAGAATCAGAAAAGGTTTATACCAGGAAATAATTCACTCGCTTTGCTTCTGGAAAAATTGAAATGAAAGATGCTCCTAGCTCTGGTCAACCTATCACCGAAAAAGTTAATGCAATTCTAGATATAGGTCCACAAGACCATTATGTGAGCAGTCACAACATCGCTAAAGAACTGAAGATCGATCACAAAACTGCTTTAAACAAGTTGGTTTTGCATAAAGTTGGTCGATTTTTGGTTACCTTATGATCTAAATGCGAAAAATGGATCAAATTTCCATCTACGATTCGCGAATCAATTACATTTTTTATCAATATTTTTAATTACAGAAAAATTATTTAATATTTATGAAAAAATACAAAATTATCACTTTTTCATTTTATTTAACCATTATTAAAGAAACAAGGTTAGGTTGAAGACGATTAGAAGGTTAGAAAGAAACAAGGTTCTAATCAAATGTGCCCAATTCGTAGACTTCAATTAGAACACAAACTTTCCCTCATATCGCTGCAAATAATTGAAAATTATTTGGGGATAACAATTAAATTTTTGTAATTTGCATTGAATTCACTTCTTAAAATATTAACTTGTTGGTGCCTACTTAAATTAAACCCATGAATCAATCGTAGCTATAAGATGACAAATAGGTGAAGTGGCTCTCAGGCAACTTTGGCGTCAAAAGGGTTAAGTAAATAAGTTTTTAAACATATAGTAACAGCTGACGAAGAGTGGATTACTGAAACAATGTTGATTTTAAAAAGTCTCTTTTGAAAAATAAGAAGCTTCACGAATGGTTTCAAAGGCAAAATTGAGGACTAGGAAGTTGATGCTATGATGAGAAGAGTACAGAAGTATCATCGATTAAAAGCTACTACCGCCAGGCCAATGATTGATTCGAATTTCTAGTAGCAGAAAACTATGCGGTTCAATCACGAATTTGATAAAAAGAGACCAGAGTTGATTGGCAGGAAAGGTGCTGTGTTCATCATCTCACCTTGGCTGAGTCGAGAAATTTAATCCACCATAAAGTTCAGAAAAAGCACCGTCAGATTATAATTTTTTGACGTCTTCAACACTTTCTTGTTGGGGAAAAATGACCTTAACAAGGGGCTGCAAAAAGTGCCTGCATTAATTGCTCAAACACGAAATCTCGGAATTCTACAAGAAAGTAGTTATGGTTCTGGTCAAAGAAAAATGGCAGAAGGTAGTTGGAAAGAAAGCGCAGTATTGGGATTACTGAAATTTTGTCTGAAATGTAAGTTCTTATCTATCTTGGACATCCACAACAACAATATTGAAACAGTTTTAATGCAATTGAATTGAATATCTTAAGTTTGAAGTAAATAACTAATAAATAATTTTTTAATTAAAATACCAACTACTCATAGAACCGCCTTACTTATTGGACGACCCAGTTTGTGTATGTGTGTCAACTTGGAAGAAACCTTGTTTGCACATAACTACATACAATGTGTAGTTATGTTGCTGTGTTTCTAAGAAGTGATGAAGCACTGAATTGTGTGAATAAATTTTCTTTGTGTGTAAAACTGTTTGCCACAATTTTCAGTTCTTGATTTCAAGCCACAATTCTTACAAGATTCGTACACATACATACACATGTATGTTACTAACAGCAATATTTCCTGCTCCTTTAAAATTTAATTTCTGTGAGTAAAGTGTTTGTGTGTGTGTGTTGCATCCACTTGTAGATGCGTTGATTGATGCCGGCGACCTTTTTCCATGTGCACAGGTTCCTCACATAACTCAACTCAAATATTTATCAGTTGACCTAACCGAAATTGATTGCCTTGGTCAAAGTTAATGTATGTACCAATGCAAAGATACGCAGGTATACAAACAACTGATTATTTTGTTGTTAGTTCCATGAATTTAATACAATGAAACAAGAAATTGCATAGCATTCATGCATACAATATGTAGATGCACAGCTAGTTATGATTTATCTATTCCAAAATCATTCAACAGTAGAGAAGAAAATCCTTTCATTTCATTCTATTTCATTGCCTCCAATCAACGCGGCGACACTTTGCGCTATAAATTCGAATGCTTCTTATGATTTCCTTCTCATGCACACCGCAAATTGTACATATTTATTGTCGTTACACACATTAACATGCACACATATACAACTTGGACATGTGTTCGCTCTGTGCACTTCCCCAAAGAGTTGTTCCGCACTCGCTGCTGACACCAACTCCAACTCCAGTCGCTGGATTCGTTTGCTGCTACTTCACTATCACTGCCTCGTTTTCGTATCTCTTTAGTGTATTGTTGTTGTTGTTTTCTGTTTACTATTTATTCGTTCAAATGTCTTTGGGCTTTTTCAAGTCACTGGAGCAACAACTTGTCTTCAATCTCCCTTCGCCTCCATCTGCCCTCACATCGTTGCTTTTAAAAACAGCCGCTTGATTTTTGTGTCCCCTGCTGTTTCGTCTTGCCTGATTAAAGACGATTTTCATGCGCTGACTGGGGGGTCGAAATTGATTAAAATGACCGGAAGCGGATATTTCTTGTGTAAGTTTATTCATTCGCTCTTGCCAAACTTTTATTATGCTTCTCGGCAACTTTATTGCCTGATTTTGCTTTGCCTAGTTTTTGACGTTTTTTTGCTTCGTTGCTGCTTTGGACATTTCCAATTTTTTCTTTCTTTTTTGCAAATTGATTTTTGTTGTGCCCAATTTCCATGATTGGTGCTGGTTTTTGTGCTTATTTGGCCGTTTCCGGCTGACAGCAGTGAGCACTAAATGCCATCGTTATCATTGACAGTCATAGCAGCCGCAGCAGAAAAAGTAGTCCAAATCGAAATTGCAAAATTGTGGGAAATCGAAAATGTTTGCTGCTCTTTGGGGGAATATAATATTGCGCAAGAAATGAAACACAAAGAGCAGAAATTTAGGTAATTAGTGTCAAAAAGGCAATATTGATGTGCAAGATGTATCAATTATATGAAATAGGTGTCATTACCGATCTTTATTTAAATTCTATAGGAGAAAAAAAAAACTTTTAAAAGCATTTCGTTTGGGTGTAATCAATAAAATTCGTCTCGTGAACAGAATTGTTTACATTATTTGGGGCGTATGAGTAACATTAATTTGGTGCCAGCATTGAACATTACTCAGTTCAAAAAATGTTTAAGATATGCGTTAATATGTGAGTTAATATGTGTTTATATGAAAGTACTTCTCTCAATTAGTTACTTGGATTTTTCTAAAATTTATAATAACAGATTTTATTAGTATTCGGTGCGTATGAGTAACATTTATCTGGGACCAGCATTAAACATAACTCAGTTCAAAAAATGATTGATATGTGAGTTAATATTATTTATAATAATTAAACTGATACTAAAAAAACATATAATAATAATAAAATAAATAAAATAATAATAATTAGTTACTTGGATTTTCAAAAAATTTATAATAAAAAATTTTATTAGTATTTGGTGCGTATGAGTAACATTTATTTTAGTTTACATGTAACACTTAAGTTTGCAGCAGCCACCGTAGCTCAGTTGGTTAGTGCGCGGTCCAACGAGTCGCATGCAGAGCGACGCAAGATCGAATTCTGCATGTAGTAACACCTAAAAAAAATAACGGGAAACTCGTTTTCTCTTTCGGTGGCTGTCCTTTCAGCTGGAAATGGCAAACCTCTGAGAGCAAAAATTGCCTATGAAAAAGCTCCCAACCTGCCGTTCGGAACCGGCATAAAACTGTAGGTCCCTTCCACCCGCGTACAAAATTCACACGCACAACACGGGTGGTTGCGGGTAGCTAGGCCTTAGTCTCGCGTAAGCGGGCTGTCGTGCCAATCAATTATTAAAAAAATTATTACTTAAGTTTGCATTAGGCTTGAACAATATCACATATTGCATATCGAGACAAGATATTCTATTACTACTGAACAGCCAATCCGCTCTTAGGGCTCTGGATGCAGTGTCAAACGTACCAATTTTGAATAAGTACGAAATAAACACTTAAACATATTTTCTGTTTTGGCTTAATTCTGGAGTTCAAGTTAGTTTCTCAGCTTTGATGTATTCAGAGACCTATAGTAGAATTTTATGGCGAATAATTTCGTGGTACATTTTGTCCCTAAAAAATTCTGTTTTGTAGGACATTTTTGGCATTTTAGAAAAAAAGGCTCAAATTGACCCATACAAATAGGAGCTACAGGGTTAAAATGCTCCACAAAAATGTTCTTCGTAGTATTTTACATCAAATTGCTAAACACATCATGTACCTTAAATGTTATGTTACATGGTTTTCGTATGCCGATTCAAAATAAGAATGTGCAAAAAGGGGAAAACTTTGACCCCGCCCCCTAAAAAAAACTTCAGACGTAAACTTTCAAAACGCCGATACACGTATACTTTTTTTGGTCCCCTCTACCAGAATCCGTTGTCGGAACCTTGATATTTTTTTTGTGTTGTACAGTGTAATTTGGAATTCTCTGAAGGAAACATAGGCTCAAGCATAGATTAGAGCTCTTTTCACTAATCAGAGACCAGAACCATGATTGATGTCCCAATAAGTCACTGTTAAGTTGGCACCCAAGCAATTCGAATGGGTTTGTTTTCAATAAATTTTGTCGAGGAAGAGAAAAAAGACACACTTCATTTTCTGTGCATTCGTTCTACTTTATCCAGAAGAAGTATGAACTACCTGGGCCACATCTTCTTCGGTAGTTGCAGAGACTTGGTCGATAAAACTATTTGCAGTCTACTACGCTTCGTGAGAATCTGCAGGATATTCTGGCCCACCACAATTAGTAACGACGCGCTGTGGAAGATTACCAATGAGGAACCTATTCTGAGGCAAATAAAGTGCTGAAAATGGAAATGGATAGGTCATACGCTAAGAAAAGCACACGACAGCATCACGAGAATGGCACTGGACTGGAACCGCAAGGAAGTTGAAATCGCGGTCGACCAAAAAACACCTGGAGAAGGTCGACCCTACGCGAACTAGCCGCTGCCAATACCACATGGGACGTCACAAAAACAACAGCCCAGAATCGTGTACGATGAAAGAGTCTTGTTGAGGCCCTATGCTCCAATGAGGAGTGAACAAGGAATAATATAAGCTTCGTGAGAAACTCAAATTGGAAACTCAATGAATGAGCGATTTATGCTCGACTGCTTGTGGTATCAAAATGAACCTTCATGACCAAGTGGGATCCACCTTGAAGCAGCCACTGCTACCCACCAACCTATCTTCCATGAGGCTTAAAACTTCATACTTGATCTAATAAAACTAAATCACTTAAGCATTATTCACTCGCAAAATCAGTCTGACGCTCTGACTCAGTCTACACAATCAGAAATATTTTTGCCATAACAAGCAAAACATCAAAAGTAATAAAAAAAATTGAAAGAAAATTGACAAAATTACTACATATGACAGGAGACACATCACAGATCGGTCATAACGCTTACGCGCATTAATAACGACGTATGTGTGTATGTATTATGACCTGATTCGGCAAACAAGTTAACTGCCCGCCGCAGCCAATCCATTCCATTCCACGCCCGCGCACACTTACAGCTTTGCATTTCCAATTTTTATGTGCTTTCCGCTGAATAAACATAAAAATAAACTAATAAACATTAACCACGCTTCATTGCATCGCCACAGCGGAAGTCCATTTCCAATCGTCATGAAATGACCGAAATGTTGGTGGCAGCCGACAGACAGCAAACGAAGCATGAATCCACTCTGACAGAGCAGACAGACAGCAGTATGAATGCCGTTCATATTATTTGTGGCTCAAATATATGAATATTTATGTGAGTCGAGCAGCCGCGCCTAATGCATAAACAGCGCCAGCCATGGGGACAGCAACAGCAACAGCAGTATCAGTTGTTTGTGAATTTCAAATGATGTTGCAGCAGCAAAATGTGCGCACAAAGCATCAATTTGAAAATTGCGTTACACACACACACACACACTCGCAGAGTGTAGCCCATTCAACGCTGTGCAGTTCAATCAACGTATCCGCACATAAATAATTTTTACACACGCTGCCTGCTGTGAATACCACATGAACATACACATATAAAATTTACACATACTCTGACACATGCATTTGCCCCAATTTATAAGCCATTTCGCATGCAGCAAGGAAAATTGCAAATGCCCAAAAACGGCACAAAACGAATGACCAAACGTTATTTTTGCATCCCCTCAAACGTTCCACTATAAACACATTTGCATAAATTTTAACGCCAACACATTGACACATGAGATTTATGTGCATGTACCCGTCACATGTGTTGGCATGTTGGCGCACACAGTCAAACAAAGTTGACTCGGCCAATGCGACTTGAATATGTAAAGTACACACACATGAAAATGCTTAACTGTTAAATAAGAAAATAAAACATTAACAACAATTCGTTGCCAACTAAACAGCGTCGCTGAAAAGTGTTGGCTCGAACATTGCACGAACTCATCTTCGGCAAACTTACACAGTCAGCCAGTTCAAATGCCAATCAAGCGCCAGTGGCCGGTTTACGCTCGCTCGTAGAAGTTTTTCTTTTTCGCATTTGAGTGACATTTTCGGTTACATTTGAGTTGCTAATTTATTACATCCGACATGTCGTAAATTCACTTTGACCATCAACATCATTGTTCGGCGCTTTGCGCTTCGATCGGCCCACACTCGTCCGCGCCAGCCACATCTCGGCTTCACCGCAGCCACTCACTACAACACTGCATCACACTGACTAACACACACACACGCAACACGCACTGACCAGCGTCTGTGGCATGACCGCTTCATGGTCGTAGCATAACTCATGATGATGTCCTTTATGTCCTTCACTGTTGTCCGTACAATTTGCCAAATTGTACAATTTTCCACGCTAACGAAGCGTATTTGCTTGTTTTGTATTTTCAGTGTCAATTGCTGCATGGCCCCAAAACTCACAAAATCCAAAGTACACTGGCAAAGTAAATGCGGTGAAGTCGTTTGGACTAAACATTTATTCAAAAAAAACGGAAATTTCTTAGGGGAAGTGAAAAGAACACAACACTTTCAGATTCAGGTATAACGCAATAATACTTTGACGCCATGGTTTCTGAAGAACCGAACTCGAAAAACTAGGGAATCTATCATTCATTTGTACATTTGCAATTTCTTTCAAATTTATGTAACTCATTTGGTTGTTGTATTAATGGCTGCAGATAGATAATGTAGCACAGATTCAGGGCCAATAAAATTATGAGGTCTAAACCACCACAATTCATTTCTACATATAACAAAAGTTCTATCAATTAAATAAACAAGTAGTTATTTTAATATTTCTACTATAATAAATTTTTCGCTGTGTACGCAAAGTCCCTAAATTTCCGCTATTCGCTGTAACTTTTCCACTTTGCGCGCCAACTCGGATAAGTTACTCATACGCCAGCGCGTTCGCATGTCCACGCTACAAAATGGTTAAACTTGTTACTCCGACGTACCAGCTTTTTATGTACTAATTGTGAATTATGGACTTTATTACAGAACTTTAGCGCTGACAGTTGTCGACAGTGTTGTGCACACAAGGGTTCGGGGTAGCGGCACACTACTTATTTCTTATTTGCGCGCAAATTGCAAGTTGTATGAACTAAGCGGCAAACAAGCGTGAATAATTCTCTAATTTCATTGTGACTAGAAAACGGAAATGTAAGGTTTTATTAAAATAAATGAAGCGTTATGAAACAACAAGCTTATGCTCAACGAATTTAGTGAGGGATTCGCTTCGAAGTGATGGGATGGATTTTGCACACAAAAGGAATGAGAAGGGAAAGAAAGAAAGAGTTTAACTACATAACTCTATTTTTATACACATGTTTATCTATCTATTTAGTAAAATTACAACTAAAAATTTAAATTAGGATAAAATTATTACTAAAATTAAAATTACGATTGAAATTATAATTATAATTAACATTTTTGTTACAACTAAAATTAATATTTTACTTATTTTTAATTATTTACAAATATAATGTCTGAAAAAATTAAAATTAAAAAAAAATTAAATTAAAGTAAAAGTTAAAATTAAAATTAAAATTAAAATTAAAATTAAAATTAAAATTAAAATTAAAATTAAAATTAAAACTAAAACTAAAACTAAAACTAAAACTAAAACTAAAACTAAAACTAAAACTAAAACTAAAACTAAAACTAAAACTAAAACTAAAACTAAAACTAAAACTAAAACTAAAACTAAAACTAAAACTAAAACTAAAACTAAAACTAAAACTAAAACTAAAACTAAAACTAAAACTAAAACTAAAACTAAAACTAAAACTAAAACTAAAACTAAAACTAAAACTAAAACTAAAACTAAAACTAAAACTAAAACTAAAACTAAAACTAAAACTAAAACTAAAACTAAAACTAAAACTAAAACTAAAACTAAAACTAAAACTAAAACTAAAACTAAAACTAAAACTAAAACTAAAACTAAAACTAAAACTAAAACTAAAACTAAAACTAAAACTAAAACTAAAACTAAAACTAAAACTAAAACTAAAACTAAAACTAAAACTAAAACTAAAACTAAAACTAAAACTAAAACTAAAACTAAAACTAAAACTAAAACTAAAACTAAAACTAAAACTAAAACTAAAACTAAAACTAAAACTAAAACTAAAACTAAAACTAAAACTAAAACTAAAACTAAAACTAAAACTAAAACTAAAACTAAAACTAAAACTAAAACTAAAACTAAAACTAAAACTAAAACTAAAACTAAAACTAAAACTAAAACTAAAACTAAAACTAAAATAAAATTTAAATAAAAATTATAATAAAAAAAAATCAAAATTAAAATAAAAACAAAAATATATAATCGCACTGAGGCGCAGTAGCTTCTACTGTCAGTCCACATCACAATCAAACGCTTATTAGCTTTTAGCCAATTTTTTAGTACCTAAACTTGTCTCAAAAAAAACCTCAAATAAGAAACGCAAACAATTTTCTTTACCGGCTTTTATGCTCGACGCCAACTTCTCTCATAGAAAGATGAAACGTCCCGGCGGATTTTGTGTGCTGTTTGCGGCCAACGGCAACTCAGCTCGGTTTCAGTGTGCACTCGTTGCTTGGTGCATTTGCCATAATGCAGTCCGGCGGCAGCAACAGCAACAGCTCAACCAGCCACACCAGCACCAACACCATTATCGTCGCTGTCAGGATAACTTCTACAAATTATGAACCTTACAGCAAATGAACTCTGCGCGATAGTTTCATAACTTGTCTGAGGGGAATGGGGACCAAAGTCCGTGCGGGCAGCAAACACACCGAACACAATTTGGTCGTGTCATTTTTGTTGGCTTTCTTAGCGAAACTGCTGTGGCACTTGCAATGCACCAACCCGCCCAACCGTGCGGCTGTTCTACGCTTCTATTCGCTTTCAATTTACTTGGCGGATTTTAGCTTTTTCATGGCTGAGCACGTTCGTGTACACAGAGTGTGCAGAGAGTTGGTCAGGGCGGTGCATTCGCTGTTGCCATCCTCGCTTGATGTCTGTATGAGCATGTGTGTCTGTGTGGGTGTGTGTGTGTGTGTGTTTGTAATGGCTTATCTGCAGCACGTTGCTGGCATTTATGGATTCGATGTCAGCGCCGGTCACTATATTTTTGCCATATTTTCGTCTGCGTGTATGTTGTGTGCGTAGGCGATAAGCGTCACAGCCACATTTTGCAGCCGCTTTGTACACTGGCACTTTGATATCGAAATGCCTGACAGTGTCTGATTAAACAAAGTCATACATTTGCGCTGCATTAAGGAAACTAAACAGATTTCTAATCCAACTTAGTTACTCAACTCAATTAAAAAAAATTTGTACAAAAAAGTTCAACAATTTTCCCAATCAAGTGTTATCAAGTGCCCAATACAACAACAAACACAATTTTAAAATCCATTTGCAGCAAACTCCCATTTGTAGTTGGTTTATTAAGCAATCAAAATGCATCAAGTCCTGGCGACCATCCAAATCCCTTCAACTCACTTAGACACTGCCCGCTTACACATCCTTCTCCGTCTACCGTCTGCCGTCTGTCTATCGGGCGGCTACAACAAATACGCTAATTAAATTCCATTTTAATGCATACGTAAAGTTTTTCACTTAACTCTGGAATTTTCACTTTTCCATTTCACTTCAAATTTGGACTGGCAAAAGTTTTCGCAACATTTTCCCACTACTCATTGTTTGGAAAAGTGGAATTAAAACTTGCACTGATGAACTCAAAGTTGCAATGAACCATTTTTTACTTCAGTAATTTTTGGCTTTGTTTGGTTTTTGTTTGTTTTTGACTTTGTTTTGGTGTTGGATGAATTTAATTCCCACCACACGGACGCATTAGCATCAAACAAAAAGACTGGATCACGTCATCAAATGTGAAAAGTTTTCATGCGCTGCTGCACTGCTGCAACCAATGGAAACCACTTGTAAGTGTGTGTGTAGGTGTTTGTGTGTGTGTAAAGCTTGCAACGAAACCACAGTCGATATGTGAAAATGTGCACTTTTGTTTATATTTACCTGTTCTTCTGATTGATCGTCCATTGGCCACTAGACACAATAACCTTCAAGGGTGCAGCTAGTGGCGGATTCAGGGGGGGTTTGCGAGTTGAAACCCCCCAGAAATATTAAGGTTGACTTTAAAACTACATACAAATTAAAAGGCATTTCTTGGCATTTTATGAATATTAAAGAATTACTTCTTAAGCCCCCAAAATTTTTTTCTGAATCCGCTCCTGGGTGCAGCTATCCATGTGTGATCTTGATTAATATATTTAGATATATTTTTGCAATACTTTAAAATACTTTGTAAAATAAGGTATTAGGAAAATATTACATGTTGACATTGTCCCTTCAAAAATGCGCCTAAAAGTATACTAAGCAAAAATTAAGTACGCTAACTGCTCATTTAGAGCTAATCACAAATAATGTATAAAAGATTTAGTGCCAAGTCCGATTTACTGCGAATGTAAAATCAAAATTATGCATTCGCCCGTGCGCCTGAAAGCAGGCAAATTATTTCCATCATTTAAAAGGCAAACATATAAATTGAACACAATTGCAGAAAATCATGTTCACGTGCACCAAATTTAGCAGCGTCAGCAGCAACACCCACCAAAAACTTGTTGCGGCCACATGCAACAACGTGCAGCGTGAGCCAACAACAAATTGCACATCGCGCCTTGTTGCGCACATGTTGCCACTGCCAGCAGCCAAAAGAGAGAAAAATTATGCAAAGTTTTGCAAATTATCATGCCCAGCTTAGCGCAGCAGCGGCAACCGCAACAACAACAACATTTACAACAACAAAAATAACAATAAACGAGCAACATGGCGCGACTCGCTGGTGGAGGCGCTGCGCAGTTAATAATGCGATAAGTTTAGCGAAGAGGCGACAAAAAACAGCAACAGCTACAACAACAACAACAACAACAACAACATAAACTCTGCCGTTAATATTTGCCAGCAAACGGCGACCAGACCGAGTTCGCAAGGCCACCGTTTTGCATTGCAAATCGGCAACAATTGGCAGTGTGTGTGCCAAACGGATGTGGTTGTTGTTGTTGTTGTTGTTGTTGTCCGCCCTGTTGATGCGTCACTTCATCAAACTAGCACCGCCATGGCACCGCCCACGCGCTCAACCGGTGCCACCAACCCCAACCGGAAATGTACGAAACGCAAAAAACAGCGCCGCAACGCTACAAGAAAAATCCAAACAAACTTTTCAATTGAGTTTTCCTGTTTGACTTTTTCCACAGCAACACTTTCGCAACACTTTTAGCCAACCAGCTAAACAGCCAGTTCCGCTTATATCGGAAGTCGTTCGTCGACGCGCAAAACAAACGATAAAGTTTGCCGCATTATCGTCGCATTTACGTTTGACTTCTTCGCCGCGCTTTCCTGTCGCTACTTATTTATTTTTGTTACCCATATTGTTGTTGTTATTTGTTTCGGGTGCGCATGTGGAGAAACATTTCAGGAGCATTTCACATGCTAATTTTGCAAGCTGGACATGCAAAGGAGAAAGTTTCAAGTGTCTGGCATTGTTCACTTTTGCGTTTGCTTCGAAATTCTGATCCGAAAGACCATAAAATTTACGCAATGCTGCGTAGTAATGCAAAGTATCTACTATGCAATTTTTAAAGATTAGAAATATTCTTATTTGAAATTTTTCTTTTTTTTCTATTTTATGAGCGAGTATAGTGATTGCTTTGATATGGGGTGCAAAAGGCTCAGAAACGAATTATTATTACAATCTTCAGAAAACTAAACTCTTTTCCTAACGAAAAAAAATTTACAAAACATCAGAAAAGAAAAAATTTAATCTACTTTCGGTATATGAAAAAAGTGTGACCAAGGTCTTAAAAAGTCGGCCGACATCGACCAAAAACTTTTACTTGTTCATGCCATTTAAATCGCAATTATATTTGGCTAAATGAGTGCTGTGATTTTTCAGTGATCTGTCGATCCCACCTCTAATCCCTTCCTTTTCCTTTTCCTCTTGTACTGATGTTCCCCATGTTTATGCTCCCCGGCTTCGGCCGTTTGTCTCGTTCAGTGTTTCTTGTATTCTATTGTTACTCGTCATTCGAACGTCCACCAATAAAGACAACCCAACACCCCATAAACCCAAACAATCCGGTCTTTTTATTTAACCCGCTCCGCCGACGTAAACATGGTCCTTCGAGCCGGATTATTAATATTGGGTTGTTCGAAAAGTAATTACTTATTCCAACAGAGGACCTTATTGTATTTTTTAACAGCTAACTTCACACATAAACCACATAATTATTAAATATTTTTGTACTTGATAACACAAGTTGATTGCTTCTGAAAAAGTTCGATTGATGCTGCGCCATAATTTTTGGTTGGTGCCTTATCAAATATGGAAATTTTCTTTTAACTACTAACGAAGAGGTAAAAATGCTACTTAACAAGAAAAAAATTATCCGATATGTATGGAGAAGATGTATTAACAGAACGCCAGAGATGAATCGCTAAGAGATGAAATTAATCGCATTCGATAGTTCAAAATCATTTGAAACGCAAAGATCTATGTTACGAAAATTAGTTCTTTACTTCGTCTCTCTGGATTGTGCTTGAAAAATAAAACACACTTCAATTACTCAACGCAAAACGCATTCCAAAACCATCAATCACTTTATTTACAAATTTTCACTTTGCTTGCTACTACTTATTGGACTATTGCATGTTTCCCGTTTATTTGCTCAAATAATACTCGCTGCGCTGCACCCGGCTGCCTTTTATGCTTGTCTGCTTATCGCGCCGATTATTCGCGTACATTCCAATTGGACTATCTCCCCATCGTTCTCGCACATCCCATTACCATCGCGAGCCATCCTTGCCATGTCGAAATTATAGCAAGTCTGCCGTACTTCGCCTAAAAGTATGCTCGTAAAAGCATTCATGCATAGTGCAGCGCCAGGGCGCCTCATCGTTACATCTACATATGGGTTCCTCATGTTCTTACGGAAAGAAATTTTAGCCGTCGCACAGTGTCGCAAATCCGTAGTAGTGAGGGAAAAATATAAAGAAATAGTCGTACGACAGTAAAATTTTTTATAGATGTTAATTAATCAAATCGCACTGCGGACACGCCCACCTCCCATACAAACCATATACTTAGTGGAAATTATCTCGGAAATTGTAAAAGATATATTCTTTAAAGTGCAAGCAACGTGCACAATTTTTATCAAGCTATGAGCTAAAGCTAGTTATGATCAACCAATAAACCCGCTAACCATACAAAAAATCATTTTGAAACAAAAACGGCATTTTTATTGAAAAATATAATTAAAATTGAAATCTCTGGATACGTAAGTCTATTGTTCGAAATTAAGGTTTTGGGTTGGTTGAAAATTTCCACGCCCCTTGACTAATGCCTATAAAATTGTATAGTAGCTCTGTATCGAATCTCAGATTTTAAAGCTATTCCAAATGTTTGAGTTGAATGGGTGGTACCACGCCCTCTCGTTCAATGCTCGCCTCCTTTTTCCTATCGAAGGGCTTGAGTAAATAACAAATTGGAAACGAGTGTCATTGATATGCAACTTCTAGTTCCAAAGTTATACAGTTTGAAAAATATTTTTATTTTTATTTATCAGGTGTACAACTTTGCTTCCGCCGTTTTCCGATAGGTGGCTGTACCGGCTGAGGCTGGTTGAAATACATAGATGGTAATGCCTTTAAAGTGAGTGTGGACAGTGCCTAACCAATTGTCATCGCCGTTTCAGTGACAGTTGTTCTTGTTTTCGTATTATTCACGCTCGAAAATGTCCGTTTATGTGCCCAATTCTCGCCATTTGCGGGAAGTTTTACTTTTCTGTTACAATTCGAAAAAAAATGCAGCTGAAGCGCATCGAATGCTCTCAGAAACTTACGGTGATGCTGCTCTGAGTGAAAGAACGTGTCGGGAGTGGTTTCAACGCGGCCACAATATCAAGAGCGACATGACAAAGTCATCCTCCAACACGACAATGCTCGGCCTCACGTCGCAAAAGTTGTCAAAAAGTACCTGGAAACGCTGAAATGGGAAGTCTTGCCCCACCCGCCGTATTCCCCAGATGTCGCCCCTTCTGACTTCCACCTATTCCGTTCGATGGCACACGGCCTGGCAGATCAACATTTTCAATCCTTCGAAGAATTGGAAAAATGGATTGCTTCATGGATAGCGTCAAAAGAGGACTCCTTTTTTCGAGCCGGGATCCGAAAATTGCCGGAAAGATGGGAGAAAGTTGTCGCTAGCGACGGACAATACTTTGAATAATACATCTGTAAGCACTTTTTCGCAATAAAGCTTTTAATTTTTGAAAAAAAACGGCGGAAGCAAAGTTGTACACCTGATATTTTTGTTTTACTTTTAACGTCAGTAACTTTCCCAAATCTCATTTGATTTGGACAATCTATATATCGCTGAAAAGGCTTAGGTGTTACCTTTTGACCGACGGACAGCTTGTGTTAGTCGAATGATTTGTTTACTCATAACTGAAATAAGAGGAAAAAATTGGTTTCGCGAAGATTTTTTCAAACGCTTCTTAAGAAAAATGTTGATTAAAAGTTTCATGTTCAGCGACGCATTATTAATTATTATTATTATTAATTATTAAATTATTACCATTAATTATATTATTATTCAGTTCAGCAACGCAAAATTAGCTTACTTATACTTATACTTTTTGTCGAGTAGTGTTATTACTTGTTCCGCGTTCTTTGCAGTTTTTTAGACGGGAAAGCTTAAACTTCTAATTGGGAGTTTAAAAATCATCTGGTTCAGTTCTTTGCCAGCAAAGAACAACGATTTTAGGAGCATGGAATCGTGCTACTACCAAAAAGATTGCAAAAGGTATTGGACCAGAGTAAAAATAGAATAAAATATTTATTCACTTTATAAAAATCGTTTTTAATTTTCAACTAGATAAATTACTTTCCAAACAACCTAAGAGATTATTATACAATTTCATTTATTTAAGAATTTCACATTCAATCTCGCTAGAAGCAAAAGCTTTAGTTCCATTGCGCCTATGTCGACAATGTTGACATATTCAAGCGTTGAAATTTACAATGTGTACATTTACATGCACGAGTACATATGCGTCCTCAGTTACAACAACAACAACAACAACACTACTTGTCATGCATCATCCCAGCGTCATGAATTAACAATTTGCCATTGCGACGATTGTCAACAGATTCCTTTCGTGGCCTGCACTGTAAGTGTTGCTAAGTGGTATTTAGAATTCATACAACAGAGAACTAACAACAACAAATATGGAAACAACAATCTTTAAACATACACACACACTCTTATGTGCGTTGTATGTATGTATGTTTATATTTGCAGTGCAACGGTTGCAGCCAACACGGCCACTTGAGCGGAAGGCGCACAAAATGGCAGCATTTCCGCAGCGGAGTGAAGAAGAACAAGCAAAGACAACAGCAGAGCAGCAGCAGCCACAGTAGAGAAACTTTTACTTGACAACGAAAATTTTCCGAAATAAATTAAACGAATGAGAAATGCAGCAAAGAAAACTACGCAGCAGCGACAGCAACAGTTGCCGACACCAATTTCTGTTGACATTAGCAATGAAATTGTTATCATTGCAGTTGGTGGCGTTGTTGCTGTTGTCTTTGTGGGCGTGGGTTTTTGTTGTTGGCTGCTGTCGCCGAAATCGTCTTAAAAAGTTTAACATAATAATCAGTGCCAACAACAGCGCTGGAACTGTGACGACCGGCGCCGAAATAGCGCAAAGCGCACACAGACACTGCAACAATCAAAAAGTCGCTAGGAAGTTTACTAACTTTGCCAACAATCTGAGTGACTTCTGTTCTAATGCAGTAATTCAGCACAAAGTTATTGCAACTATTGTTGGTTTTTGTTTCATTGTCTTAGATGCTGTTTTTGTTTTTGTTGTTGATGCCCTTTTAATGTTTCAAATCACAATTGTCAACTTTGTGAACTTGAACGAAAACAGCAAAGAGAGCAAGTAAAGCAATTGAAACTTGTAAGAAGTAATAACAATAACAGTGGCAAAGTAATACACACCAAATCAAATAATGATAAAAATTAAAGAATAAAATAAATATAATAAAATAAAGTAAAAATAAAAAAAATAATAAATAAAAATTTAAAATATTAAGTGCAGGTAAAGACCTTGAAATTTAAGCTTATTGCTTAAATTATTTTCTATGAATAACTAAATCCGTGTGTAATATTTCATTAATTTTCAGTCAATAGTTTATTAAAGATGAATTCACTCCAATTGTTCAGTATACAACCGAATTGAATGTTTGCCTTTTAAAAACGTCTTTAAATATTTACTTAATCCATCGTCAATACAACTCAATAAATAAATAAACCTCAAACCATGTCTGCACGTTTACTGCTCATTTTGCAATTCTATTGAAAACTCAAACTCCTCAATTCATCGTCTCATATTTTCGTTGCTATTGTACACCTAAGTCTGTTTTTACACGGTCTTTTTTTACACGGTTTTGATATAACACGGTTTGAAAATTGAATATTTTTAATTTTTTTACACGATTTTATTCCATTTAGCACGATTTGAAATTTTATGTACTTAAATTTTTTTTGTCAAATTTAATTTTTGCGAAGTATGTTCATATCACAAAAAAGTATTTATGAAAGAAAAAAGTCTGAAACCATCGATAGTATCGATAGTGCTATCGATAGTTTGCGAACACTAGCTTAAAGATTTAAGTGAATTCCCTTTTAGCGCGTACAAGCAATTTTTACTGGTCAATGCAAATGTGAATAGCACTAATTTAGGGGAATTCCCTTTATGTGCATACAATAAAATTTACTGGTCAGAGCAATTGAAACGTGTTAATATTTTGTGAACTGTCAATGCAATAAGACGTGTTTGGTAAAGAAATTTTAATAGGTTTTAGAGATTAGGAACAAATCACCCATTTTTGTATACGATCAATGTCTTTTTTTACACGGTTTTTTTTTACACGGCTTCTTCTGGAACCAATCTACCGTGTAAAAACAGACTTAGGTGTACTCGCATTTATTTTTTAATAATTTTATATGCTGGCACTTCACTGCCCTCGTCCATGTAAAGTTTGCAAAATATGTATGGATGTGTGTATAATTAAGCTATATTTACAAATAAAATGTGTCTTAATTTTACGTGTACTACGCATTTGTATGTATGTCGGTATGTGGCTACATCATTTTATTTTATGTTAATATAATAGAAAAAGAGGAAAGACATAAGCATTACTTCAACTATACATTCGGAAAGTAGAATGAAAAGTGCACCTACGGTTCTATTCCTGATTTAGATTCTTGATTACATAATTTACGATTAGGGCGAAAATTGCAAAACTTATTATTATTATCAAGTTTGAATATATCGATTGCCAATTGATGAATGAATTCACTGCACTGTTCACGGCAGCACCGGCTCTATTTTGCATTGAACCGTCAGTCGAATCGGCTTTGCACTCGTTCACATTCGCAGCGTCCGCATTGCTCCTGTCCGCTGGGCTTTCGCCATTGGCGCACACACCGTTAGTGACAGGCGGACTTTGTTGGCTCTGCAATCGCTGGTTGATTTCATCGCATATTTCGGGGAACAGTTCACGGAATTGGGCATTTTTTATGTTGAAGGCCAACGACTTTTTGGCATAGTGCTGCTTCTCGTATAATGTGGATTCGATGGAACCGAGCGTAGGCGTAGTTTCCAGCTGAAAAGCAAAAAATGTTCAGCTACTATTTGCAAAACATCCCAAGGACTAATGTTTACCATAAAGCTTAGTAATCCAGTCAGTATGGTGCCGACACACCAAGTGGGATTCCATGTGTCTGGATGGAAATCTGCCAAAAGAGGGAAAATTCACTTTTAAAATATTCCTCTACACATTTAGCTGCACAAATGTACCCGATATACTGAGACACAGTCGGGTGTTTGTCTTAAAGCGTCCATTCGGTGTGAGCATGTAAATGGAGGGCGGCTTGAAGGGAAACTCGCGCGGGAAGAGCAGCGTGCCGTGGTAGTAGCCTCCTTGGTATGGTGTGTTCGCCGGGCCCTTCACAACGTAATGCCACTCCAGTATGTTGCTCGGCAATGGTTCGGCTGTGATGAACGGCAGCGGATCACGTTTCAGACGCATGTAATCCTGCTTCATGCGCGACACTGCTGTGGGCTGCTTGCGCCCCGCAGAGGATGAAGCCTTCTTCATGCTCTCCACAATGTTTTTGCTGTGAAGAAAGAATGTGGTTTTAATAAAATACGACTGTCTGATCTTTGGTACATTGACACCAATGCGTTAGTGAGGGCAGCGTTTATAAAAACAGCTTGAGTGAACTTGGCTCAAGTTCTGCACAAACTGAAGTAGCCGAATTCTTCTTGATCGCACGAAAAGGTTCGGCACTGACCTTTACGACAGAGCCTGGTGTGTCTTGAGTAAATATTCGCGATAAGCTGCACTAATACTTTCAAGTTGATGATAAGCACACAGAACAGTGTAATAAACTTGATGCAGAAAAGTGTCATGAACTCTATTAAGTTGACTCAACTATCGCCTCCCGCTTGACAATGAAATCGTGCAACAAATTCTCTTGGTGCATTAATGCACTGCGAAACGTCAAATGTCAGCTCGGCTCTTGACAGCAGTGCTGCAATCTGCCTTCGTGCCTTCCCGCTACCTGAATCAACACCAAAACCTTGTCGCCGTGTGTGCAGGTAATGCATTGTGGCAATTAGTCATTTCATGCTGTTTTTTTCGCTCTCGGGTCATACCTGAAGTGATCCACAATTTCCTAGTTCCGCAAACGTGCGCTCTCGCTCATCAATTCGACAACAGCAAAGTGATGATGTGTCCTTTTCGCCAGCTGCAAAGCGTGGTCTTGCAATTATTTTAGATTGTTTCCTGTGTAACTGTTGGTTCTCCTAGCAACGCGCTTTTCCAAATAATTACTTTGCGCACTTACTCTTGTTTTTGTTGTGTCCGCTCTGTTGATAGGAAAATTCACACAGTTATGTTTTTTGCAGCTGTGATAGCGCACACAATTTATCGATTGACGATTATCGATTATATGGAACAGAGATACTTTAGCGTTTTGGGCACAGAGCTGTTGAACGTTGTTCACTAGTGGATTCTAAATAAAATAATATGAAAATTTCCATTGCATGCATTTCACTAAATTTTATGAAAATAAAACCAACTCAACATTTCACTACACCACAAAAACGAAAATTTATTTAATTAACAAAACAAAATCTATATGTCAGAATAGATATACAGTCGAACTTCCCTATAATGAATTCGCACGGGACCAGAAACAAGCTTCATTAAATAGAAACTTCATTATATAGAAATTATGTTTTTTTTTTCATCTGTTATTTCAAATAGTGAGGTATTTTAGTTTGGATAACACCCTTCCACTTTTCTTCCTCAACAAAGCCTTCTAATACATTTAGAGACTTAAAAACATTATTCGGTACGTTGCTCTTCATCTCCACAAAGGTTCGAAGTACATAAAGAGAGGCCGTCGTGCCGTCAGTCACTCAGGGGGAACAACATGTAACGCTGGAAAGTGTACGTGCCGTAACTGAGCTGGCTGACGGAAGCGTGTGCTAACACCTCCACGTGGTGACGGCTGGAAACGGCCACTTCCGGATCTGGTTCTGGTCGTGGTCGGCTAAGGTAGCACAGCGGAACCTCCCTAATCCGGGGTGTCATGCGACCCGTGCCCATCGGACTGATTTGCAGCCAGGGAGTATATCGGCTGTATTTGAACGGAGCTTTCCTGATACCTGGCCGCCTCAGGAAGGAACGGTGGCCTTATCACGGTAAGGGGCTCTGCCGTGACGGACCCTCCCCTTCCCCATTCCCGCATTGGTCACCGTGCTGGCACCTCAACAGTGCCACGCACAGCCCGCCAGGTCGGGCAGGTGACCGTAAGAAACAGTTGATGTCGACCTTCAAAAAAATTGCCTCGGAACGAAACGAACAGACGACGGACAAGGACAAACGAACTATGGACTCGGACAAACGACAAACGGAAAAGAACGAACGACTGACGGACAAAAGGAGAGAGGTGGGCACTTCCTCCGAAGACGACCTCCTGGCATCAAGCCAGGAAACCCTAATTTCCTCGATAGGAGTGGGCGCTGTGGGCCACAGCAGCTCTACCCCTACCGAGAAACCCACTACTTCAGCGGCGGCAGCGAAAGCCAGCAAGAAACCGGCCAGACCTAGAGAACCGTCCAGGTATAAGCAGTACCAGAGAGCCTTAGCTATCCTCGGCAGGATCAGCAAGAACGAGGCTGCTGGTACTGCTCATCCCAAGGACGCAGAGGACAAGGCACGGTTTCAGAAGGTTGTCGATGAGTACTTGGCGTACAAAGCGACCCTGCCGCAACCCCCAGCAGCAACAAAACGCGACCGTTCTGCCCATGACAGTTCGAACCGCGAAACAAAAAAGGCCAAGATTGCCGGTGCAACAGAGGCCAAGCGCGTTTTTAGTGACGTAGCAAGGGATCACCTGCAGGTGGCGCTGGTCGATGCCACCACCAATCGCGGCAAGGAAGCCTTGGAGAAATGGGGAGAGATCGAGGCCAGGTTGACACAGATGGTCATGGACCATGTGATGAGCAACCTGGCAGCGAACCCGAAGGTGCCTCTCCCCGGTTTCGACTCGGCGGAAGTTGTTCGCGGGTATCGGGTGATCAAGTGCGAGGACCAGTTCTCGAAGGATTTCCTGGAAGGCTGCATTTCCAAGCTCGGAGAAGCAGCGGGTGGCTTGAGGCTCAAGCTCATCCCAGCCAGCGAGATCCCCAGGAGACCAAGGGCTCGCATTTGGTTGCCCAATATGACATTGGACAGTGGCAAGCTGGTGCCTTACCTGCAGGCACACAACCCGACAGTGCCAATGGCGGATTGGCAAGTCTTGAAGGCGGAGGCTCCGCAGAAAAACAGTATTTCCTTCCTCCTAGTTATTAGTGAGGAATGCTTGCCTGCCCTGGAGAGGGCAGAATACAAACTTCGGTTTGGCGTGCGGCACGCGAGGCTGAAGGTCTTCCGCTCCTCCAATCCGGAAGAGGAGGATGCTGACGGGATCATTGATGCGCAGAAGTTGTTGGACGACGTCAGGCTAGATGATCCGGACCATACCACCCCCGTCCAGTAAGATATGGGGTTGAAGGTTGTCCAGGTCAACCTCCAACACTCTAAGTTGGCAACGGACAACCTAGCCGTCCTCCTGTCGGAGGAGGATGTAGACATCGCCATCGTCCAAGAGCCTTGGGTGCGGAGCACGGAGGTAAAAGGACTTCGGCTGAGCAACTACAACCTTTTCTACAAAAAGGGTGAAGGTAAGCCCAGGGCGTGTATAGTTGCCAAAAAACATCTCAACACCTATCTTTTACCCCATCACAGCACCAACGACACCACGGTGGTGGAGCTAGTTGCAGCGAGTGGCACCAACATCAAAATTGCCTCGGCCTACATGGCGCATGATAGGCCCGCGCCACCCGAAGAAGTCCGGAGGCTCATGAGCGGCGGTAACAACCGGAGTGTAGTGTTGATAGGCTCTGACGCCAATGCAAGACACACTCTATGGGGCAGCAGCGAAATCAACGATCGGGGTGAGTCACTCTTTGATTTTATACTTAATACTAACCTGGTAGTGTGTAACAGGGGTAACACCCCAACCTTCGTCTTCCCATGCACTGACGGCTTCAGCGGTTGGGAGGAGGTCCTAGATGTTACACTACTAACTGACAATGAGCAAGTGAGGGTGGACAAATGGAGAGTGTCCAGCAAAAAATCCTTCTCGGATCACGCCTGGATACTCTTCAATTTGGAGGTTCAGGTCGAACCACCCCCGCCATATCGTAACCCTAGACGTACCAACTGGAACCGATTCGCCGGCATGATCCGCAATAGGATAGGCGGAGTACGCCCTGCCAATATATCCTCAGTGGGGGACATTGACCACAGAATCGAGCAGTTGGAAAACGCGATGGTTTCCGCGTTCAAAACGTCTTGTCCAATCAAATATTCTAAGAAATCGTTCCCACCTTGGTGGAACGATGAACTATCCCGTCTGAGATCGGAGGTCCGGAGGTCATTCAACCTAAGCTATTCCACGGGTAACTGGCAAAATTACAAGAATAGCCTAAGGACGTATAAAAAGGCGATAAGGGACTCCAAAAACAAGGGTTGGAGGGATTTCTGTTCAGCCATAGAAACCACCAAAGATTCGGCCAGGCTAAGTAAGGTGTTGTCAAGGGACCACACCTGCCCCTCATACATCAAGAAGCCGGATGGCTCCTGGACCGAGAGTACTGAGGAGGCCTTAGACCTGCTGTTAAATACGCACTTCCCAGGGTGCGAAAAGGAGGAACCACTGATAAGGCATCAGATACTAAATCTGCCCCCAATCAGTGACAACAGCATTATAACTAGGGAAAATCTCGCATGGGCCATCAAAAGCTTTTCCCCTTATAAGTCCCCGGGCCCAGATGGCATCATTCCAATGATGCTACAGGTATCCCAAGACTCAGTTTTACCCTGGCTCGAGGTCATTTTTAAGGCCTGCCTAGCCTGGAACTACATTCCCATTAGTTGGAGGCGCGTTAAGGTCGTCTTTATTCCCAAGGTGGGGAAAAGAGGCCATGAATCGGCGAAGGACTTTCGGCCCATAAGTCTGACATCCTTCGTGCTCAAGACCCTTGAGCGACTCCTCGACGTCCATATACGTAAGGAGGTAGAGCATAAGTTGTCAGCAGCCCAACATGCATACCTGAAGGGAAAGTCAACGGAGACAGCCCTTCACGAAGTAGTACGAACAGTGGAAAGATCACTGGAGTACAAGCAATACACATTGGCGGCCTTCATGGACATAGAAGGTGCTTTTAACAACATAGAGATAAGCGCGATAGAGTCATCGCTGGTGAACCTTGGAGTCAACGTACATGTTCGCAGCTGGGCCACTGCAATGCTCCAATCGAGGGTGGTGAGCGCAACGCTCGGAAACACCCACCTTACAAAATGGGTAACCAGGGGCACACCACAAGGGGGGGTATTATCGCCTCTCTTGTGGGTCTGTGCCATTGACAACATCCTAACAGAACTTAACCGGAGAGGAGTCAAAACGGTTGCGTATGCGGACGACGTGGTTTTAATGGCATCAGGAATGAGCCCTGATGTGATTAGCGGAATCCTTCAGGGTAGTTTGGACGGGTTAAGTGCTTGGTGCACGGGACGTGGACTAAGCATTAACCCCAGTAAAACTGAACTGATGCTGTTTACCACCCGCACTAAGATACCAACTTTTAGACGACCTCATCTTGGGAACGTTACATTACCCCTCTCGTCCAGTGCCAGATACCTTGGGGTAATTCTGGACCCCAAACTGAACTGGAGGCTAAATATAGAGCATAGAATAAACAAATCAGGATTTGCACTTTATTCTTGCAGGAGAATGATAGGAAGGAGGTGGGGCCTCCGACCAAGTCTAATGCTTTGGATGTTCAAGATGGTTGTGCGTCCAATACTATCATACGGAGCTCTTGTCTGGTGGAAAGCCCTCAGGAGGGAATATAACATCACCAAACTCGGTAGATTACAAAGAACAGCTTGTGCCGGAACTACGGGAGCGATTAGATCCTGCCCTGGAGAGGAGCTTAACGTGCTGACGCACTTGCTTCCCGTTGATTTGCACATTATGAAAACCGCAACTCTTAGTGCTCTCAGGCTGAGAGAAACCGGTTGCTGGAGAGACAGACCGTATGGCCACGGCAGTCTACTACTACAAGGGCAAAGGAGCCTGCCTACAACTACGGATTACGCTATTCCCACCATTGCTTTTGGGAAAAACTACGATATCCGTACCCCCTCCCGTCTAGAATGGAAGAGAGGGAACATCCTCAATAACCTGCATACCACGATGTACACGGATGGCTCCAAGATGGTATGCGGAGTAGGAGCAGGAGTCTTTTCGGAGCACCTTAAACTAAATGTGTCTTTCCGTCTCCCCAATACAGCAAGCGTCTTCCAGGCGGAAGTGCTTGCTATTAGGGAAGCGTGTAGGATGGCACTGGCAGACACATCCTACAAAAGCCACATCACTATACTTTCCGACAGCCTATCTACGATCAAGGCACTGGGATCGCCGATTCTGTCGTCAAAACTAGTGCAGGAGTGTAGGAAGCTCCTCACAGAGCTGGCTCATAGGTTCAGAGTTACCCTGATATGGGTGCCAGGGCACAAGAACATTGAAGGGAACGAAAGAGCTGATGAGCTAGCTCGGAGAGGCTCCGCTCTTGATGAAAGCGAGGCGTTGACGGTTCACGCCCCACTGGGCTTCATCAAGAGCGAGGTCTCGAAGGACTTCTTCGCCAAAGCCGACACTAGATGGCAGAGGACGGAATCCTGTAAAACCAGCAGACTACTTTGGCCAACATACGACAAGAAAAAGACCGCGGAGCTCTTGAACAAGGGCCGCCGGGATGTGGCAAGACTAACGGCAGTTATCACTGGTCACTGGCCTATTGGCGAGCACGCGGCAAAAATGGGGATCCCATACAATACCAGCTGTCACAGCTGTGAAAACCAGGACGAGAAGGAAACCGTACACCACTTCCTCTGCGACTGCCCGGCGCTATCAAGAAGGAGATGGAAAACGCTGGGAAAACCGACATTCCAGAATTTCGAGGAGATAGCAAAGTGCAGTGTAAGCTCGCTACTCTCTTTCATTAACCTCTCGGACTGGATATAGAGGATATATATATATATATGGATATACATAAACATACAGTCCAGAAGACACCGCACAGCATACCCTAGTGTACCTACCGGGAATAGTGGTAACAAAACGGCGCCAACGCGCTAATTGGATGATGGAACATCGCCACTTGAACCAACCAACCAACCAACATCAAGAGAAGCAGAAATTCATTCGAATGTAGCGACGCATCAACTTAACAATTTATTCATTTTAGAGAAATATTCACTATATGGAAATTCATTGTAAGGAGATCAAAATACACTTAGAATAGAATGATAAAGCTGTGTCTTTGAAATTAATTCATTATACGGAGAAATTCATTATATAGAAGTTCACTTTATGGGAAGTTTGACTGCATATATATATTTTTTTCAGTTTATTCAGCGGTTTAAAACCGGAAATGAAAATATTGTACGAAATTAATATTTTTAATTTCAACAGTAACCTTTATATATAATAAAGCTGTGAACTAAGGGTGATCATTTTTAAACTACTTCAACTTCCAGTTCTGAAAAGCCTAGCAGCTATAAATATTACAACATTGATGGCATTATTATAAATTTTAATATTGTTTTTTTGTTAACACAATGGAAACAACAGAGATTCCACTTGATTAGAGACTCAAATTGATTAGAACTTTTACCTAAAACAAGCTACGCATCATAAAGTAAATGTTGTTTAAATCTTAAAATGGAAAATAGTTGTGTGGAACATATCTGAGAATGTAGAAGTAAAAGCTTTTATAAATCATTGATTCCACTACCCATAACTCAATTCCAAGCCCATTGATAGAACTGCAATTAAAAATATTATATATACCCTTTTTTGTTAGAGACAAACACAAAACTAATAATAATTTTCGTACGAATTTTGTGCGTAAAATGAAACTCCTTATATTTGACTATTTTAGAATTTACACATACAAGTTTTTGTTATATACATAAACAAAATTTATTCCTTAATTTTTAATAATGTTATCGTCTTTATAATACATACTTCTGCTTCATTTTATTTTAAATAAAAACGGGAAAGACATAAGCATATTTCAACTATACATTCGAAAAGTAGAATGAAGATTGCGCCGCCTACGATTCTATTCTTGATTTAGATTCTTAATCACGTAATTTACGATTAGTGCAAAAATTGCAAAACTTATTATAATTATCAAATTTGAATATATTGATTGCCAATTGATGAACGAGTTTACTGAACTATTAACGGCAACGCCGGCCCTATTTTGTGTTGTGTCAATTGAGTCAGCTTTACAGTCAACGACATTTGCCATGTTCCCATTGCTTCTGTCCGCTGGGCATTCGCCATTGGCGCATGCACCATTGGCTATGGGCGGCTTTTGTTGGCTCTGCAATCGCTGGTTGATTTCGTCGCATATATCAGGAAACAGTTCACGGAATTGCGCATTTTTCATATTGAACGAAAGCGACTTCTTGGCATATTGCTGCTTCTCGTATTGTGTAGACTCAATAGAACCGAGTGTGGGTGTAGTTTCCAGCTGAAATGAGAATCAGAATTGCAGTTGAAAAACATCTGTCAAATAATTCAAAAAATTGGATCTTTACCATAAAGCTTAGTAATCCAGTAAGTATGGTGCCAACGCACCAGGTTGGGTTCCATGTGTCTGGATGGAAATCTGTCAAGTGCAAAAAAGGGAAAATTCACTGTTAAAATATTCCTCTATACATTTAGCTGCACAAATGTACCCGATATACTGAGACACAGTCGGGTGTTTGTCTTGAAGCGTCCATTCGGTGTGAGCATGTAAATTGAGGGCGGCTTGAAGGGAAACTCGCGCGGGAAGAGCAGCGTGCCGTGGTAGTAGCCTCCTTGGTAGGGCGTGTTCGCCGGGCCCTTCACAACGTAATGCCACTCCAGTATGTTGCTCGGCAATGGTTCGGCAGTGATGAACGGCAGCGGATCGCGCTTCAGACGCATGTAATCCTGCTTCATGCGCGAAACGGCAGTGGGCTGCTTGCGCGCTGCAGACGATGTTGACATCTTCATTTCACTCTTTGTTACACCTGAGTAAAAGACTGTACAGTAATTGACATTAGAAAACTGGCCAAGGTCTAAGAAAAATTAAGCGAATATACAACGTAGAAACGATTCCGTGTCTAGTTTATGGGTGTTTGACAAGCCTGCGAAACAAGCCACTTTCACTAGCTGCTTTAATGTTTTCTTATAACTGCGGACAGAGGGGCGCGAAGCCGCAGCGGAGGAGTCGTATTCACACTACTCTCTCGAAAACTTCAACTTTCTTCCACATTGAAACTTAAATTGATGCAAGGCACACTCAAACGCCATGACGCTGGAAGCCACCACTTGCGTAATCATTCAAGGTCAATGCCCAGTTGGCCAGATGCAACGCTTGAATGATTTTGGAGAAATCAATGAGATGCATCACTCTGAGGCTGTCAGCCAATGTCTGTGCCGTTTATCAATGGCAATGCGATAATATGCGCACACAACCGCAGCACACCCCCGACCCCTACGACGAATCTATCGGCATCAACCAGTTGACCTTGTAGTAATTGCCAGGTTCATTCAGCAATTACACGGTAGTAGTTCATTGTTTGTTGCCTTGTCGTCGTACCGTTTTTTGATATATTCTACACCTTCCTGCCGCTGGCGTCGTGCCCGTCTCTGGCAAAATAGCACTGGTCAAGCACTCGGTGATGTGTCTTCTTCGCCAGCAATTCGCAACGTGTGAAGCAGCGCCTGCGACTTCGTCTCGAGAGGTTTTTGTTGTCGCGCTGTGCTCAACTTGAACAATTTGCACAATATGTTGCTAGGAAGTTTTCTTTATTTTAGATTGTTTAATGAATGTTTGACTGAAAAAAGTTACCCAGTTTTTCTAATACAGCGATGACACTCGCAATTTATCGATTAACGGAAAATGATTAAGACGCTATCGGCTGCGAGTGATTTGTGCCAAAGTCCAGGTTTGTTACATTTTGTTTGTTGTGTCTCTCAAACAGTTTGTCTTTTGTGTTTGTTCAACTCATTTTCTTAAAGCAATTCCAAAGCCAATTGAATTCGAGTTCTACAATTTTCATTGGATAAATTATTAAAATAAAATAATACTATATACAGTATAATTTTGATAATTCGGACAATTAAAAACCAAACACTCTCCGAAATATCGAAATGTCCGGATTACCAAGATTAAAAAAAAATCGATAAAAATACTAATAAAACACCAAATAAACTCATTTTTTTAATTGAATTAGAATTATTTTTGCTTAAACATTTTATTTTTAATATATTTTTTTTTTATTTTTTACGATTTTGAAAGAAATTCGTAATAGTTTGTTTGAAATTTTGTTTCATGTTTGTAGAAATTTTAGATTTCCCCACATTGTACTCCACTGACAGTTGACGAAGTGACTTTATTCGACTTATTTTGTTTCAAGTTTTTTTTTCTGGCACAACGTTCAAAATTTACGGCTTTTTTATTTATAGATGCCATTTGATGTAGTTTACACAGCTAAATTAAACTTTTATAATTAATTAACACCACCTCAATTTATTCAACCTCCTGTTTCACATCTGAACCAGCAAATACAGCATTTTATGAAAGCATATATTTAAATAGAAAACGGGGATGTCCGGATTTTTCGGGTAAATAAAATTTGTGGTGTCCGTATTACAGTAGACTCTGTAGAAAAATCAATTGAGAATAGAATAGAAATCAATGTTCGGATTGCTGCGTTGTCCGCATTAGCGAGTGTCCACATTGTCAAGGTTGTACTGTATAGGTAAAATATTAAATAAAATAAAAATAAAAAAATTGTGAGAGTGATAATTTCAATCATTACATGCATTACGTTATGAAACGATAACGGGAAAACCGAAAACACCTCTATTTCTATAATAGTTCAAGAACTCTGATTATGATAAGATATGGATCGAAATTGAACTTTATAAAAATTAAGAAAGAAATTTATTTTGAATATTTGCGTCGTGTTTCTTAGTTTACTGTTGAATTTAGAAGATATATTGCCAAATAAGCAATGCATGTTGATCGCAGCGAAACCGAAGTTAATCACAAAATTCTTAGCCAATGCAAGCCGTTGCCGAAGGCCGATTATTTTATGCAAAACTCGTCTCCTGACACATATTTAAACAATGTTTTGAGAAAATGTATTCAAATTTAAATGAGCAAACAATTATTGTAGTTGTTTTTTAACAAATTAAAATGATA
Source organism: Melieria omissa (assembly GCA_963971225.1). Taxonomy (NCBI): domain Eukaryota; kingdom Metazoa; phylum Arthropoda; class Insecta; order Diptera; family Ulidiidae; genus Melieria; species Melieria omissa. Next base: position 39,955,538 of record OZ020267.1, read on the forward strand.
ATTTATTTTAATTCTCCGCTCTTGAACGAATTCATTTATGCAAGAATCGCTCTGAATTGTTTTTGAATAGTTAGATTAGGTTAAAAATAGTACATAAAAAAAATAGTCAATTGCTTAGCAAATTTTAACACAAATCTGATTTATTTTTTTCCTCCCAGCACAACCAGTCGGAGAGTGATCGCGTAGTGAGGAAATGGTCCAGTTTCTCGAGTTTCACCGCTTGCGATTACATTGAGTAACAGCCAAAATTTTTCCGAGTTCTAGTAAACCTTTTCTCAAGGAATTTTGAATACTGATCACAACTACGTACTTAGATTTTAGATCGTAACAGCGGTTTGTAAGTAATTGGTGGTTTTTGCTAGGAGGTGTTTTCCACGTTTTTTTTCGTCTTTGAATTTTGATGAAAATGAAAAACGGTGGATATGTTATGCTATGTTAAATTAAAAACGCACATTGAATGAGGAGAAATCTTATAAAAAAATCCAATTTACTATTTTCAGTTGTCGCACTTATCCCTTGCACCAGCCACATGGTTTGTCTCTTGCTCGTACCGAATGCAACAATCGTCCTTCGAACAGATACGATCATCCCACACATAAAAAGATTGATTGATTGATTTAAAAAGGGAATTGTGCACTGAGACGAGACGTGATCTATTGTGTCCATAAGTTTTAGAGAACAACCTCTAATGCCACCGACCTAATGAAGCTTAGTAACTCAGGGGGGTTTAGGTGCTTGAAGTTCTCTTCTGCAAGTCAGTACTGGTCAGGTATTGCCTCCTATTGCAACATGTATGATGTGCAGGAGTCTCTTCTGCTGTCCACAGATCTGTACCTGTTGTAAACCGAAAATAACTGGACCGAAAATAACTGTTATGTTACAATTTTCAAATCAAAAAGGCATAACGAAAACATTTTCGGTGAACTTTTTCAAATATACTATTATGATCGTAATGGCCTAAGCTTCACGAATGTTAAACGCCTTTTAAATTTTAGTTTTTTAATATAAAAGTTAAAATTAACTGTTATTTTGTGCTTTTATCATATCAGGCAAAAATAACGGTTACTTTTTACTTTTATTTTATCGGTCAAAACTAGTTATTTTGTGACTTCTATTTTTTCGGTCAAATATATCAGGCAATTTGAGTTTTTACAAAGGCCTTTTGACCGACTAAAAACTATTGAAACCATTTGTTTCATCGCGCAAGTCCAACCAAGTCTTTTTTCTTTAATAAGGCAGAGTTCACTATTTAATGTCGTCGTACTTATAGAACTTCGCATTTTTTAACTTTGTTTTTTTCATTACCGATCAACGTCATTGAAACTAAACTGTAATCAGTTGTAAAAAGATGTTAAAATTGTTTTTGTTTCGTTTTAGTATTCACAGATTATTTCCTCAAGCAGAACTAACAACAAATTTGTTTTGGTGCAACTTTCGAGCTGATTAGACAATGACAGCGCGGATTAATCGAGTATTGTGCTCTCGCGGCATAGCAATGTTGCTATTTTTGTTAAATTCTCATTTCGCACATAAGATTTGCGATGAATTTTGTTTGAAGTTCTATATGCAATGGACAATTTTTCTATAAAATATACATTTTCTCACATATACTCAGAGCACCAAGTTGAGAATGTTTGCGAGCACCAGTTCGTTGCAACTGGTCATAGCCAATCCAACAATCCAACAACACTGTGACTATTGGCGTAGCGCTCGCTGATCGTATTTGCAATTGTTGTTGTAGAACAAATTTCAACATTTGTAACTGATAAATATGAGGCGCTATTCGAACAACTCTACTGCGCGATAGCGGCCGCTATATGGCACACAGCCAGGCGGTCGTGTGGATATGGAGCTGGAAGGGCGCTTATCAGTTATGGACGATTTTCACGATTGACTTCAAAACAAAGCGCAACTAGTTGCGTTGTGTGCGCTCACTGAGTGTGCGGCGATCGAGCGGAGCAGATGTAAATAAATTCCAGCGTCAATCGGTGCGAAGAAAATGAATCAGATCGGCAGAGTTGGCTTCCTGGGCGGCGGCAAGATTGCGCTGGCCATGGCCAAGGGCTTCATAGCAGCAGGTAAGCTCCCCTACCTTCCGCTTTCTTTAGTTTGCATTGTGCTGATCTGAGCCGTTTAGGCTTAACAAAATCCGACTCGCTCATGGCGAGCGTGCATCCAGCGGACACAGCTTCGCTCCAATCGTTTGAGGTAAGTGCCCATTCAGCGAATGATTTGCGTCTTGTAACGCGTCAACTTTCAGAAAATAGGCGTTGAGACCATCGTTGAGAACGCACCGGTAGTGAAAAAATCAGACATTGTGTTCGTATCGGTTAAGCCGCAAGTGGTCACAAAGGTGCTGGCCGAGGTGAAGACCCTAAGTGAGCGTAAGCTGTTCCTCTCGGTGGCAATGGGCATCACGTTGCAGACGTTGGAGCAGGTAAGTAATCGTCAGATATGCTTATCAATGAGAGCGGCACCCAACCAATCGAGTCTATCGACCGACAGAGTCTGTCGCAGAGCGCGCGTGTTATACGTGTGATGCCCAATACACCTGTGCTGGTACGTTCGGGCTGTTCGGTGTTTGTGCGAGGCACTAATGCCACCAAGGCGGACGCGGGCGTGGCGCAGTCACTGCTGGAGGCGATTGGCACTTGTGAAGAGGTCACCGAAAACCTGCTGGATCCAATTACGGCACTGAGTGGCAGCGGTCCGGCCTATGTGTTTGTACTGATAGAGGCGCTGGCCGATGGCGCAGTGCATATGGGAATGCCGCGTGATCTGGCCTATCGGCTGGCGTCACAGACGGTACTCGGCTCAGGGCATTTGGTGCGCGACAGCAAAGAGCATCCTGGCCAGCTGAAGGACAATGTAACCAGTCCGGCGGGATCAACAGCAGCAGGGCTCAAGGTGTTGGAACAAGCAGGTGGGTAATGATTATATAGCGCATTGTTTTACTTAACAAATAAGCTTAAAATTTACTCCTTCCTTTGCTGACCTTAAACCAATGTCAACCGCCTTGAATGCTTTTCACATTATTTTCCATTTTTAGGCTTTCGTGCGGCTGTCGCTGAAGCAGTAGAAGCAGCCACAATTCGTTGTCGTGAGATTTCTGGTCAATAATCCAAAAGCATTCGTTCGTTGTGTGTAAAATTGAAGTATAATTTTAACTTATTCAACACTGTACATTTAAGCTGTTCATCTAGAAATAATTTAAATAAAGTGTAGCGCCGCACAAGCGGTCGGTCTTCAGAATTTCTTGCGTTTTTTGAGACGTGCCAGTTCGTTGAGTTCGCTCTGCTGCACAGACGCCTCTTGGTAGATGCGTTTGACTTTTTCCTTGCGCTCCAAATCACTGTAAAAAACAAATAATAAGTCAAAAGTAAATAATTTAATTTAATTTCAAAATAATTTAATTTTTTTTTTTTAAAGGTTTAAGTTACTCAATAATTCTCGTCATCGAGTAACTTAAACCTTTAAAAAAAAAAATAATAATTTAATTTCAAAATGTTCAGCTGACCTTTGAATTTGTTGTTGAATGCGAATCTTCTGCAGAAACTCGGTGTCGCGACGTATTTCGCGCACCGCGCCCTTTGTTTCACGTCTTATTTTGTGTATCAGTTTGGTCTGCTCCTCCTTCTCCTTCGAGAGTTTCGGGCGGCGCTTGTCGTCGTACACGGTCTCAATACGCGGCTCCAACAGTCGCAGTGCTTTTGGTTTCTTCGCCGGCGGCACAAGCTTCGTCAGTTTTTCCGAGGCAACACGCTCCAGCGCCTGTTGTGCTGCTGCGCAATTCTGCTGCACAAACGCTGGATACACATCCAGTGGAATACGCTCCATCATTTCCAAAAGCGGCACTGCGAAATAATTGCTGCCAACATTCTCCTCGATATTGCTGATTGCATCCTTGATCATCTTAAGCGCCGTATTCAGCGCTCTGATCTTGAAGTCTGCCGAAAAGGTGCTTGTCACCAGGTCCTCGCTTCGCAACAGCTCCTCTTCGGTGTCCGCCTTCGCTGCGGTTTCGCCAATTGTCAGCAGTTTACTCATGGGACCAGTGCTTTGGAAGGGCGGCACAATTTTTAGCGTTTCAATAGGTCGTTTGGGTATGCTCAAAAAGATGATGCCGAGCAGGTAGTTGAAGGCGGCCGGCAGAAACCGCTTCGACTGCCGTGAGAATTCCAGTGCCACTGTGACGAGGAACAATCCGCCCGCCACATCATCGCGCGTGCGTACACGTGCCTTCGAGAGTACGTGCTGCATGAATATGTAGCACGGCGTTACCACCGGATGCCGAAAGTCAGAGGTGCTCAGGTAATTCGAAATCAACTTGAAAAACACCAGCGTCTCCAGCGGCGGAAAATTTTTTGGATTTTTGCGGTATTCCGCATATTTCTCCTTGATAACATCCAGAAGTGTGGTGGACATGCGTTCCGGATTCAGTTGAACCAGGTCGAACAGGTGCGGATTCAGCTTGTCGAGTATCTTAAACTTTAGCGCAACATCATCCTGGGTGGCACCAGAGAAGCACTCGTTTATGTACTGCAAAAGAAAGGCGAACAGTTTCACCACTTTCTCCCTGTTGACGCCGTCCAATTTCGGATGATTGCACTTAATCAGACGCTCCACTATGGTGGCTTGTTCTGCGGGTGTACGCTCACTCAACAGTGTGTTGAAACTCGCATATGAATCGGGCAGATCTATTGTGAAAGGCAAATCCGAGACTTCAGTCGATTTAGTTTTGGGCCCTTTAACTTTAGCACCATTGCCATTCGATTGTGCTTTCATAGACTTTTTCTCATCTATTGAGCAGTCGTTTTCGCCCTGTTCTGCATCCGTTTCAGAGTCGGACTCTTTCAAATCACTCAAATTGTCCTCATCGTTTTCGGAACTGTCATCATTGTCCTCGCCGTCTTCGTGTTCCCCTCCTGATTCGGCACTTTGTTCCTCTTCACTGTCCTCTTCTTCGCCGCTCTCCGCTTCACTGTCGACTTCGCTGTTATCGACGTTACTTTCTTCATCGTCTCTCGCTTTGTTACCATTTTCAGTGGTGTCTGTGGCTAGTTCACCTGAAGTTTACAACAATTAACTAAAATTAAATATTCAAATAAAAAAACCCTCTTTACCATTTAAATGGTACGCCAGTGTTCCTTCTTCCTCTTCCTCGGCATTAGCAAAATAACCATCGTCAAGCGCATCCGCCGAGCGGTGCTGCGGTCGCTCTGCTGCCGCTACATTTTCGTCGCCTTCCATACGTCTTATGCGTTCTCGCTCCAATTGTTCCAAGCGCTCTTTCTCTCTTTTCGCCAGCTCTTCCTCGGACAGCAGCTTATCAGTGACCACTCCTCTGGGCTCGAATATCATTTCCCTCAGCGCTTTGTCGTAGTCATCAGGTTTCGGCTTGGCCAGCATTTCGCTCTTGGACATCTTTCCCACCAGCCCTAGCAGCTCCTTGTAGTTCGAGTCCAACTTTGCCGTCAAATCGTGAACCTCATCCTTCTCCTTGGCAAGTTCAAGCTTGCGCCGCTTCTGCTCTATTATCATTTCCTCAATTGCTGCTTGGCGATCTTTCGTTTGCGTGGGATCGCCACCAAAGTGCGCCGCCTCCGTAAAGTTCGCTACAATGCAACAACACACAATGCTCAAGAAATTTCAATAATGCTCTCTGAAAGCACATCAACATACCATCCAACTTGGCATCGTCCTCCTCCTCACTATCGGAGCGTACATCGCGAAACTGCTCAATCTCTTCCAGTGTCTGACCACGATGCGTGAGTATCTCGTCATCGTTTAGATTAAACCTGGACGCCTTGCCCTGCTTGATTTGCGACAACTTCTCCGCCAAAAAGCGTGCATTCAGCACATCTTCACTCAGCTGTGCACCGTTTTGCAGCTTACCAATTCGCCGGTCGCGGAATTGATTCGTCTTGTGCTTCTCCTGGTATTCCACCGCCAGTGTCTGCTTGCGCTTCTTTACTGCCTTGGCACGCGACACGCCCGGTAAGCCCTTGTCATGCTTGCAGGTGCGACCCAAAATATGAAACTTTTCTTTATTTACGTGAACCTCGAAGGGATTCAACTTCTTGGACGCGGTTGTGACATCGGCAAAAGGATTCGCATTGGCAGCGGCATTGGCTTTCTTTGCATAGACTGTGTCAGCGCTGGCCTTTTTGTTCTTTTTTGCTTTGGCCATAATTGTTTATTTTATAAATATGCGGAAAATTGCTGTTTATTTCGGCTAGAAGGTAATGAAAACTTTGACAATTTAACCACACGTGGAAAATGAAGAGTTGTAGGGAACGTGCAAAGAAATTGAACGCCTCAGGGTTGCATTTTTATGTTCCAAGTGAGTGGCTGTTTTAACTAAAGAGTTGTTTTGTAGTTTTGAAGAATGGACAACCACTTTAACGAACATACAATTTTTACCATTTCCCCACAAATTTGAAGATGTTTCTGCTTCTAAAAAATGCTTATTAAATTAGTAAATTGAAATAATGTTGCTCACTAAATGGTACCCTGGCAACCATATTCAGAGTTGTTCAATGCAACCGTGCACTGCAAAATAGATATAGTTGTATTGCATAGCTTCGTGGAAAATTTTTCATTTGTCGAAGCGGACGTGGAAAAATATGCAAATCTTGTACAAAATTTGCATTCAAGAATAAAAAACACATTGGAAAAGTGAAAAGAAACATTGAGAGCATTGAATGAGTTTAACTCCGCTGCACATGGCCGACCGAATGCAGCCGCCTCAGAAAGGCGAGAACGGGAATGGCGAGCGTGATTATCGCGAAAGGGGGGCGCGTGGAAAAGAGGCGGAGCGCTCCCGTTCGCGTTCGAAAGACCATGGCCGCGATCACAAGGACAAAGATAAAGAACGAGAAAAGGATCGGAAAAAGCGGTGAGTTATTTCACAGTAATCTTATGTAAGCGACGCATTTTCTAATTAGTGGCTTTATTTAGGGAGCGCTCGCGCGAGAAGGAGCGCCACCGAGAACGCGAGACCAAAGAACATGAACGGCGCCGCGATAGTCGCGAGCGCGATACTGATCGTCGCAAGAAGGAGCGCGGCGATCGCGACAAGGACAAAGATCGTCGTCGTGATAGTCGAGAGCGTGATCGTGATCGGGATCGGGATAGGGAACGTGAACGTGATCGTGATCGCGATCGCAACTCGCGTTCGCAGCGCAGTCGTTCGCATACGTACGACGACTACGAGGGCCGCCGGAAGCGTATTTCGCCCAGTCGTTCCAATCGACATGATCGTGATCGCGAGCGCGAAAGGGAGCGTTCCCGAAGCCGCAGCTTTGAGCGGCGTCGGCGCGAACGGGAACGCGACCGTGACCGCGAGCGGAATAGCCGAGATCGCGAGCACAACCGCAGTCACATGATGGATATGGAATCGCGCGACACTCGCGAAGTGAGGATGGAGCCCATTAAGGAGGAGTCGCGCGATCATCGCTTTGATCTCACACAAACCATACAGGAGTTGATGAACAGCACCACGTCGACAAAGAACTTTGCGGCGCTATTCAACTGCACGAACAGCAATGACTCGTGCAGCAATGGGCCATCGGAGAACTCGCGTAAGTTGTGAATCTGTTTGCCTGATTAATTGGTTTTCAATGGTTTTGGCATTATTTCAGAGGACGGATTGGAGCGCAAGCGACGCAGAAAGTCGCGTTGGGGTGGCACTGAGAACGACAAAACCTTCATACCGGGCATGCCGACCATCCTGCCCTCTACGCTGGACCCTACACAGCAGGAGGCGTATTTAGGTAGGGTGCAGCTGGCGTCTGTCAACGCCACCTTAGTTCGTAGGCCATTTCGCACTTTCAAGCTCCAATTTAACTGTTATATATGCCAACTAGTTCTAAGTATATAGTGACACATTTAAACCAATCATAATGAAATACAGCCAGATCCCATAGAACCGCATACAAAGAAACAGATCTACCGTAGAGCGTTGCGCAACGACAGTAGCGTGTTGAAGCGAGACCACCGACAGCAGCTAAACGAATGCCAAAATTGTTGGAAATTCTTTAATGCAACCATTTTTATTAACTTATCGTTTTCTTTGAAGGCAATCCAGAAAAAACGGTTAAAAATGTGGGCGCCGTGCGCGTTTAGTTGGAAATGCATAATTTGTTTACTTTTCATTTAGCAATTTCTTTGAAAACAACTACACTAACCAAACGGTCTCTAATCAGAATTCAAGGTTTGGCAGCCTGCTTTCTTCAGTACTTCAGTATGAGTAGGACGTACGGAACCGTGTTGCAAAAGCGAGCGAGCCTTTCTTAAGCAACCCTTACGGACTCTTAATTTAACCATTGATTTATCTTATGTGCAATTTTCAGTTCTTAGCGCATAACTCAAATCGCTAACACTCAATTCGCACAAGAATTTACAATAATCCATTAATTGTTTACTATCCGAAACGACGTAAGTATCTCCCAGGCAGAAGCAGGTGTCGGCGACGTTCGGTGAAGCATTTTGCATACTCTCCACCTGCCCACGCATCTACTCGAAAAGTTGTTGAAACCATGCCAACATATCCAGCAATCTGCATATACACAAACGATTATTTACGATTCAAAAAGTGTCGATAATTTCTAATTTTATTTGTACTTAATAACCACAGCCCATTCACTGTCGCATTTTTGACTAATATCGAGGCTTGCCCTCGATTTTTCTCTTCTTTTTTCTAATCCGTTCTACTTGCAGTGCAGTTGCAAATTGAGGAAATTAGCCGTAAGCTGCGCACCGGAGACCTGGGCATACCGCAGAATCCCGAAGAAAGGTTTGAACCACTTTATGAACCAACACTCTATCAAAGTTGTTCTCTTATAACTCTACAGCGGGTACGGAGCGTGCCGTCCGCATGCTAAGCAGAGGCAACACGTGCTTCGGCCGGCGAATTACCGTCGCACGCTACAACGGTAGCAAGGATTTAAACAGGTTTACGTGGCGTCCTCGCCCAGCCAGGCGTCACTTTTTTTTTTGATAATTTTAACTTTTTTTTAGCATAAAGTATATCTAGTTTGCTCTCAGAATGTAATTAGAAGTGTAATTATATGTTAGACTTTGTGCCTGTATGATGAGAAGAATTTCAGTTAGAGTGCGCACAACTTTTGGGAGACTATAGGAAAAGCTTTCGATTGACTCATACTAGATTTGCTGCAAATTCGAAATAATTGAAGTCCTAAACGAATATTTCTGGTTTCTATTTCATTCTTATTTCATACTTGTGAGTTTTTGCGAAATCAAAGCATTTGAATTATTTTTGGAAAACAGTGATTAAAGAATAACACAATCAGCAATGAGTTGAACAGAAATACAAACAAAAACTAAAAAGAAAATTTAACATGGGAGACGACCAATTTATTTGTTTTAAGTGAATTAATGAAATCAATACTCAGTCACATAACATCACAAGTGTCATAGAATGTCATTTTAATGTAATTAACTGTCAATTGTTCAGAAATTGTCATCACTAACAGAAAGAGTATAGATTGCGATTTATTGGTTTAAATTATTATAACATTTCAAAGATTGACTGATTTCTGATTCCACCCCATGGCAAACAAATATTAGTAGGTTTTTGGGAAATACAAAGTTCAAGAAGTTTCATTTGTTGGATTGTTTTTGTTATACACATTTTTGTGTTAAAAACCAAAATAAATAAATTTTGTTACGTTATTGAAAAATCAGAAGTCAGTCGATATAATATCATAAGTTGATTGAATTCATATTTTAATTGTATATCAAATAATTGTTTACTAATAAGGAGCACACAAATTTATTTATTGAATCATGAATTCTGTATAATTTTTATAATCTAATTTTGGCATTGTCTAATAATTTCGTATTTGATTCTCGATCACTCGAAATGAGCAACGAACTGAAATTTATTTATTCAAAAATTGGTTTATTCAACACATCACATCTGATTTGTTACGATTATGTTTGTCAGGAAATATGAATTGATTGCCAATTCTTTGACACTGTGCGCAATGCAAAAACAAACGAAAAACCAAACAAAATAATGTTAATTTGAAATTCATGAATCCAGAAAGTGTTGTCCTTGCTGTGACGGTAAATAATACAGTTGTGCAATTTTCCGCATTTGTTGTTCTTGTTAAAAGGTCAATAACACTAATCGAATTCTTCCCTTAATTGAATTAGGTGCCATAACATAGGAATTTGCGATGACAAGGGCTGGGCGCCCTCGTGTAAGCACCAAAACTCCGGATATAATCACTCACAGGCTAACTAATTTCAATAGAATTCTATTAATTATGGCAACATTTTCTATTTTTCATGGCCAAGAGCAGAAAATGAGCCAAGAGCTAAAAGCTTAGATTGCAGTGAGGCACAAACTGCACGAACTGCACTGAGAACGCTGACTGAGAAATAGAAAGGGGTACTGCAGCGGTACACACCGAAATGCGCCATTGATTCATTAATAAGTGCTATTAATCAAAATTCTTCTCTTTCGCCCCCAGCAGATTGAATTTAATGTAATCTCTTCAAACGTCTAATAATCAAATAGCTAATCATACCAATTGACTTTTCAGGCTACACATAGGACTTACCGCCTAAGTTTATTTTTACGTATTATCCCAATTGTATTGAAAATGTTCGATTGCATTGTTCGGCGGCAGAGCGGCGCAGCTCCACTGCCATTGCACGCCAGTGCGTTCGGCCGGGAATCGCTGCGTGCGCTTGCTGCCACGCCATGTTGTAATGTCTACCTCACCACCGATCTTTTCTCTTTTTGTATTTCTCCGCAGATCACCGTCCCCTGAGCCGATCTACAGTTCTGATGGCAAACGCTTGAACACGCGTGAGTTTCGATTCCGCAAGCGTCTGGAGGAGCAACGTCACCAGCTCATCCAGAAGATGCAGAGCGTCAATCCAGAATTCAAGCCACCGGCTGATTACAAGTGAGATGGGGTTGCTTAAATTTCGCCATGTTTCTTGTTTGTTACTAATAAAAAAACTTTGTAATCGCTAGGCCGCCAGTGACACGCGTGAGCGATAAGGTCTTGATACCGCAGGAGCAGCATCCGGACATTAACTTTGTCGGCTTGCTGATTGGACCGCGCGGCAACACGCTGAAGGCCATGGAGAAGGAGACCGGCGCGAAAATTATTATACGTGGCAAGGGCTCCGTCAAGGAGGGCAAGGTGGGCCGCAAGGACGGGCAGCCGCTGCCGGGCGAAGACGAGCCGCTGCACGCCTTTATTACCGCGCCGAATTTAGAGGCCGTCAAGAAGGCAGTGGACAAGATTAAGGACGTTATTCGGCAGGGCATCGAGGTGCCCGAGGGGCATAACGATTTGCGTCGCATGCAGCTTCGCGAGCTGGCACAGCTCAACGGCACGCTGCGCGAGACCGACTGTCCGCGCTGCACCAACTGCGGCTCCACGGAGCACAAGTCCTGGCTGTGTCCCGACAAGCCGAACGTCACCAACAGCATTGTGTGCACTGCTTGTGGCGGTGCCGGCCACATCTCTAAAGATTGCCGCAGCAAGCGGCCCGGCTCCATGTCGGGCGAGGACGCCACCGAAGACTCGCAAGCGAAGATCGACGAGGAGTATATGAGCCTGATGGCCGAGCTGGGCGAGGGACCACCGCCGCCCGCGCAAAAAACGATTGCCGATCCGTTGGCGCAAGTGCACCTCAATCGCGGCTACAGCTTGTTCGATAAGAAGCCTGCACAGCAGCAGGCCATACAGGCGCCACCACCAGTCATCACTCAGCCGGCCATGCCCACGTCACCCTTGATTCCGGGTGCTCCGCCGCCACCAATCCCGCCAGCCTGGGCTGCGCCGGCTGCACCGCCAATTCCTCCCCTAATACCACCTCCATGGATGGGTGCTGCGCCACCACCGCCACCGGGCGGAGAGTCAATTAATCCGCCAGTGCCTGGCGCAGCGTTGCCGCCGCCGCCACCGGGCACGGGACCAATGCCGCCCTTGATGCCGCCACCGCCAGGCACACAAGCGCCGCTGCCGCCATGGTCGCCACCGGGCGCCTCGTCAGGTTTGATGCCACCGGGCTACGGAGGATGGGGTGGGGGGTACATGCCAGCTCCACCCTGCGCACCGCCGCCGCCGCCCTGTGCGCCGCCACCACCTGGACTGCCGAGCTTGGCACAGCCGCCGCCTCCTCCGCCGCCAGCCAACTGAGCGACGGGCGACAACGCCACTTTTCAAGAATATCGACTGTACTCTGTATGAGCTTTGGCGTCAATTCAACCGAGAGCGGTTGGTAAAAACAGATTTGAATTTTTCTCTTCAATTACCTAAAAGCTATATGCACTCAAGGCATGAATTGAACTGCATTCATAATGAATGCAAACCAGTGCAAAGCGACAGCAGGATTTAATTGCGCAGTTGGTAGGCCCAGACACACTTAGAAGCTTTTGACTCTACAATAACGACCGTTCTTTTGATTAAATAAAATATGTTTGTAACTTGTACGAACAACTCTCTTCAATAAAGATATAATTTAACCCGTAGAACTTCGCTGTTGTTCCACTGTCCGAATATTGTTCTAATTTCTACAAATAAATTCTCTCCAATTCGTTCGAAAGGACTTTTTAAGTTGGTATATTTCATTCACGCCACTTGAAATTATTTTAAAAATGAATTAAATTTGAAATGTGAATTTGAGTTAACAAAGGCGCTACAAGCCCCGCTGTACAACGCAACGCTTAGCCGTGTTTGTTGAAGTATTCCTTTGAGTCCGCAATGTCCGGCTTGATGGTGTCCGGGTTGCCCTCAGGATGCCAATTGGCAGGACAAACTTCACCGTGTTTGGCCACGAACTGGAATGCCTTGATCAGGCGCAGCACTTCGTCTACGGAGCGGCCCACGGGCAGGTCGTTAATCGAATACTGCCGCAGTACGCCATTGGGGTCGATGATGAAGGTGCCGCGCAGCGAGATGCCCTCGCTCTCCAGCAGCACACCATAATCGTTGGAGATTTTCTTGGTCAGGTCGGACAGCAGCGGATAGTTGAGTCCGCCCAGACCGCCCTCCTTGCGTGACACGTTGCACCAAATCAGATGGCTGAAGTGTGAGTCCACCGACACGCCCACCACCTCGGTGTTCAGATCCTTGAATTCCTTAATGCGTTCGCTAAATGCAATAATCTCTGTGGGGCAGACAAAGGTGCTGCAAACAAAGGTACAGGGTACAAGCGTTAATGCAAATTATAACATTCAACTTGAGTTGCACTTATGCGGCACTTACAAATCTAGCGGGTAGAAGAATAGTACCAAGTATTTGCCCTGGAAATCGGACAATTTTATCTCCTGAAAGTCATTGCCCACCACCGCGAGTCCTTTGAAGTCCGGCGCTGGCTTCTGTACTTGCACGGTCAGAAGTCTGGGGCCTGTTGTGCGATAAGCAACAGAACAATCAGATTAACATGAATTGCAAAAATCCAACTAAACAGCTGTGGCAGCTAATTAGGTCGTAATTTGCATGACCCGCACCACACACACACACACACATAGGATGACTTACTCTGATGCAGCAGCCGGCTGGAGAAACTCTGTTGTCGGACCGTTCTCTTGCAAAGCAATGGTGCCTTTATTTGCGACGCCACCAACAAAACACGATGCCGGAAAGAAATTGAAAATATCAACAAGTTACGTAACTCTGCGTGCCAAATACTGGACCGGCTTAGCGATGACAACTTACATTCCGGCAGAGTGTGCGTGCAATAAATGACATCTTTCCCGGCTTTCGATTTTTAATTTCCTATTAAACTGTACAATTTTGATTGCTATTTACGTTTTTGCGGCAAAATTGCTGAAGCCAAAATCGCCCGGCACTCCTGGCATGCACAAAATTGCAGAAAAATAGTGCCTCGGCGCAGCGACTTTACAGCTGGGACGGCCTTCAATGTTTTTGTTGTAAACGTCAAAAGTTGGCTGTGTTTAGTTGAAAACATAAGGGCAGCATCTGAGCGGTCGCTACATTTGGAAATGTTCACATTGCTAGACTGGCAACTAAGCACAGTGGAGGCACATCGATTGGGACGGTGGATAATTGACTGATTTTGTGTGTTTTGAAAAGATTTTTTTTAATGAAAAACTTTTATGTAAATATGCAAGTGAATGTATGGATGAATGGAAGACATTTTCCTGTGTTTGATGAAAATAATAAAAAAGTTTTAATTAAGAATCTATACAATGTCTGGATGAAAAGAAAACCTGAAAGATGGGGAAGGACACTGAATTTCTAAAATGAATGGAATCACAATGAACCCAACAGGGTCCAAGAATACAAGTGCATGCCTCATACACCTCTTTTATAACCTAACCTAACCTAATCTAACCTAACCTAACCTTACCTAACATAACATAACCTTACCATACATAACAAAGCGCATGGCTTCGGTAGGTTCGTTAGCCTTCAAATACAGGAGTTCTTTGAGTGTTAACACTAGAAACACCAAGGTGACGGTTTTTATTTTTAAAATATCTGTATTTTCTTAGGTATTTCTATCCAATTTTACTTTGATGACTTTTATTTTTTTACAATTACATTTAGCGAAATTCGATGTGCACTCTTTGGAATATCAGCAAATATGTCGCACACCCACTTCAAAAGTGACACAACTAAAATTTTTAATTTTCGGGTTTATGTGTTAATACTGTGCACAATGCATCTATCTACCAATAAGCAAAAGCTCAGTATATTTTGTTTTTGTTAACTGTTGCCAAAATGCAGTTAGTTCTCTCTTTATGTCGAGAAGTTTGATGCTATTTAATCGCTGCAGCTCAATGCAAAAGAGTCCTAACTCAAATTTTGACACTTTTTACGAAATAAATTTTTGTTGAAGTTCATTTTATGTAAAGTTGTGACAATTTTAGTATATATTTTCAAATAAAAAAATTAATTTCCAATTTTCAAAATTTTTCTTTCAACTTTTTAACTGCCATTCATAATTATTAAAAAAGCAAAAGTGACATAACTTAAAATAATTTGGTAATTATTGAATTAAAATATCATCAAAAAAGTTACAACTCACAATTTTGGATTTTATAGTGTAAAATAAAAAAAAATCTTTGTAATTTATCCTAAAGCTGTAGGGATTTTCTGCTAAACGGTCTATACGTTATTTAAAAAAATGTTTATTCAGCTCAAAAACAGTTTTTTGCGTTTCTTGTAAAATTAAAAGTTTTTAGTTGTGCCACTTTTGTAGTTGATGTGCGATGTGTCTTTGTAGGCATAAATAACTTGCGGTCTTTCTAGTGTTCAATAATGAAAGTTACCAGCAAGAAACTTTTGTAAAAACATGATTATTGAATACTAATAAATAGTCTTAGGATTCGGTTATCGTTTCAAAAAATTATATTGGTGTTTAATTTGAAGATATCTGCCGCCTTGAGAAGAACCTATGTATTTGAGGGTTAAAGTTCTACCACCACATTTGACTGTTGTAAGGTTTTAACATGAACATCAGGTTTTCAGAGATTCGAATTTTAATATTTTATATTTTTACTTCACAGAAGGGAGAAATGGAATTTTCCTTCACGATCCTGTCTCCCATCATAGGTGACATTATATTTGAAGATCGCAAAACGCATATAATGAAGAAGGATCAATGAATAATATAGCAATAATCAGCACAACAACAAAGCAATAATATTTGTGGTCAAACGCAATAACCGCTTAAGTAGACTTAAGAAGAAATTGAGTTATGGATGCCACCATGTTCCCCCGATTGTGCTCTACGTTTGTGTAAAATCGGGTAGTTTGTAACTATAAAATAAGAAAAGTTATTAATAAAAACCTATTCGCGTTACTACTTTTATCAAATATGCGCCTAAAACTTTAAAGCGAGATTGCTCGAAACAGCAATTTTCGACTTGGGCATTTATTGGTTTTGACCACAGATATATGAACAGCTCTGACCTAAATCACTGTTGATCTGGGTCAATTAAATCAAGTTTTTGTTTTTTTAAGACTGAAACTAGAATTGACTGCAGACGTATTTTGGTTACATAAACATTACGTATTAAACACATTCAAAGCAAACATTACCCACTGTAAGAATATATTTCGAAAGCACCTAAATCAATCATTTTATATGTTACAAACCAACATTGACTGCGGTATTGAAATAATCAAAATCAGATCCCTATCTCTCCCCCAAAATGTCTCCGTTCCACACATGTGTGTGTGCGTGTGTGTCTTTTTTATGCATGTAGGCGTCTGGCTGCCACACACACACACAAACAAATGCACCTGTAATGAAATGCGAAGGCAACTCATTATCTCTCTCCCAGCACAAATAATTTTGATTTGTGAACGCTTACGCACGCGTGTATAAGTGAATGTGTATGTGTGTGTGTGCGTTGGTACAAAAGCGCCGTAGACGTTGTCGGCGCATAATGAGAAAATTTGCTTTTCGCTTTTTCGGCGCATACCAAAGTTTGTGCTTCTTACTTTTGTTATGAGTGCGAATACGCGCACAAAATTACGCAGCCCACAAGAGGAACACAGGAGGAAACAAGCTCATTAAAAGCAAATTTCCATCTACAGCAAAATGCGAAAGAAAAAACAAGCCAAAGCAAAAGCAACACAACAAAAACATCTAAAAAACAGTTACAACACACAGCACCACCCATTGAAAGCCAAAGCAGCGCCCTACCAACACACGCTCACACATAGTGAAAGACACACACACACACACATACAAAAACAAACACACACGTCAACCCATCAACGGCACCATCGACATCACATCACACAAAAGCAACAACAAAAACGCATTGCCTCAATTTGCGCGCACTTCCATCAACACCAATGCCGCCGCCACCGCCATTGCCAGTCATCGCGCGCCATGTTAGCCTCAATCCGCCGCCCGCCATTCGACCGCCCACCCCACACGCCCAGGCAGCGTAATTACAAAATTACTTAACTTGCTACTTTCCCAGCAGACACTTTGGCGTAATTTGCCCAAATTACAAATGAAAAGCGGCGAAAACGCAAAGAGCGCCAAAACGCCGACAAAAATGGCGGCCCCACTCGGCTCGCATGTAAATGGAAATGCTTGTATAGGTGTGTGCGTGTGTGTGTGTGCGAGTGGGTCGGTGGGTGCGTATTCTCATTTGGTGCGCGCCAAACGGGGAGCGGGGATAATTGCAAACATGGGAATTGCCTAATTGCTTCAAGTAAGTGCTTCGACGCATTCAACGCGTACGCCAGCTTAATTTTTCCCCCTCATCTTTGCTTTGCTGTGTTGTGTGCGGCTGGCAATATTAAAGGCTGAAATTGTGTGCTACGCACAATTCGCACATGTTGATTATGTTTTTGTTGTTTTTTTTTTTGGGAAAAAGCATTAAAAGGATTTCGCTACATTATTAGACTGTCTGTGTGTCTCGGCGGCGTTTCGCAAGAGACAATTGGAATTGGACATTGTTAATGCAGTAGAAGCCGGTAGAATACAGTCGATTAGATCGTTTTGAGGGTCTTTGTGGGAAGCATACTCGGAAAGATATTTGGTCCATATTTGTGGTGGGGTTTGTGTTGAGTAGTGTATGAACAGCGAAGATGGGGCCTGGGCCATGTTTGATCAAATGTACCAAGAAGAAGCTTTAGGGAGACAGACATAAGATGAGGATGGTCAAGTCTTTGGCAATGCTGGGTCAACCACCTTTTTTTTATTGGTTTAACCCTTTCGGGACGGAGTTAAATTTTGAAAACCAAAATACTCTTGGTAGAAATGTTCTCATGCTATGAAAATTGAATTGAGGCTAATTGTGTTGCATAGCTAATTCGAATAAGTATTTTTCGTGGGTCATAAGATCTAAATAATTATTTTGAGAGGCCTTAAAAACTTGCTGGTACGTATTATCCCAGTACTCTCGAAAGGGTGAAGTTACTCTGGACAGAAAATTATCTGGCCGATTCGTGCAGAATAAAAAACCATTCACAAAGGTAATACAAATTAAAGTTTTAAGTTGATTTGATGTGTGATCAATTTCCACCTGGACAATCTTGACTGAGAGGTGAGTATAAGATCTCCATTGTTTTGTCAGAGGTCCATTTTGATTTCAGTGAGAAAGACGGCAGTCGCCGTAACTCAGCTGGCTAGTGCGTTGGGCCGCGAGTCAAATGCGACGCACGAATCCAGGTTCAACACTCCGTTGCGTTAACACCCAAAAAAAAGAAAAACAACAATTTTTCTTTCGGCGGCTGTCCTCTTAGCAGGAAATGGAAAACCTCTGAGAGTAAAATTGCCTATGAAAAAGCTCCCAACTCGCCGTTCGGAATCGGCATAAAACTGTAGGTCCTTTCCAACCTTGTAAAAAATTCGCACGCACAACATGGATGGTTGCTGGTAGCTAGGCCTTAGTCTCGTAATCGGGCTGTCGTGCCAGTCAAGAAGAAGAAGAGGAAGACTAGACAAGTCCCTGTCGACCCACCTTTTCAATTGCTTAAGTCCAAAGGTTGAAAATGAAAAAACATATATTAAGTTTTATTATAAACATTTCACACCGAAACAGAACATAAAGTAAACAATAACAAAATCAATATTTAGTCGCTTGTTATGACATGAATCAACGAAAGGATATCGCGTTGACATTCTGCAAAAGTTTTTCAAGGCACTGGACTTGTCGATTCTATCGTCAAAACTTGTCCGGGAATGCAGAAAAATCCTTACAGAGCTGGTCCATCGGTTCAGAGTTACCCTGTCAGGGTGCCAGGGCACAACAACATCGACGGGAACGAACGAGCCGGTGCCCTGTTTCGAAGAAGCTCCGCTCTTGATGAGGGTGCGGCGCTGACGGTTCACGTCCCACTGGGCTCAAGAGTAAGTTCTCCAGATCTTGGACTGCCGACAATCCTTCAACAACTTAGCTACACGCTCCAAAGTCTCATTACTCTGGGTGCCAGGGCACAGGGGCATTGTAGGCAACTGCGGGGCGGACAAACTAGAGCAGACACATTGCTCGCTGATGCCTCGTCCTTCCTCTCAGTGGGAGCTCCTATTGCATCGATTAAATTGATCGATCTAACCTTTCGACTAACCTGGCCTTCCTATAACATGAAACGGACTAAACAGCTGCTTAACCTTAGCCGTCACTCAATAAGCACAACGGTCTCGGTGCTCACGGGTCATTGTCTTATGGGTTAGCATGCAGAGAGACTGGGATCCAACGACTACTATCGAGGAAGCGGGTCCGAGGAGGAGACCGTACTCCACCTGTGATGTCAGTGTCCTTCATTAGCCAGAAGAAGACTTAAGTCTCTCGGCTCAGCTTTCTTTACTAGTCTAACCGAACTATCGCCTCTGAATATCAGGGATATAGCCAGGTTCATAACGGAGTCTTTTTGGTTCTGAGCGCTGTAAGGGGGAGAAGCACCATCCACTGTGGTATCACAATGAGCCATAAGATGTGCTTAAGTGAGGTTCTCACGTAGGAGGCTGCCACTACAACCTAACCTATCCTAGGATCCCCAAGGACTTCTTTGTGAAAGCCATCACTAGATGACAGAGGATGGATTACTGCAAAATCAGCAAATCGCTTTGACCTACATACCATAAAAACAGAACAAGAAAGCTCTTAAACAGGGTCCGTGGGATGTGACAAGACTGACCGCGGTCATCAGTTTCCAGGTCATCAGTTTACATTTCAGCGTTTCGAGGCAATAGCGAAGTGCTCCGTAAACTCGCTACTTGCCTTCATTAACCTCTCGGACTGGATATAGAGGCTATATAGTCCAGAAGACAGCACAACAAAAATACCCAGGCGTGGATCCAGAAAAATATTTCGGGGGGGTTTTAAAAAGTAATTCTTTAATATTTATAAAATGCCTTTTAATTTGTATGTAGTTTTATAGTCGATCCAAATATTTCTGGGGGGGTTCAACCCCCAAACCCCCCTGGATCCGCCACTGAAAATACCTAATAGTATCTACCAGGAATAGTGGTAAGAAAACGGTACCTTCGCGCCAATTGCCACTGGGACCAACCAACCATTATAGTTGATAGATAAATTACAAATTCCAAAATCTCTATTTTTACTCACACATATGTACACATACACATGTCTTTTTGGCATTATGCATGCATATAAAATTTAAAAGAAAAACATATAGCAAACCCATTTGGGCAAAGCAACCCAACAGTGAAATTCCCTAACGCCTCCCATAACGCCATTATCTGTCGCTTTGGCGCACATGGCGAACGTCAGATGTTTTGCCAATAACATCGCAAAGATGCATTTAAATATGCAAAATCTCTGCACTTGAGAACAATGACAGGATGCTGCTGAGCTCGGCGGACAGCGAACCAGCACACACGCGCGCGGACAAAAGCATTCAGATCAGTGGACGCTTTGTTTTCTGCGTCCCGGCGCAGAAAATATGCCTCGGACGTTCGAACGTCGACGTCGACATCGTTGCCGCCATTGTGTGTGCGAGCCCAACGATGAGCCGATTTGTCGAATTAATAGATTATGCAGCAAAGCGCGGAGCGCGGGGCGCAGTGCGCGCTTTGTGCCGCCGTTGGTTGCCGTTTTATGTGGCATTTACCTTTGTGCCGAGTGTGCGTTAGCGGTAAATATTTTGCTAACAAATTTCCATTTAGGTGCAGCGGCTCCTACACGCTGGACACTGCGGACTTTCTTGCTTTCGGCGCGTTTATTTTGTTGTTTGAATCAGCATCTTACCACAATTTCATAAGAGCATTTATACTTTTGTGTTGTTGTTGGTATTTTGTTGGCAATTGTTCAGCGGCACCCTCGTCGTATGTGCCAGCACAATTGAATTTTTTTCTCATTCCGTAGTTTCAGATTAGGCCGCTTTCGCTTTTTCGGCTGCGTTTCTTTCATGTCGGTGCCGTCTTTGAAGCCGATAATATCGATTTGTATGTTTTTTCGATGTTGTTGTTGTTGTTGTTTCGTTGCTGATAATTTCAATTGATTGCTCATTTCGGCGCAATTATCTGGCGAGCTAACGACTTGTCATGATGTGGAACAATAAAAAAGGAAAATTCTGCATATGAGAATAAGAGATAGTTTTCGTGGCATGAAGACGATTCTAAAAACTCAAGAAGACTCATTTAAATTATTGAGCTGAGGATTAAATTTTCAAATACAAATCAGAATCCTATACGGTTTCATTGGTTTTTGTAAGACCCAAAAAAAAGTATTATTATTTATTTAGACGACAATATAAAATAATATTAACTAAGGTTAGAGTCCTAGCTGCCAGGGCCATCAACTCCAAAAAAAAATTATTATTTCATATGTTTAAGAACAAATGAGAAATGGAAATTGGAATCACTGTTTAAATTCAAAGATTTATTTTATTTTCCCTATTTCATTTAACCCTTTTGCTACCTTTTAAATTCATCGATATAGTCTTCTGTTTTGTTTTTTAATTTTTAATACCAGACCCTGTTTTTTATATATTGTTCTGGCTGTAAAATTATGAAAAAAATTAAGTAATTAAAGATCTAAAATTTCTTAATTTAGCATTTGTATTGTTATTATTTAGTACTACAGTGGTGTCTGGATATAGCGAACTAATTATTGCAAGGCCTGTTCACAGTATCGAGGTTGTTCACTATATCAAGGTTAACATTTTTGTTCAAAAAATCGTTCTAATTCAAAATACAATTTTTTTTCTATATTTAGAGGCTCGATGTCAAAATTTGGGTGTTCACTATATCACTATATAGGGGGTTCACTATACCCAGACACGACTGTATTGTTAGCATTCCAGCTAAAATTATTAAAAAAAATGAATCTGAGTTTAAGTAAAAAGTTAAATTAAAAATGTCTCTTATTTGCATGCTTCTTTTTTCTTTACTGTGTAAAGATATATCATTCAAAAAATGTAAATACCTACCTTTTTTAACTTAAATATTCAGTTTATTAATTTTGTATTATTCCTAAAACTTCAAACTATTCGAAAAAGCAACAAAGAAAATTATTCTTGAAATCATAGAGGGTTCAGAGTCTGAACTTCAGACGTTCCCAAAACAGCATGTTGCCATATGACAATAAAATTGTGAAGGGGTTAACTAAATCAATTGAGATTGAGTTCAAAACCTATGCATTTGTGAATGATCAGACCCGCAGTTTCGAAAAAAAAAAATATATATAATTATTAAAATTTGTCTCTTTTTATGAACATTTTATATCCATACAGAGCATTAACTGAAGAAAACAATAATTTATTTAAAAGAAGGAACAAAAACAGACACAGATTGGCGACAAATACTACAGTATGTGTATTTATTTAGAATAATAAAGAAATTTATAAGAATTGAAAACATAAGAAGTTGGTCTGAAAAGTTTTCGTCCTCAACAAAAAGATAAAAAAATCTATTTGCACCTTTTTTGAGAGGTCTTCTTCTTCTTCTTCTTCTTGACTGGCACGACAGCACGATTACGAGACTAGGGTCTAGCTACCCGCAACCAACCGTGTTGTGCGTGCGAATGTTTTTAAAAGATTGAAAGGGACCTACAGTTTTATGCCAATTCCGAACGGCGAGTTGGGAGTTTTTTCATAGGCAATTTTACTCTCAGAGGTTTGCCATTTCCTGCTGAGAAGACAGCTGAAATATTGCTGTTTTTCTTTTTTTTCGATGTTAACGCAACGGAGTATTGAACTCGCGGAGTCTTGACTCGCGGCCCAACGCACTAGCCAGCTGACCTACAGCGGCTGCCGTACTCTCCTCTTTTTGAGAGGTACTCACCAAAATTTCAATGCGTAGTTGTTGGCTGACAATGTTTAGAGTAAGTCGATATGTTTTTGTAAAATGACAAACAAAATTCAATTGTAATATAGAGTAATCTTTTAATATTTACTTTTGTCTAAGACGATTTGTACGCTGAGTACAGACTGTACCATCATTTATCACCGCGAATTTTTGGACAGGTAAAGTTAGACGTGGCGAACTTGGGAGACGATCAACCTTCAATAACGATGATAATATAGCTCAAGCTCTCCAAATGGTCTTACACACTGTCAGATTAAAGTTAGAGGGAAATTAAATAGATATGAATGTGTCCAAAACACATGTTTGTCACATATTGAATCAAGATTTAGGCGTCTGTTCAGGTTAGACAAAACACTTGTTCGAATGAACATTACCAACGTTTTATTTGGAGGGGTAAAAGAGATGGAATCATTGCTGGGAAGAGTTTGCAGACTTGCAAGGAGGCTGTAGAAAAATAAAAAGATATTTTAGGAAAAAGAGTTTTGTATTTTTGTCTTTTCAGGAACTTTTCAGACTACTTTCGTACATATAAAAATGTTCGTAAATGTAAAAATGTTTTAAGAAACCCGGAGAAAGGTTTTCCAAGCGCTGACACTTCAGAAATGTCTACAATTCTTTGAATCTGTGGGTAGAATAGACTTAGTATACTTGGTCTGAGAGATCCAACTATGGGTTTTTGATTCAAAAAATTGTGCATGTAACGGAAATAAAACTTAATAATTTTGTATAATAAAACTGAACTAATAAAACTAAACTTATTGAGATAAAATGTGTTTTAGTGGATAATTTAAAATATAAAAAATTCGTTAAACATGTTGACAATCGTACAGTCATGTCTGCAGAAGCTGTGAAGAAGATAGATAGAAGTAGAAATTATACCACACTTCTTATATTCTACGACTTTGCTTCATTGGGAGAGATCTCTTACAAATCCAGTTACTGCAACAGAAGTTGAAATTCCAGATCTACTTTGTTTTAAAATGTCGAACTGATGTGTCTCGGAAAGAGTAGTACTTCTACACAGTAAATATGAAAAGTATTCGCAATGTGGTTAGATCTGACAAGCCTTCTACTACTTAGACACTGGAGCTGTTGGTATTCGAATAGTCGGAGTTGAATGTTTATTTGATTATTGAAAACTTAATGGTTACTGAAGTAATTGACCAAAAATTATTATTCGATTAATACTTGTTTCAAAAGTTAACTGGTTTTCATACTAAATATTAGAATAATTTATGTAGACCTATTAGGTTCACATATCCTATCAAAATTACTAAAAACATTACTAGAAAAATTAAATAAACCAAAAATATATTTCACCAACAACTTTGGTTTCCATTAAAATGAAAGACATGCCGTCTGTCAACTCTGCTGTTTGCTGTGTTGCAGTCCTCATTATCGAATGGCTAAACTAAAATCTTACATAAGTGATTTGGAGCGGCTTTCTCTCAAAATACAAAAGGAACGAAAGTAGTTGCAAACCGATTACTTAATATTAGATACAAGTGATATGAGATTAGCCACTGCTTTCCAGTTGGCCTACGTGCACTTCTCGGAACAACTTTTGTCCATATGACATTCTAAACACAAGTAATGTGTGTAGGAAGATCCTTTCCAAACACACTCGTGTTCGCATAGTGCAGAGCGGCAGACTTTCAGGTGCCGCTGACAGACGCTAATCGCGCGATCGCATCGCATCGCATCGGTGTTCCTCAAATGTACCAACGATCAATAACACGATCGCGCTTTGTGTCACCGAGTGCTCGTACCAGCCAGTTGCATTGTTGCTAATCTGCTTAAGCGGCTCAAGCGTTCTCTACACACGGTTGCACCGCACTTCACGCTTGAGCACTGTTGCTGCACGCCACAATGGGCCGGCGAGCGTTGAACAACTGTCACCCGGATTGCACTCAAGGTGCCACTGTCGGTGTGTTCCAATTCGGTTTCTTGTTCTTTTATATTTTGCTATGTGTTTTGCTTGTAGTTCTACGACTTTTTGTTTGCAAATCTCGAGTGTCGAAGCGATCTTCCACATCTGAGTGCTGGGGCCTAATGTGATGTTTATCAGCTGTTTGGCTGGAATCTTTTGTGGAATAAGAAGAGTTGTGCGCTTGTTGTTTGGCGTTCGTAGAAACCTGAGAACTTGTTGCAAGTTAATTAAGAAAGTGACAAAAATAAATGTGCAATGGCTGATAGTATCGAAAATCTAATATTGGCGAAAAGTATCAGGTTCGTTATGGATACGAAATGGAGACGCGAGGATAAGGGGTGCGCTGGGGGTGGATTTGAAGAAAGCAGAGCGTATGAGATCAGTTATGGAAATCTTGCAACTTGGAATATAGTCGTTTATAACTTTTATTGCAAACTTAGGTCCGCTGCTAGTTTGCATATCTTCCACTAAATTGTTCGACGAGATCTTAGCTGTATTGAAACAATCCTTTACATCTCAGAAGGATCTGCCACTCTGGTAACAAATGAACGAGTTCCTGGCTGATAGATGGAAAGTAGTGGGAGGTTGCAGGTTGACGCTTGTTTATAAAAAGTGTGCACCATCTCTTCAAGTTCTGTCCTTCTCCTAAGAAGGAGAAAAAAGTCTTGCGAGAAGAGGCTGGTCAACAAAATAACTTCTTACAGTCTTCTTAGAGTTCTTCTAACATGAAAAATTAACTGGGGTGATATCATATTTGATATTTTCCATTTGAGGCAGTAAATCACTCTTTGCTTTTTACCTTTTAAATATTATTTCATTTAAATGTTGACTCAATTGATGCTTATTTATCAGCACAGAAAAGTGAATGAGATCGCATGTAGCGTTTGAAACCTCAGATAAATCGCTCACCAAACTCATATCTTAATAGGCCCATCTTCCCAAAAAACATTTCTCACAAAGCATGAAGTTTGATGTGATCGACACTATCCAACAGGTTGTACGCCTTGCTCCACCTTCTCCCTATAGACCTTTTTGAAAATTTGCAAATCTTTCTGCACTAAGACCAAATACCATTAAAAAATAGGTCCGCACTAGGGATTGAAATCCTGGGATCCCTAATCCCGAAATTTCGGGAAAAGTGACACGGCTTCGAAAACTGGAGTAATCGTATGTTTCTATACTGACGGCTCCAAGTTGAATGGTAGGCAAGCATAAAGGCCCTCAAGAAGGTTTTAAAATACATCAAGAGTGATTGCTTTTTGTGGCTCAATGCTCAACCGGGCCACAGAGATATCAGTGGCAACAAATCCCAGGCGCACAACAACACATTAGCATAGTCGTCGCGATGTTGATAGGTAATTTTTGCCATGCCCACAGATTAGGCATCAACAGTTGGGACTATTGCCGCAATTTTCATAATGAAGCGGAGGAAGAAATTGTTAGTCACCTTCTCTGCCACTGCCCGGCTTTCTCTAGATGAAGTTGGAAATCCATAGGTCCTCCCTTCTTCGAAACCTTGAATGAACTCAGTTCTGTCAACATCAAAAACTTGCTACAGTTCATCTACAATTCAAATTGGCTTGATTAGGCTGTGGTATCACAACGGGCCTAAGTGTGTCTTTTGGCAAGTCTTACGCCTAGACAGCCACCTTAGCTTACCTAACCGAACCTATGAAGTTTGATAATTAAATTTAGCAATTTGGAAGCTCATTTGTTCGGATGTAATTCCTTCCATGATTGAATTATGAAAAAATTATAAACTCAAAAACCATCGAGGAACAAAATCACCCTTTATAAGACAAGATACCAATGACAACATTATAGATGATCTTTTTGCAAGCTCTAAAACATTATCTGTTACTTTCTGTGTCGGAATTAACTGGGTTGGAATTTGAACACAACGCTCGCTGTTTAGTGATCTGTTGCGTTGGATAACTCAAGTGGTCGAGTTGGATCAATATGCGGATTCGACAACCGCTGAGCAATCGCGACCAAACTGATCCATTGCCGCTGTCCAGATATGTTTCCGGCTGTGACTTTTAAGTGCAATCATTTAGATGTCATATTTTTCACTCAGACAATGCGGCAAATTCAATTTGCGCCTCACACAAAGCAACAAATTGAATTTCATTCTCTTGCGGTCAGCGCAGGACGAGCACATTTTACACGAATCACAGTTGCATTCGGCGCGTCATTACATCGCAAATGGGCAGCTGAACGACTGAGTAGACGCAGAACTATGTATGTATGTATGGGTGCATGGGTGGGTGTGGGTGCGCTGACGCTTGATGCAGCTTTCTTTGAAATTTCATTGCGCGCGCAAAATCTTTTTATAAATTTCGTTGCGTTGCGTTCTACACGTTGTTGCAGCGTTTTTGCTTGCGCTTCCTTTTTTTCCTGGCGCTTCTTTTCACTTGACTATGACTGTTGTTGTTGTTGTTGTCTATTTTGCAAAAGTGCGAGTATTTGGAAAAACCATTAAAGAAATTACTTTTCGGCTGGTGCTGGCGTTGCAATGATAAGAGGGGCCGCGCGATAGATGGGCAGATGAGATGGTGAGTGGGTGGGCGCTGGGTCGGTGTGGATGGTTTTCGTTGAGGTGTAACATCAAAGCGATTGCGTTGTAATGGTTGCTTTGAAAATGCTGCTGCAAAACGATTTGAATTCAAATAAAATTAAGATTGCTGGCGATTTTCATAAACGCTGACACGGAGTGATTTTCGCAACATGAAAGAAGAGCAAGTTTTGTTGTGTAGAAGTGCCGGGCAATCGTTTTTGGCTTTAATGATTGAAAATTGATTTGACTTGGTTTTGTGTTGTAACAGTAGAACTGAAACTGCATTATTTAGAAGTCATGGCTGTAATGTTTGCTCATTTTGAAAATAATTGCATAGAATATTGATTGTTAAACTAAACGCGCTGTTCTAGAGAACTTTGGCAGAATAAGGTGAAAATTTCGCATAAGTGTTGGAGCACGTTGAAGCTTAAAGCTCGACTGTGCGCCAGTCAGCAAATGCAATTTTGTTGTTTTTATCGAAATTCTCTGCCATAAATAACCATTAAATTGAACAGCAACAGCAACACGCACACACACACACTCGTACGCACTCATGCACACGTACGCCCGCAGCAGTGATTATTGCACATGGCGCCAACTGCTGCCAGCAATCGCCATTAAAATTTAAATAAGAGCAATTGTTATTAATGACCAAAACCGCCTTTTTAAATTGCAATTTCTGTGTTGTTGTGAGCAAATTTTCATGCTGCCGCCATGTTGCACACACACACACAGAGTTGTATCGATGCTGCCTGCATGGCAACTGAATGCGACTGGGGCAGCGTCCGCCGGCGCAATTGCCTGCCGCACGCAGACAAAAGCCAATGAATATTTAAACCGAATACGACCGCCATGATGTGATTTATTTCATATGCAATATGCATTTTTTTTTAATCTAAAGTTGCATGTTTTCACATATCAAAAGTGTTGGCCACAATCGAATTGTGCATTGTACATATGTGCGCACACGGACAGTACACGCACGCACACACGCCCAGGCGCCGCCATACAGAGTCGCAGAGTCCTGTGTGCAAAAAGCGCGTAGCCACACACACACAAATGTACAAATTGCAATAATTATTGCGCGGCGCGTTAATAGCATTTCGCAATTAAATAAATTGTTGCTGCTAAAATTGCAATTTGTTGTAAGCCGTCGTCATGCTTTCACACTTGCATATCTACTCGCATGCAGACCACACGCACACGCACACGCACGCATACACAGACACACCGGCAGCGACAGCGACAGCGCAGCTTTACGTTCATGTGTCCGTATCGGGAATGTTAATTTAAATATGCCGACAAGCGTGCAATTTAATACGAGCGCCGCTGCACCACTTTGCCACTTCTGCCAGCCAGCCCAATGTGTACATGTGTTCATGCAAATATCCTTATATCCTTTTGGTAGTTGTTTTTGTTGGCTTATCAAAAAAGGTTTAAAATATTTTAAAGTGTGTGCCGCGTAGGGTTTTTTGCTGGGTCAACTGTAAATTGTAAACAGTAAACAGTAACTGCAAACAGTTTAATCGATAGTTGCAAAGTTTATGTTTTATATCGCTGAAGAATGCAAGAGTGGGTAGAAGGACGTAGGAAGGGATGCGATTTTTTCGATTGAGCCAGACTGCAGCAATTGTTTCCTCTAATATTTTCTTCTACAAGTAAAAAGTTTTACTTATACCATAAACAATTTTGCTTTTTAAGACAAAAAATAAGTCCCAAAAGTGAAAAAATTAAGCAAAGGCCATAGCCGGATAAGGAAGGGTAATATGCCCCCCGACCAATTTTGACTGTTAAAATTTGTATTACAAGTATTAACATAGGTAACCATTTTCCAGAGTTTTAGATCATAATAATTGATACCCGATCAGAATTAATATAGTTAATAAAAACAACAGTTAATAACTTTCTAAGTAGTTATCCGATGTAGATAAGATTGAGATATATTATAGATATCACTTCGACGCACTACCAGAGAAATCGGCGGAACTCAAAACTGAATATAAATTCAAAAAAATTTGTTGTATTTTTCATTTAAAATTCTAACTTGAGAAAATTTTTTTTATATTGTTTTATTTAGAAAAAATTTCTCAAGTTAGAATTTTGGTACATTCACCAAATTTTTTCCATATATCTACATATTTCACAAAACTGAATATGAACTTAAAAAAAATTTGTTTATTTAAAAAACTTTCAAAATTCTTAAAACTCAATATAAACTCAAACATTTTTTTTTTATTTATAAACAAATTATTTTCTCAAGTTAGAACTTTGGTGCAATCACCAAATATTTTTCATATACAAATTTCTCAAAACTGAATGTACTAAAAAAAAGTTTAAAAAAATTAATTAAAAAATTTAAATTAATTACAAAATAAATTAAAATTAAAACAATTAATTAAAGAACGCTCAAAATTCTCAAAACTTAATATGAGCTCAAACTAATTTTTTATTTATTTAAAAAAATTATTTTCTCAAGTTGGATTAGTGCAATCACCAATTTTTCATATACAGTCTGTCCAGTAGAAGCGTGATCGCCGTAACTTGGAAACTATTTGTCCGATTCGTTTCAAATAAACTGCATTTTATGCGTTTATAATATTTATTGTACGCAATATTTTTAATAACAGGTATAGTCGCCGCCATTCGCTATTATGGCCTCACACCTCCGACCCATACTTTGCGCTAAGATCTGAGCAAGTTGCCGAGGCAATCGACTTCAAATCAGCCGAATTTGCCTCGATAACGGGTTTTCTGTCAATATACTATTTCCTCTGAGTTTCTGCTTTACAATTGCCCACACATTTTCTATCGGGTTGGCATCAGGCGACTGTGAGAGCGAATCTAACACCTCTACCCCATTTTGCTGTTTCCACTCAGCACACATTCGGCTGCGATGTTTGGGGTCGTTGTCTTCTTGTATAATCCAAGAGAGTCCTCTTCTCCCGAACATCTTCGCAGCTGTTGGTAATAAAGCTTTTTCATAAATTTTGTTCATCAAAACCGCGTTCAAGTTGATGGTAATAACGAAAAGTCGCCCAAATACTTTTTCTGAGAAGCAGCCCCAAACATGGACCTTTACTGGGTCTTTAACACGTCGTTGGAACAATCGGTTGTTAGCGGCACACCAAGATCGA
The DNA here is from genome assembly GCA_963971225.1 of Melieria omissa. Classification (NCBI taxonomy): domain Eukaryota; kingdom Metazoa; phylum Arthropoda; class Insecta; order Diptera; family Ulidiidae; genus Melieria; species Melieria omissa. The sequence continues at coordinate 39,985,920 of OZ020267.1, forward strand.
TTTTTGCTACTATTTGCCCAAAATTAGGATTCATCCGTGAATATTACATTATTCCAATTCCGATCTGAATTGGCCTAAGCCCAGACCCAGGTTTATGAACGTGTGATGATGAGAGCAACAGTTTTTTCAAAGAGTTCCGGTATTTAACGTCGTTTGTTCTTAAACGTCCTCGAACCGTCTCTTTTGATATTTGAACATCACTTTTCTCTAAAACTGCTTTAGCTTTACGCAACGATAAGCCCGGCTTGGTCGCAAACAAGTCAATGATCTTCTTGTCCTGTTTTGGGAAGGTCTTTTTTTCAAGGCCCCGCCCAGCCAAATCGTCGACATTTTTTGCTTCCATATACTGCTTCGTCCACCTCGTTACGAATGACTTTGACTTCTTTATATATTTTGCTGCAGCTAAACGTGACATTTACGGCCTTCTAGGGTGTAGACAAACGTATACGGCTTCAAGTCGCTTCTCGCACGCGGAGCTCATCTTGTTAAAACACCCTGTACTTTGTAATTGTTTCACGAGACTTACAATTTTTGCAGTGCGTATTACAAAAATGATGAGGCTACTTAGGTGCATTCAAATTTTTCTGATAACGGTACTCTAAGTGATAATTTGGTCGATCACGCTTCTACTGGACAGACTGTATGTGTTAATACTGTGCTCAATGCATATATCTAGCAATCAGCAAAAGCTCAGTATATTTTGTTGTTGTTAACTGTTGCAAAAATACAGTTAGCTCTCTTTTCATGTCAGAAGTTTTATGCTATTTGATCGCTGCAGCTCAATGCAAAAGAGTCCTAACTCAAATTGTGTTACTTTTGAAGAAATACATTTTTGTTAAAATTAATTTTAAGCAAAATTCTGACAATTTTTGTATATATTTTTAATTAATAAAATTAATTATGAATTTTCAAAATTTTTCTTTCAACTTTTTAACTGTCATTTATAATTATTAAATTCAGAAAAAGTGGCATAACTTGAAATAATTCGGTAAGTATTGAATTAAAATATCATCAAAACAGTCACAACTCAAAATTTTTTATTTTCTAGTGCAAAATTAAGAAAAAATTTTTGCAACTTATCACAAAGCAAATTCTGTAAGGAGTTTCTACTGAACGGTCTATACGTTATTTAAAAAAATGTTTATTTAGTTCAAAAACAGTTTTTTGCGTTTCCTGAAAATAAAAAATTTCGAGTTGTGTCACTTTTGTTGTGCGTGTGCGATATGTGAATATCTGATTTATCTATATAGAATCTAAATCAAAAAAATATTGGTACTTCCCAATCAATCTAGGAAGCAATACGTTTGATGATCTGTCCTTGGAAGGTTTCGAATCACTAGAAGCCGTCACCAGATTCATCAGGTTTCAATCATTATAGAACACTAATTAAGGATAGGCTTACCATACCCACTCCGGCTGTCACAATGAACCTCAAAGGCCTTCGAGTTTAATAGTCAAACGATTGGCGAACTACCTGTCTTACGTAAATCAACATAAGTTCCTACCAGAGATCCATTTCTGTGATAATATTTAAGTATGATTATAGAAACTGTACTTACAAAGGTCATCTAGGCAACAGTCATTTTGATGATGTGTGCATGGAAGGTTTTGAATTACTAGAGTACATCACCAGATTCATTCGAAACTGAGTTAGCTTTCAACCACCACCCAACACTGGGCAAAGGAGGCTTCTCTTCGAATGTCAGAATAAACCTTAAAGGCTTTCAAGTCAATCAAACCATTTGCAAATCATCTGTCTTACCTTACTCAACCCAAGTCCACCTAACTACCACAGCTCCCTTTCTGTGTTTAATATTATAGATACCGTTTTAGTGACTTAAATCTAAAACACCATAATCGCAAGTGTTTGTTATGCCACGTTCTAAACTGATTCAACTGTCTAGTCCTGTTTATTCAGATAGTCGTGAGAAACTCGAATCATCGCCATCGCAACAATTGTTATTGTTTGGTATTTGTAACCCACTGAGAAGGGTGAATCAGTAGTCAATGCCACGGCGGGAGGTAGCACAAACACAATGCATCACGCAGACGATATCACTGCGAGATTTGTGTTATTTGTAATTAATTGGCAGCCATCCCAGCATCTCAACACACACACACACACACACCGAAGTGGCTCGCCATGAGCCAAATATGCTGTTACTCGAACATGTGAAATGTAAATGGCAGCAACTGCAAACGAGTACAACTTAATTGTAATCCAATTTGAAACAGTAGTACCGCATGAAATTATAATCCTCGACGCCAGAGATCAGCTCAGCCGATACAAATATTCCTGCCAAGTGAACGAAAGAAAGGAAAGAACTAGTTTGCATATTTTGTGTCTGTGATGTGTCTGAGAAGCGGCGGCTGGTTAAAGGTAGCTGGCGCCAAGCTAGTCAGGCGGAAAATTTGAAAATGGCAGTGGCCATAATTTTGCACGATCGAGATGTTGAGTTGCCGATACGAACTGCAGTTGGAGGGTTTAAATGTAAATGTAAATGTAAATCTCTGCTCGTGTTGCAATTATGTGTTTAACTATAGTTGCCATATTTGAGTTGATAGGCTGATTTTTATCAGTTTTGTCAGTTTTGGCTTTCAAAGGCGGCTTTTTAATTTCATAGTTGGTAAACATTATTGAATGCCACTGATGAAATCCAACTACAAGCTGTTTGTTTTCCCATTTCCATATATTATTATAATTGAAATGTTGTAGTTGTTGTCAATTTGTGCGGCCAACAAATTGCACCAATTACAGGCGCGTATGGCAGTGCAACACATCGTCAATCGCCGCCACCAAGAAGGGTTAAATCACACTAAACGACCATGTAAATGCTCTGTTTGCCATGAACCGAGCCATTACCCCCATTTACCCATTGCCCATTATGCGCTCAAATCAAAGCGTTACGCATTATGCGCGCTACGTGTGTCAAGGATACGCGGCGCCCGTTTGTGGTAGTTTGTGTACAAACTTTCCCATTTAAATGTGTGTAAATTTGTTTAGATTGCAGATAGACAGACACCACCCCTTTGTAGATACCACAAACCCACTCATACATTCACACTCACACTTACACAAGCGCACATAAGCAAGTTGCACATGTCAGCATGTTGCAGTGTTGTCAAGGATATGTGTGCGCCTGCAAAATGCAAATGCCCCGCGCCGCAAGCATCGTGGCGAGTGTGTTGGCACAGCGGAAAAACTACTTGTTTAGATTTTTGGTCTTTTGAGCACATTAACGCGCATACAGCAACAATACGGCGACAATAAAGTTGTTGAAGTGTGCATCCATATGCTTTGGTGTTTTATGCGCCCTTAACGCTGAGTGTCCTTGCGTTTGTAACTGTGCTGTGACTTTCCTTGGGCGGTTACATGTAATGGGCCGATGACTTGATGGGCAATTATTTGCGCTGTCCATCACAACCAACAACGGTCGACCTTAAAATCGTTAAGTTGTTGCCTTTGAGTTCGCTACTGTTAACCCTTTCCTTTCACTTGGCGCAATACAGGACAAAAGTATTTGAATGTATATGTCTATTAGGTAGTTAAATTTGGAAATTTGTTATATAAAAAAGCAACTTAGACGTATGTAGCCAATACGATAAGTCTTCGAGTTTTGCCTAATGCAAGTGTTGACAGTTTTACGATTCGAAAGGACTAAGAAAAGGTATTAAGTTAGTGTTGGTAATGCTAAGTCAAGTTCTGTCTATAAGGAAATTTGTAGCCCAAAGCGAAGCTGTTCTCTGAGAAAGAAAGAGAAAGAGAATGAACGAGGAGTTGAAGGTATAGACATTGCTTTCGGAAGGAGTAAATAAGGAGTAAATGTGTTGCAGCTTGAAGGAGCTTTGAATGAGAACCCTTTGGAGAACGAATTGAGGTATTCCTAATCGATCGATCTAAGTTCTTAATCCCATTAAAAGCATCCAATAATAATTTGATGAAACATTTTCAGCTATTTATTTTAACCCTTCGATGCATGACATTGCGCCTATCCAGTGTTTACCTTTCATAGGTTTGGGAACTATTTTATTCAGCACTAAATGACCTGGTAAACGTTGTACTACCTAAAATGATTCAACTGTAACTTTCATAGCTATAACTTTCAAAATTCCAACTGAGAAACTTCCAACTCTTGATTGAGATTGTTAATTTTGAACGCATCGTGTATGGTTTAAGCCTCTCGGTATTTTCTTTAGTCCTCGCTCGCTGGTCATCAGTGCGTTGTTTTCGTAAAATAGCTCGTCGCACATTTGACTTATCTCTACGACCTATGTTAGCCCGTTTTCTTTACGGTAAACTGACACGGTACCACGGTATGGGCGGTACCACGCCCTTTGTCTATTGCTCTCCTCATTCTTCCAGTCGAATTGTGCTGCTAAATGATAAGTTCGGACCAAGTTTCATTGATGTGCGACTTATAGATCTGAAGTTACGAGGAACATTTTGGTCAAAAAATAAGTGCCACGCCCCAGTCCTATGCCAATACAACGACACATAGATGGGACTGCGGTATAACAAAATTCAATGATGTCCGACTTATGATCTTGTTCCATTTTAAAAATGTTAGTTGTATGGGTGGTGCCAAGCCTCCTTGCCCAATGTTCACGCCATTCTTTCAGTGGAAAAGCACAACTAAATCGTAAGCTCGGACCAAGTTCCATAGATTTGCGACATATAGTTCCTAAGTTATGTCGAAAATTTGGGTCGCAAATAAGTGCCACGCCCCATATCAAAAGTCGGTCAAATTTAAATTTTTGACATTTTTAAATCTTCCCTGATTCAAGTCAAACAAAACCAAAAATGAATGATTAAAATCAGTTCAGCCGTTTTTGAGTTTTAGGAGACTAACGCACGGCAAATAGTTTTTATATACACTATGATCAATAACTAAGTACCGGGACTGTGTATTTTAAATTTTCCGATTTGCCGATTTTAGGTCGGTAGGACCTTAACTGACATCTGTGTAAAATTTTGAGCGGGATTGCATCATTAGTTTTTGTTTGGCAGCTGTTAGCGTCAGTCAACTTTTTGTACTTCGTCGCATTTTACAATGGCTCACTTTTTTTGGTTTTGCCTCGCCTTCAGCACGCCATTCGGATGATTGCTGGCTAGTTGTCACGTCGAATTCATAGACCCATGTCTCATCACCAGTAATTATACGTTTCATGAACGTTGGGTCCTTCTTAGCTTCGGAAATCATGTCTTCAGCCACTTGCTTTCGATGATCTTTTTGGAAGAAAAAAAAGTATTGAGGAACAAGCCGTGCGGCGACTCGTTTCATGCGGAAAATATCGACAACAATGTGTTGTGCGCTTCCATAAGAGATGTTAAGATCGTTAGAAATCTCTCTGAGGCTCACATGACGATTTTCAAGCACGATTTTCTTCACAATTTCAACATTTTCGTCGGTATTCGATGTTGAAGGACGTCCAGAACGAGGAAAGTCTTCGACCACTTCACGACCACTTTTGAATATTTTATACCACTCGAACGCTCTGGTTCTTGATAGAGCAGACTCCCCAAAATTTGTTTACCTGCATCGGGCAACGGCGGAAAATTTAAAATACACAGTCCCGGTACTTATTGATCATAGTGTACAAAAGACTAGCTGACCCGGTAAAATTCGTCTCACATGACATTTGTTGTTTTTTTATAATGAAATACACGAGATAGCGAATCAATGGAGATGCAAACTGACGAAGAAAACTAACTAAAGGAAGAAGAGGAGCTACAGATTAACGCAATCGAGGCCCACAAATAAGCAATGCTGCTGCTTAGTTTCAGTAAACAAATGGACTGAACCAGATTTTACAGCCGTTCATTCTTCAGTTGTATCTTTTATGTTTGATCACTAACGGAATTTTGTGAATAACCTTAAAACTATGTACAAAAGAGTCAAAAAAACAACGAGTGTTTCGGTTTGATTAAATAATTTGATGAATGATGGCGATGGTGATATGGCGGTCGCATTCGCTCAGCTGTTTGGTGTGTTTGATTACAAATATGCATCGACCTAGGTTCGACTCTCCGTAGCAACCCATACTAAAATATAGATAAAACCATATTTCTCTTCGGCGGTAGCGTTCTCACCTGGATATGGCAAATTTTCATAGGTACAGGAACGCATCAAAGTATAATTTTTACCATCAAAATTTAACAGCAACAAGAATAACATGAAAAAGGTTTTTTCTTCACCGAAATTAAATCATTAAACGAAGGGTTAAGAATATTGTCCAATTGCAATGAATTTTAATTTAATGAATAATTTTAACAATTTGTCATCTAAAGGATTTTCGATTTCTTCTATTCGCCATAACTAACATGGTTGCTTTGTAAATCTTTGGAAATCCCTGCAACCAGAATACAATTTGCAAACCCATTTGACATAAATCCCGCGTCCAGCTTACGTTCCTTATTCAACGACTTGAACGATACGAATTGTTTCTTTGTAATGCGTCCTGGCCAACATAAATAATCGAATTGACTTGTGTATTTGTGATTTGGTTATACGAGGTTATATATGTATGTATGTACACCATTGCAGTGGCGCACATAGGATTTCATTTGGGAGGATGCCACATTTCATAGGATACCACTTGAAATCATATTTGCTACTCAAAATGTTTGCAAGGAAATTTAAACCCCCGAAACTTCCCCTTGCGCCGAAGTTGGTGCTGAGTTGTGTGCGCTTGGCAGCAGACGGCGAGTGTTTGCGCCGGGCGGTCGTAAAAACGCGAATTGCATCAAATGGCAAAATGATGGCAACACTGTTGTTGCCGGGCGTAATTTCATTGGCATTTCGCTTTTAGTCCGAGCCGCCCGCTTTGTAGTCGCACATTTATGACGCTGTCTGCCGCATTTGCCGGCTGGCGACTGGCGACTGCGGCGGGTGGGATTTGCGTTCGAAGAGCTGCGAAATTGAATGGGGGATTCCGACTCTGCGGCTCAACAGAGTTGGATGTAATTTTATTGCGGTTTTTATGTGTTGGCCACAAATTGATTTCTGTCTCTCGCGCACGCGCCAGCAATGCTGTGAGCTGTGAGCGCAGTCATTTGTGTCATAACGCGTTTGGTTGGCGAGAAATTAAGTTATCTTATGTGATTTACTTAAAAAATCACCAAAATAATGACTGTATCTTTTTTGTTAGTCTTCTTCTTCTTTTTCATGTTTTTCAGTGGGAAGGCTAATCGCTGGCTGTGCTCCAGTGGTGACCGTACTTCGAGCTAATCTGCCTTGATGACGCTGGGGGAAAGTGTTTGCTTTCATTGCACTGAGATTGCTTTCATTGCAAGTGCTATACGAAGAAACAACAACACAACGGGTGGTTCAAAAGCCGATTTGGTTGTTATCCTGCGGCGCTGTTGTTTGGCCACATTTGGCCATGGCGAATAGTTTTTCGGTGTGGTTCAAGTGCGCTTCGCAGCACACTGGCGGCTTTCATTGTCCAATGTCTTCTGTGCTGCCATCATTTGGCGGCATTGTTGTTGTTGGCATTCGAGCGCCTCAAGTGTCGAATGCGGGCAAATATTATTTTTCAGCGCCAATTGTTGGCGAATCAAAATCGACTATACAATTCATCTAGGCCGCATTGACGAGCTGCATTGTATGAGCTCACCTGTGCTGCGCGTCAAACGGCCGCGCCTCATTTTGCGAGTCCACTCGACAAGCGGCAATTCACAACAAACTGTAGAAACTTTAATCACATTGTGTTTCCAGTCGACTGGAAAATGATTAAAATTAATTAAAATGATGAAAGAAAGAAATAAAGAAAATTGAAGTCGATTTACGCCGTTTGGCGGCCCCGATTGATCCTGGCCATGTACACAGGATAACTGCGCATGCTGGGTGAAATCAACCAGAGAATTCGTCAAAGCGTGATAAAGGAAATGCAATGCTGGATTAGAGAAACAAATATATGAAATTTAAGAAATTAAATTGGCAATTACGGTGAAATGAAAGTGGGTCCTTGGAGAGAAAATTCAGGCCCTTCTTCTAAACTAATGACTGGAAATAGATAAAGATTGTGTCAAAGGCTATAAGAAGTTTTAAAAAAATGAAACATTTTCAAAGATAAATTTGGCGAAAGTAAACACCTCTGCGATGTCGTTACTTCTTCTGTCCGAAGTTCGGACTCCGAACTGACTGAAAATGTGTTCCAAAGTAAATAGAACTGTTTTTAAAACCAATAAAAAAATTTTTTGTTTGCCAAAATGGATTTTTTTGGTCCAAAATAGATTCAATACAATGTGTACTTTTCGAATGAGTAGATCGACAGTTGGGATGTCCTTCAGAATGTTGGATTGCTTCTACGTCCTCAAAATGCTTTCCTTTCATTGGCTAATGTATTCTTTCGAAATGGTAAATGTTGCACAAAGCCAAATCAGTTGAATACGGAAAGTGATTGATGGGTTAAATGCGATTTTAAGTTAAAAAATCGGTCATGAGCGATGAATTCTGAGCAATTTTTGGCCGTTCTTCAAATGGCGCAGAACAAACCTTTCGGTAGCCAAATATTTAGTAACATAAATTGCATTAAATTGATACTATTAAGTATTTACATCCAATAGTTTCCAATAGCAATAGTTTCAATGACAATTTTGACTGATCTTTGACTGATCTTTCTGATAAATGATCTTTGATTTCGGTTGACCAACATGTACGTCATCATTTATCTTCTCGCAACTGTTTTTAAATCGTTTATATCACTTATGAACTCTACCACGGAATAAAAATATATCACCACAAACTTGCTTCATCAGCTGAAATGTTTCGATGAAAAGTTTTACAAAGTTTAAAACAAAAGTTCAGTTAGTACAGATGACACAAACATACTGTAACTTCGGACACAATAACTTCGCTTCCAGTGAACCAAATGTCGTGAAATTTTAACTTAAAATCGATATTGTTTATACCTTTTGAACGCATTGCATAGTGATTCGTTCCATAGACAAAATTCAAAAAATATATAGTCTCAGTATTTTAATATTTTGATGTCATTTGAAAGGTAAAACTCCAACTAAGAAAACCCCAAAAAAATCTGTGCTAAAAATTAATTAGTATGTGTGCAAAAGCGGCTTAAAGTAGAAACTTTTTTCATACAAAAATTTAAACACATATTTTTTGTTTTTAGTCAATTGAGTAAAAAAAATCGTAAAAATACATGGTTACCAAAAACTTGCTAAAACTTTCAATATAGATAAAAAAATAATGTGGCCATTTTCGCTTTTAATGTTTACTCAAAATTTCCAAAGCTGAGGCTTTTATTTCACTTTTAATTTAAAATATTTTTTTAAATTAAAAATCTGAAAATTGGCAACTTAGAAGAAAATACCTAAAAAGTATGTGAAAATATGTTCCTGGATTTTTTTTGTTTTAAGAAGCATACTTCCTTTATCAAATAATGTAAACACATTCTCCGATATCTTTCGATCTTAGAAAATTATTCAATTTGAAAAGTAGTCTAAGCACCTAATTTTCGACAAAATTTATTTTATTCATCCCTAAAAGTATGCAATCAGCATGAAAAATTGAAAAAACTGCACAAATGCAAAATATACATCTATTATTATCATTTTTATTGCAAAACTAAAGAGTCATAAGATAATTTCTGTTACTCTTTGGAATTATCAATGTTGACGTTACCGATTAAATGTAATATCTGAAAAATCTAGCCAACACAGTTGGTGCAATAGCTTTCCAAAAATGACAATTCAGCAGACCATGATTAACTAGTGTACCAAATTTTATGAAGAAAGGAACGACTCCTTCTAATTTTGTCCCGCGGTTATATGGAGTCGAATCACTGTGCATTGAGTGAAATATATGTGGCGCTTCTAGAAATCCCTATTTGCTGTTTGCTTTGGTCTTTGCCACTTTTATGCACTCTACGTTATTGGTAGAGTTACAAAAACAAAAATAAAAAAAAACAAATACAAAAATATACAAAAAATAAATCAAAATCCATTACATAATAACTCTATCTTCTATCTCAAAAATCTTTGAACCATCTTTTTTTTAAATATTAGACCTTCTTCATTGTATAATTCTGTTTTCTGCTAGAGAGCAGCCATCGAAAGAATAGTTTTCAATATTTGCTATTATCTTAGATTCGAACTCACAACCCTCTGACTTGCAATCGAATGCACTAATCACTAAGTCAACCAGCCACAAAAAAAAAGAAGATAATTCTTTGAAATAAATTTAGTCTGGCAGAAAGCACCAAATATTCTACCTTCAACCTGAGGTGAGAGACAACCGAAATAAATGGTCGTGCAGAATTGGTGCGCGTCTTCCACTACACTGCACATCTAATAGTATCAAATTTATTAGCCTCGTTCTATGCGTTTCTCGGGGCGCCGAACGTTTATAGCTTTGTTCGCGACGTAGTATTCTGCGGCTGTGCGAATTGACAGCACAACGCCATTTCGCAGACCCCTTCACATATACAAATGCACATATTATATGTACGTGTGCGACACCCTCCCATTCTTATGTCGGCCCGCCGCATATCCTTTCGGTACTTTCGTTTCTGCACTCGGCCATGCAAACGCCGCTCTGTCCGTTTCTGCTCCATTTCAGCTCTCATGTCCTCTGACTGAATATTTGTTAGTTTATTCTGGCTGGTTCGTTGGTTGGTTGGATTGTTGTTGTTGTTGTTGCTGCTGTTGCTATTGTAGTCTGCCACTCATGATTGTTGCCTTTCATTCGAGTTTCTCCTTTTGCTCGATTTTGCTTTTTATTGCAAATTGGTAATTCTATATGGTTGGCGGACTGTTGCGGCATTGTTGTTGTTGTTGTTTTTGTTGTTATTGTCGGCTGTTGGTGGGCGATATTTTGATTTCTATTGTGGGCAATGGTTGTTTAAATTAAAACGGTAAATTTATAACAACAAACATTGTGTGCATGTGTGCTGAGTGCTGGCAATTTGGCGCGCTGGGTTGGGCTGATTGGTGTCTGTCTGTGTGTGTGTGTGTGTTTTTGAGCGGGGAATGGGCTACATTTATTTGCTTGTGGCGCAAACAAAGTGTTACAAAATGCTTTTGATTATAAAGTCGACAGTCGGAGCGCAGACAAATGCATCGAAACGGAATTCAATATTGTTTGTGAATTTCATTGGGGATTATCTTGTTTTGCCCTCTTCAAGATTTCTTTGTATTTTCTTACTTATTTCTGTGCTTTGCCACTTGCCGCAAATGCCTAGATACGTTTGTATGTATGTATGTATACACTTCTATTTATATATATAAAGCTGTAGTTGCGTGTGTTTGTGTGTGTTACGTGTGGTGATACGTTAAATTGCAAACTTGTAAATCGATTTAATTAAATTGCAAAATAATTTACTTCGTAATCCGAGTAGCCGACAAACAACACTCACACTAATTGCTCTCATTTCAGGCTTGGAGATTAAAGTGGCAGGTAACTTTGTATTTAATATATATGTACATGTGCAGAAATAAGATCGGTTCATATAAAGTTGGTAGTTAATTACAGTTAAGCGTTGAATATATTTTTTATACTATTTAAATACATTAGTGAAAGCATTTGTAGAGAAAACGAGTACGAAGTGGAGCATTTTTTTGTGATAATTTATAGTTTTTGCGTTTGAGTGCAGTAAAGACGGGTTCGAGAGAGTCAAAATGCATTGGACTCTTGTCCTAAGGTCCGTCTATCAAATATGACAACAACAAAAATTTCAAAATATGTAAAAAAATTACAATAGTTTTCCATATTTACCGATATTTTGTGATATATAGCTTGGGAGACGAAAAAAAGCTATAAAATCTGGAAAGCTGAAAATATTTGGGCTGTTTGAAAGAATCTTTTTGTAGCTAGTTTGAAGTATTTTAAATATCAAAATAAATTGCTTCAATAGTCTTCCAAACTATTTATCACTGCTAATATGGAAAACTATTGTAATTTTGTTTAAATATTTTGAAAACTTTTTTTAAAAATAAAATATTTTTTTTTAACAACATCAATCAATGCATTGATTCGTGGATAACATGGCATGGGGGCCATGAAAGTAATGAAAGAGCAAAGGTATAAGCCAAAAGGTGCCGAGGAAATGTTTATAGGTATAGGTTATGTTTATAGGACCTGTTTCCATGTTCGGATCCAGTAACAGCGGCTTAGGTGAGAGACTCACTATAAGAGACACGTTGGCACGTTGTGATATCACAAAATCCATCCGTTTGAAATGTATGTGCAACACTGTTTTTTTAACCTCTGGTATTACGTACATTTTAAACGGTCGTCAAATATATCTCATCTAAAGAGCTTTAAACCAGACCCCTTTAGGAATCGAACATAGAGTACTGGTGCTGAAAAGTTGTCGCACTACTCGCTGGAAACTATCGATAGCTGGCCCATTCGATATTTTCTATAGTTTGAGCAAAAAATATCGATGCTATCGGATAAATCCAAATTGTTTTATATGTAAGGGAGAGGGCTGGGTTGTGAACCATTACCGTTTTTTCTTTCCCTAATTGACATATCGCCAATCTTTCAACTGTCAAGTTTGTCTTATGATATGACTCTGCTTTTGCGGTTACACCGAAGTACAAACACGTATTGCTTGTGGCAGCAATCGAGTTTGAAAGACATCGTGTTTGAAAATCGACTGCGAAAACTTGTTGGCTTTTTTTTAAAGTGCTATCCAAGTGACTGAGCTTATTGCAAAAAGGTCTGTGTAATACATGTTTATTTAGTGTTTTGATTCTATTTTACGATGCAATATTTGTTTATGTCGAATTATGATTGGAAGTGTCGTTTATTTTAAAGTTTCCAAAATGGCATCGTGGTTGGGCTGTGAACCACTGAGGTGGCTGGGTTATGAACCACCTGTTTTTCGTACTACATTTGTTCTAACACTGTCAAATATGGACGGATATATTAAAATAAAGTAATTTTATGTAATGTCACTCGATTTCGGTGAGTTCACTCGAAGTGGGCCAATGCGAGAACGCGTTCGTATTTCACATGCAAACATTGCGACACCGATTAGGATGAAAACTCCAAAAATTGAGCACTTTCATTCATTGCGATTTTTTGGCCTAAGTGGCGTCATTATAACTTTTTTTCACCTCTTGAGGCCTCCTGATTAAATAAATCCTCAACTTACTTAAATAAATACGGTGTTTTCTTCGTATTTTCCGACTTTAATAGGGATTTTCCAGATGGTTCACAACCCAGCCACTTTTTTGGAAAAGCGAAAAATTAAGTCCTTAGAAAATTGGACGTAGAGAGTTAAATATCAATCAAAACAGTAATCCGTCTTCATAAAAAAGTTGCGTTTTATATTTACCTTTCCAACGGTATCATCGATTTTTCCATATCTTTATTCTGAGAAAAGTTAGAGCCAAAAAACAAAACCCGGTTCACACCTTACATTAATATACTAGAGTGTACCCAGGTTTACATTTGGAAATTTTACTGAAAAATCCATTTCAACAGTCAATAGCCATCTATATTCATCGAAAACAAATATAAATTTTTAATTATTTTTTTACACAATTAATTATGCTTCACTTACTCGAATTCGCGGTGTCACCAATGTGGGTTAAATCAAGAAAACTTGAACGACTCTTGTATTAAACATTGCATAGTTAAATTTCAAATTTGAATTCTGCCATATCAATCTTGTCGTACCCACATATTTGAATATCACAACGGTAGTATATCCATGGAAATACTGCAAGCATAGAATATTCTGAAGGCATTGCCGTCACATAAAAAAAAACAATAGTGGCGATAGTGCCAAAAATCTGTCGATAGTGACTTCAAAATAAAACCATCGATACTATCGGTAGTACTATCGATAGGTTTACGACTCTGCTGGCTGGTAAAACCGACTTAAAGTAGAATACAACTGGATTCAAGAAGAAGTAACTACGTCTGTCCAAAACAACTAATACACTTTGACACAAAGAGCGTTGAATCGGCTTTACTAAGATTTTATGTGATACCTTGAGAGGATTTTTTCTTCTATAACAGATTTAATTAGATAACAGATAATTTTTTGTCGTGACTGACTCAAAACTATTAACAGGGTTCGTGTCAATAAAATAAACATCCGCTAAAAAGAAATTTTTGAAGTTCGGAGTCTAAAGTGGCAAAAAATCGGTTTAGGTGCTTTATGGAAAAAAACATTATTTAATAATTTATTGCATTTAAACTTGGTAAAATACTCTAAATCCAATATATAATAATATTTAATTTAAACTTGGAAAAATACTCTAAATCCAATATAATTCTTCAAGTATTTTTTAGTTCTTTGAAGCCGGCCTCGATAGTCAGGCGGGTAGCGCGCTGGCTTCTCATACCAAAGGCTCCAGGTTCGATTCCTGGCTCGGGCTGGTGAACAACTCATCTACTTCTATCGCTATCCACATGAAGGGAATGAGAATTACAAGAATCGCACAAGTGCGCTCTTGGCAGGCAATGGCAAAACCTCCAAGTGTGAACGAAAAACTGCCAATCGCCGTTCGGATTCGGCGTTAAACTGTAGGTCCCCCCCCCTTTCCCCATCCGCTTGAAATGTGTGCTGTAACATATGTTGGCAAAACAGTGTTGCATACACAGTTCAAAAACGGGTGAAATATGTGGTATCACAATAGGCCTTTCAGGCCTCCGAGTGTGTCTCTTATAGAGGCAGCCACCGCAACCTAACCTAACCTAGTTCTTTAAAAACCATAACCTTACGTGGCCGATGTGGCGTTAACAGTTTGGTTTGGAAAAACTCAATTTAACTTTATTTCAAAGCTTGTGAAAGCATTTTAAATAAGAAATAATTGGTCAAATAGTGTTCATTATATTCATCAAAATCTGATGGTCTCAACAAAGGGTTAAGAGAAAGGTGATTTATTGGGTCAATGACTTAACACATCGGCTGATAAGTCCCCGGCCTGACCCATAGTAAAAGCTACAAAACGAGAAATAATATTTTTTATTTTAAGTAGTAACCTTCAAAAAATACTTGTAAAAATTTCATTACGATGTGACGTTTGGTTCAAAAGGAACAATTATTTTAGTAAAACAACTTTATTCGTGTTCAGAACAATGGAAAAAAAATAATTTCGTGTTCTCATAAAACATTGCTTTTGAATAGGAAAAAACACAATTGAAACAACAGTTTGGTTCGAAGAGTGTTATGCGGACTCTGCACCCGGAAAATCGACTATTATTTATTGGTTCGCTCAGTTTAAACGTGGTCGCACGAACACCGATGATGCGCTGCGCTGTGGGCGACTAATTGAGGTGGTTACACCGGGAAACGGTAAAAAAGGCCACAAAATCGTTTTGGAAAACCGTAAATTGAAATTGCAGAAGATAGCTGATACTATTAAAATATCAACGGAGCATGCGGAATTTATTTTGCATTACATTTGTCCATGAGGCAGCTGTTTTCGAAACGTTTGCCAGCAGACAAGGCAATGCACCGTGCCACAAGTCTCTCGCTACGATGGAAAAATTGCATGAATTAAACTTCAAATTACTTCTGAACCCAACCTATTCTCCAGAATTGGCTCCCAGTGACCTTTATCTGTTCGAAGACTTAAAACAAAAATGCTCGCAGGAAAGAAAAAAAAACCTACCTACAAGAAAGGTGTCGAAATGTTAGAGAAGCGCTGCAATATATGTATCGCTCTCTAAGAAAACTATGATATGTTGATGAATAAAATCAAATTTCACTAAAAAAGTTTTTTTTTTCTGCATTAGACCGGGGACTTATCAACCGATGTGTTAGATGGTCCCTGTTCCATAGAAGATAACGATTAAAATCGGACTTTTTTGTTAAAAACCATAACCGGTACGATCCCTGTTCCATAGTCACTGATTCGTGCTCGCGAGTTCGTTTTATTGAATTAATTTTAATTTCTGTTTAGATTTTGTTTACACATAGAGTTCATGATTGGTTGTGAAAATGGCTTCATGCGTTTTAAAGCTGCTTTATTTATTTCATTTGATATGCGTTTTGCATACAAGTAATTTTTGGTTATTCTTCTGCCTAATAGTTCAATGGCAATTTTATGTGATTTTTTTGTAATTTTCACCATACTTGGTTTTCATGTACATGACCTGCATTTAATAAATGTTTTTGTCTGATATTCAACGCAAGTGCATTGTTAAGTAGAAACAATTGAAGGCAATAAACATTTGCATGGTATGAATGAAATCACTAACCGACTATATATGTCAATATAATGCAATACGTTGAATCGGATAGCATAATGAAATTGTACCTAATTTGAATTAAAGCGGTCTTATTGATGAAAAACTTGGATTTCAAGTCAGCTGGAGTTTCAATGAATGCTTCGCAAATGGACAATAAAGGTAATTTTTTTATTTTACTTTTAATACTTTAAAATCAGTTACGAATTAGTTGTACTTACATAAGGCACTAATATTTATCAAATTTTATAAAATCAAATAAAATAAAATAAAATAAAATAAAATAAAATAAAATAAAATAAAATAAAATACAACAAAATAAAATAAAATAACATAAAATAAAATAAAGTGAAATTAAAAAATAAAATAAAATACATATAATAAAATAAAACAAAATAAAATAAAATAAAATAAAATAAAATAAAATAAAATAAAATAAAATAAAATAAAAAAATAAAATAAAATAAAGTAAAATAAAATAAACAAAAAGAAAATACAACAAAATAAAATAAAATAAAATAAAATAAAATAAAATAAAATAAAATAAAATAAAAAATAAAATAAAATAAAATAAAATAAAATAAAATAAAATAAAATAAAATAAAATAAAATAAAATAAAATGAAATAAAATAAAATAAAATAAAATAAAAAAAAATAAAATAAAATAAAATAAAATAAAATAAAATAAAATAAAATAAAACAAACAAAATAAAATAAAATAAAATAAAATAAAATAAAATAAAATAAAATAAAAACATAAAGGATATAAAACACAAAGCATGAACATATGTTTCCTTATTTCTAGCTTACTGAAATTTTGAAATGATGATAATAAAGGGCCATCGATTCTAAAAAAAGTAATTACTTTAATACAAAATAACCTAAATGTAACAATACTTTGTCAATTGGAATCTCAAATATTCCAATCCAATAGTGTTTGCGTTTAAAAGCTAAGAAATTCTTCCTTTTAATGGCTGCTTTCAATTTTACGCAGCTTTAATTGCTTTTATTGTGAAATTTTGCCCTTATCCAAAATACTTAAATTGCAAACTAATTGAAGTTAAGTCGACCTAAAGTTATTTACTAAAAATAAAAGCAAACATAATCCCAAACAAACAACCAAACAAACAAACACCAGTTGGTCAACAACAACTCTCAACAACTACATAGTTTAGTTAAAATTGCACGCCAGCATGTTTTGTGTACACACTGCCATTAAATCTGCTTCCTGCCATACACGCACACACACACACAAAACGGACAAACTCGAACACACACGCGCGCCTCAGTCGCATCCACACACACACACACAAACATCCTTAATCCGCATTGCTACGCCTTATCCTTTTTGTTTTTTGCACAAATCTATGCATGTAACTTCAGCTGCAGTCGAGCGTTGAAATCCTGCCGGGCCACCGCAACCTAAAGTGGAGTCGATGAAAGTTGCAACTCCCCAAGTGCTCGTGCGTCATTTAGGTTCACTCGCTAGTTCGTTGGTTTCGTTTTATGTTGTTGCTGTTATTATTTTATTTGTTGCTTTTGCGTTTGTTCCTCTTCTATTGATATTCTTATTCCACATTAATTTTCTCTTCCTCGCCTCCCCGCCACACTTTTATTTCAACGCAATTTGCTGAAGAATCGTTTTACCTCTCAGTCCAGTCGGGCGTCGCGAACGCGTTGTTTTTGTGGGCGAGTAGGTGGCGCTGTGTTTGATGGAACGAGAGTGTGGAGTGTAGTGGAGAGGTCGTTATGGTCAGTCAACGATTTGGCTGACTGCCCACTCCACAACAACAAATTTGCTTTGAGTCTTTTCCCTCGGCATGTGTAAGTACTCAAAGGCCACTTTGCAAATAATGAGAATACAATGACTTACGAGGGAGTGTGCAGGGTTGCCGTGTGAAAGTTTTGCGATGCGTTAAAACAGCTCAATTAATTGCAGATGCGAGGTTAGTTAAGTCAAACACTGATAAAATACGTATTGGTATGGACACGAGTCTATACTGTTTTAAGAATCAAATAAAAAACTTGTGAATAGATTAGTTGGAAAATAGCAGATTGGGCGATACTTGCAACTAAGGACAATACAACAAAGACAAAGATAATACAACACCAAGACAAACTATACAACGTTTCTTACTTAAGAAGTAGTAAACAAATCCATTATTTTTCGAATAGATTTCTATAGCCATCTTCTTCTTCTTCTTCTTTAGTTACGTTGAATGATGTTCGAAAGATTGAGAAGATGATATCGCACTGAAAAAACTTTTCAGACAGTTTTGTGATTGTTTTACTCAGCTTTGTTTGAGTGCGAGTCAAAGATAGAAATAGAAAATAAATAGAAATACTTTACAATCAATCTTTGATAAATGCGAAAACAAAAGCCAGGCGATTGACAATGTGAAGAGTTTTTATGTTTTCAATACTGTAACAGCCAATCAATAGGAATTTTGTTTCGTCGATTGCGTTTCGGTAATTTTGGTATCAAAGATCTTCTGAAATCTTATCACGAAAATTGTGGAGCTCAACCGTCATAAAAGCACCATTTCGATTGGCCAGGAGCTATGGACCAAGATCCCAAGGGCCCATTTGAAAAGAAGTTCGATATATGGGCGCTACTGGAATTAACTCATGGACCGAATTTCCATCTGCGAATCGCTGCTGTATCGGAACAAAGTCAAGCTTTTTGTCAATCGAATGGTGACTGTGGATGAAAAGTGGATCACTTACCACAATATTAAACTAAAGAGATAGTTGGTTGAATCACTGACAGCCAGAAAAGATTTACTGTAATTTTGGGGAGATTGGCAGCAAATCATCTACTGCTACGCTACGATCAAATTCTTAATCAGGACGATAGGGCCGTCGCCCTAGAAGCAATCGCTATAGAAGCAATCGCCCTAAAGCGGCAAGGTCTTTCCTATAGGAAAGTAATTGTGGTTCATCAGGACAACATATCGATAGCGATTCGCCACAAGTTCCGACAGATGGGAGGTTCTTCATTCATTCATCTTATAGTCAAGACCTGACACCAAGGGATTACAACCTGTTTCTGTCCATAGTGAATGATTTTTCTGGTAAAAGATTTACCTCTAGAAAAGCTTCTGAAAATCGATTGTTCCAGTTGTTGTCTTATAGGGATAGGTTTTTATGGATAGGTTTTTATGAGAGAGGCAAAAGTTATTGAACTAAATAGTGTTTTAACTCAAATATACTTGAAATTAATCTGATCATTCTAACTAAGCAAATTTAATACTTCAATTTAATGCAAAAATAATGAATTTAATTTTACTAAACTTTTATAAGATGCAGTTTTTGTTAATATTAAAACCTGGTATTTGTTAAATTTATGCACAACTGTTGATTATTTAATTGGACTGGAAAACATTAAAAATCTCATCTCATCTCATCAATCTCAAGTGTTTTTTTTGTAATTTGGAAAGTAAACAACCATAGAAAATGTTGATATTTCTACATAAATATATATAAATATATATATATAAATATATATAAATCATAATATCATAATATAATAAGTATATCATAATATCATAAATATATATAATTAATATTATAAACATTTAGAAAACAATGAGTTGAAGTGGAGATGAATGGCCTTCAAATTTTTAGCCTATATTAACCCTTTCGCTACAGATTTTTACTGGGGAAAGTTACAGTTTTAAATTTTACGTTTAAGGCTTCTATTTTGTTATATTGGGCACATTTCATAAGACATTTTTAAATTTTTATACTCGGACCCTGTATTTTAGAGTGTTTTTCTATGAGAGCAACCACATTGTTGTGGCTGAAATAATTACTTAAACATAAAACCTTTTACGCATAACGAAAATTTGAATATTTCTTCATTTACTTCAGCCAAAATAAAAAAAGTATCCCAATTGAAAGAAAACGTCAAATTAAAAAGTTATCAAATTTTTCTGCTTCTTCTTCCTTTACTAAGTCAAGATATACTATTCAAAAACGTGTATACTTCTCTTCTTTAAACTTAAATATTCAGTTTATTGATTTCGTATTTTTCCTAAAACTTCAAACTTTTCTAAGGACCAAGAACAAATCTATTCTTGAAACCACAGAGGGTTCAGACGTCCACAAGTAGCATTTTCTATATGGCAACAAAATAGCGAAAGGGGTTTTTTAATTCAAAAAATAACCCACTTTATAAGTAAAATGTTCTTAACCATAAAAATTTTTAACATTTCTATATATGAAAGTATATTTAATTATTAAAAAAAAAGATGGTGCTAAAATAATTGAACTGGATTGTATGAGAAATATTAACATTTCACTACCAACCTTATCTAACTTTTTTTTAATTTAAATAGTAAACCACATTATTAGCAAACTTTTTCAAAACAAATTGTTATATTTCTATATAAACATATTTAATTAATAATATATACATTTAGAAACCAATGTCTTGAAATTGAGAGATTCACATTTTTTGACTACATTATTTTATATATTTTTATAAAATATATATATATATTTTTTCTAAAACAAATGTTTTTTTAGATATTTAAATAATAAATATTTAAATAATAATAATAAAAAATGTTGATATTTAAATATAAAACTATTTAATTAATTTAAACATTTAGAAAACAATGACTTACAGTTGACCTTCAATGATCTTCAAATTATTGGTCTTCGTTATATTATTTATTTTTATTGACCTAATCAAAATTCGTAGATTGAGTTTTAAATTTCTCATATTTCATAATATCTGAATTCCGTTGGGTTCAACTCAGACGAGTGCGAAATGTCTGTGAGTAGGCAGCATAGTGTTGGCAACATTCCAATTACTTTGGCGAATTTTATCGGCAAATAAAATGCCGAACTTTGGCAATACTTGTGCCGAATTGAGTGCTGACACTGAAAGCAAAAACCATTTAAAATCGCACTTCGGACTGTAGCAGCAACAACAACAACAACAGTTACAGTAACACTAACAGCATTAGAATAAATAACAAAAGTTTTAACGCTTGACAGCGCCGACAACTACATCACACACACACACACACAGCCATACTCGTATACATACGTTCGCATGTCGCCGGGGAGCAAGCAAAATGCGAGATTTTTTTATTCGAAATCAAATTGAATTGATTTTGTATGCCCGCATGTGAAATACCCAAAAAAGTACGAAAGTACAAAGCGAACACAACTCACAGATCAAATGCGAGAAATGTCCACCGCAGCGTCGGGGCGCCGGCACAGAGGACGCGCTCGGTGGAGTCGAAGTGTCAGAATTTCCATTTGCACTTTCAGCTAAAATTAAAGTGGGCCAACAGCAACAGTAACAGCCAAGCCATCGACTGCAACTTGGGCGACACCTTTGTGCGAAAGCGTTGTGCGCTCCACAGTCGGGCGGCCGGCACGGGGAGCGGAAGGCAAAGTGAGAGGCAAGTCATACGTTTGGTTTGCAAATAAAGAAACAAGTCATTAAAAATCGTTTTAGGGGGGTGTTATTGTTGATGTTGTAGTTGGCGCTGCGCCGCCCCCAACTGAAATTGTCGCTGGCAGCCGGCCGCACAGCACCGCGCGCCGTCTCCACTCTGGAACGCACTTACCAAAGCAATATCCTAAACAGGATAAATGTAATTGCGCATGAATTTCTACGCATTTTCCTTGTGCCGCTGCTGCGGCCATGGCTGCTGCTGTCATATTCAATGTGTGGCGCAGCCGCCCACTGGCCCGCGCTCGCCCAGCGCCTCTCAATGGAGCGCAGGCGGGCGGCGTCAAAGATGGCAGCGGCAGCGTTTGAGTTGCGCTTTGCCGCCGGTGTCGCTTGTGAGTAGAACAGACAGACACAAGCGGCCCCTTGCCTCGTGCGCTGGCCAGCAGCTGGGGCGCGCATTCGCTGATTGGGCAATGTTGGGACACGCCCACTGTGCTGCTCACTTTCAAACGTGCTCTCTCGACAGTTTTGCAGTGCACAGTGCACTCTTTTGACGATACAAACACTCAACGTTTTGTTGTTGTAGTCTGCAAAATTTCGACATCAAGCGGAAAGGGCTTTCGACTGTTTGTTTGTTTTTGCTGTATTTTACAACATTGAGCCGCGCAAATAGAGCGCAGGGTTAGTTTTTTTTGTGTTTAACTTGTCTCTCTGTAAATTGTGCTCTTCATATTTTGCAAAAACTCTGCGAGAGAGAACATCCCTTACGTGCAGTTTTGAAGGTGGAATACGCTGAAAATTGGGCCAGCGTTTTCCTGTGTTTCACGTTTTCGGTTTGTTGCTTTGCGTTGATATCAATTATTGATTCGTTTCGTTGCCAATTGGAATGAAAGACAACACGTGGTAAATTTCTTATCATGTAAGAAAATACTCAGGTTACCTGATCAAGTTTTGGGGACTAGAAATGCGGGGGACCCAAAATAAAAAATCACAAAAATGATCATAAGTCATCAAAATTTGCCAAAATGAAAACTAACCTGTAAAATAAGTTAAATTAGTTATAAGTTTTAATTTTCCTGTAAATTATTTCTGTTAACAGCCTGGAATCATACTACTAATATGTTTTAATGTTAACATAATTCACGGATTCAGGGGGCGGGGGTGGAGGTTGAAACCTCCTCCCGAAATATTAAAACTACTTTAAAACTACATACAAGTTAAAACTTAAATTAAAAATTAAATTACTTCTTGAAACTCCGCTCCTCCCCAAATATTTTTCTGAATCCGGCCCTGGTTAAGATTAATTGGAATTTGTAGCACCCTTTCGATTTTAGTGTGTAATTCTCATCATCAAAGTATAAAATTCATCGTTCATGAATTATCCCATTGACCCGAACTACAGAAATGGAACTTGAAACCAAAAACTCAGTGTTCATTCTGAAGATAAATAAAAAACGGGCTGTAAAGTTGAAGAATAAACTTTCTAGGCCTCTATATAAGATCAGAGATATCAAAGACCATAACTCAAATAAAACTAAGATATCAAAAATCACAAAAGTCAGGAAAAGTGGCAAGATATGCATTAAGATTGAGTTGTGAACTGTTTTAGATGGATGAAAGGATATGAGGGGAGCTGAAAAAGTAAGCCCTAGAAGGTCCAATTTATCATGCACTCAGGCTATGTCGCCCATTGTATTTGAAGATCAAGAAGAAACGGGTGATAGAGGAAAGTGAGGAGAGGCTACAAGAGTAGGGAAAGGGACTACACGTTTTCCCGCATATCTGACAGTGCACTATGTCCTACATGTGGGGAGGAGGATGAGAAGGCGGACCACTCTTTGTGTGCCTGCGACCTATACACCCAAATCAGGTTTGGAACATTTGGCACCGATGTGTCGGGAAGCCATATTGGCTTCTTGGCACCCCAGGATCTATCCAGATTATTCCGGGGGTCGGTTAGATTCAAAATAAATTAACAGGGAATATCTAGTCGTAGTAGAATGGACGTTTGTAATATCTGAGTGTGAATGAATGAAACACTCCTTCCTGCATGAATTTCTTTGATTCTTTAATGAACTACTTTACTG
Organism: Melieria omissa; assembly: GCA_963971225.1. Lineage (NCBI taxonomy): Eukaryota > Metazoa > Arthropoda > Insecta > Diptera > Ulidiidae > Melieria > Melieria omissa. The sequence goes on from OZ020267.1 coordinate 40,009,596, forward strand.
TATAAGAAGACTACGAAGGTTCTTAGGGTCTTCCACATAAACCCAGATACGCCCACTAGTAGTACAACAACTGTTTAGAATGTTGCGTAAACTGTGCTTTAAAGCTAACTGATAGTCTAAAGTACAGGTGTAGTATATGTAAATAGTTCGGTCGGCTTACATATCTGGGATAAGTAATTAACTATAGCTTCCTGACTGATGGACGAATTTGAATGACCAACTTTCCAAGACTGGCAATGTGATAGTAGTTTCTAAAGCCAATCTGTGTCTACGAGTCAGTGTATTTATGAGCGATAATTCCTTAATGGATTACAAAATTAAAATATGATATTCGATCTTTGACAAGAAATATTCTGTTGTAATGACATTGAAATTCAGCTTCCATCTAAAAAATATATATTCGATATCCACTACTTTTGTATCTTCTTACTTCAATAATATTGAGATAACTTGTAAAAGAATACGTAATTTGGTTTGAGTTTAATTTGCATTGCATTTTAATACATTTTTTCAAATTTATCCGAGTCAGAAATTTTAAGGTGTCATTAAACGTTACTGGCCCCGAAAAGCATTTTTACGAAAATAACAGTTATGAAAAGCTATTCTATTCTATGATTACTAATTGTGACGCATGAAAGATGAGGTGTTGGTTCAAACCCACCAAATATGTGTTTATTACAAAAATTTCGAATGGCAAATAAGGTTTCAAATGTTATTAAGCTTAAAAGATTTATGCGGAAAGTGAAATCCTGTATGCGTCACAGATTGTTTATAATATTCCTAAGAAAACATGATTTGAAGACTAGAGATACGATTCAATAAATCAGAAAATTTTCCGCTGAGTAAGTAACCGCGAGAAATGGGCTACGGTATTAGGTGTCATGTGCTCGATCCCTGGCTCTTCTAGCATTACCCAAGTACGGAATTAACTACAGTCTAATTACTGGCTGGCCATAACAGTGGCGGATTCAGGGGGGTTCAAACCCCTCGAAATATTAGGACCGAGTCGAAAACTACATACAAATTAAAAGGCATTTTTATAAATATTAAAGAATTACTTTTTGAAACCCCCTCTCCCCCCCCGAAATATTTTCTTCTGAATCCGCCCCTGGGCCAAAACAACCCGTTACCGAGTTACGGCCTGCCGCAGAGCTCTCTCCAGGCGCCTCTGCTTTACGTGTGTCTTCTTCAGTTGAAGAAGTTCTCAACTCGGTCCTTTCAACAGAGACACGGCCTCTCTCTCCGCCGTGGACCTCCAACTACCGCATTAAACACCTAATTCGCCGAAGCTTCATCGTCCATACGGCAGACGTGGCCAAGCCTGCGTTTCTGGTATTCAGAGTTGTAATTAATCATAGTTAAGAATAGATTCAGCAACCCGATATTTCTCTTGTCTGTGCTTGATTCTGCACGTTCATTGAAAGTTCCTTTTATTAACATTTTATTCATTCAAATTTAAGTTTTCTTTACTGTACGTTGTACTCAGCTACTTAAAATACTAGTCGAGTATTCAAGTTTCAGTTTCTTTTCAATAATTTCCATTATTCATTGCTTTCTTACATCGAACATCGTCTTCAGTTACATAAACGAGAAGCCAATACATACAACAAACCTTTCGGCAATAAATTCATCACCATTGTGTAAATGATTGCAAGCAACTGTCCGAAAATTGATGTTTCGAGCTCCATTAAGTTAATTTAATTCCATTTAAACGTTGGCTCCACCCGTTCGCACCTTATCGTAAATTTGTCAAATCATCTTTGTTGTGTTCATTTTAATAGTGGCACACTTGACCTTTGCATGCGCATTGATTGATGCGGTGCTTGAAAGTCAATAGTTCTCATTTGAATTCCCCTGAATAATCGAAATGCTACACCAGTGTCGCCGTTCCTATGCAACGAAACGGCAATGGAACGAGGCGGCCGGCAGAAAGTCGTTGGAGGCGCGCGCAAGTGGACCGGGGCGGTGGCCGGTGGGCAGAAGTCGAAATGGAATCTTATTTGAAAAATGTATGTAAAGTAAGTAGTCGATTTGATTCCTTCCATAAACAACAAATGCCAAAGTGTGCTGATGCGGTTGCAGAGCAATTGCTGAAGAAAAACGGCGAAGCGAAACGCGGTGGCAGAAACTCAACTGCACGGAATTAAAACAACCCCGCGCGATGACGTTGCGGGCGCGCACCGGCCGCATCCACTCACTCCGCATAGTGCTGTCCTCTTCGCGCACAGCGGTAGTTTTCCCAACCCCGTGCGAAATGTTGCGATTTCCCTACGAATCCACCCAGTCGTCGTCGTCGAGGGGTTTGTTAGGTAGAACGATTGTAGCCCTCTGCGTCTGTGTGTGTGTGTGTGTTGAGGGGTTGTGTGTGGCTGTGTGAGTGTGTGTGTTGCTGCAAATTGTAGAAAACCATTTTAGCGCAAAGACTGAAAGAATTCCAACCAACCACCTTAGTTTCAGTTGTGCAGCGCGACAAAATACACACACAGCGTTCCGCAGGCCGACCGACCGGGGGTTAAATCGTGAAAAACAATAAAACTAAACGATCGCCTCTAAGTAGAAACAAACAAACAGACACGCCAGCGAACCAACCAACAACACACGGCCGGACGGACAGACAAACAGACAGTTAGATGTATGAACGAGCGCAGTGGAACAGAACGATTTTTCCGGCCGTGCAGAGGACAACGGAGTTTTAATTCAAATTTTGAATTTAAATGCGAATCGTAGATGAAGCGGTGAAGACGTCTAACGGAACAATTGCGGGTGTCTATTCAACCGAGTGTCTTCCGCTGTGTTCGTGGGCGAATTTTTCCAAAAAATATTTACGAATAAAAAAGTCGTCAGTTCTGAAGCGCATTTCGAGCGAAAACATAGTGTAACAATGGGTGCGTGATAACCGCTCAACCAACAGCGACTCCAACTCCCCTCGTGCGCCGATCAGTGCTATTAAGAACCTCTGTGTAGTTCGCGTGTAAATATAACGAAACGCTGCGGCTGCTGTAAAGTGCTCGATCTGTCAAACGTTTCAACGAAAATCCGCAACAGAATGTCTTCCTCCGACGCCGAAGTCGACATAAGCGTTGTGTCCAGTCCGGAGCCGAGTCCGGCGGGCTGCGGCAATGGCCGCGACAGTCCGCTGCGCTCCGCCTCGCCGGCGCCCTCCGCTGCCAGCACGCCGACCGCCACATCCACACCGACAACGGCCGCCGGCACGCCCACGTCCAGCGCCAACTATCACAGCCCCACCGCAGCGCTGGCCGCTGTGCCGCCCACGGTGCTGCACCATCACTTGCAGCATCATCTCAGCAGCCTGAGCGGTCATCCGGTGGCGCTGCATCACGCGTTGCACAGCTTCGGTCACCTGCATCCGGCGCATCCCGCCTATCCGGCGGCGCATCAGCAGCTGCTGCAGCACGCCGTCACGCCGACGGCGACCTCAGCTCAGCTGTCGGCCGAGCGTCTCAGCCCGCCGGCAATGGCTGCCATGGCGCCCGGTTCGCCCGAGCGCAATGGCGACGAACACACGTCGCTGGTGCACAACAACAACAACAATAGCAAACTAGTCAACAACAATAACAACAACAGTGATAGCAACGGCAGCAATCAGAACGTGAACGTGAACAGTGGCGCGTCCAGCGGCGGCAGCGGCAACAAGGCCACAACGGGCAATGGATTTACAAGCTTCTCGATATCGAGCATCCTGAGCCGCAACGAGCCGTCGAAGAAGTATCTGGGCGGCAATGGAGCGCCGCTGATTACGCCGATACCGCAGTTGCCACAGCCCGGCGGCGGTGGGCCGCAAGATGCAGCGATGCTATCGAGGTGAGTTTTGGCAGTGGGTGTATTTGTGTGTGTGAGTTTGTGAAGGGAGTAGTTTAGGTTGGGGAGTTTTGCAGGACGGGGTGTCCATGCCGTTGATGTGTTGTGATTTGATTAGTTTCAGAAAAGAATCAGTGAGTGGGAGTGGACATTACTTACTTACTTACTTACTTAGTCTTAGGACATACTCAATCTCAGTAATGTACATGCAACACGCACTCAAATTCATTGTAATGCATAGATGAATGTGATACATTGCCACTTAATTCTTTGAAATTGAACTTGTTCGAGGTGTAGCTGAATAGTTTTTGGCTGAGAGTTCAGGTTAATTTAAGTGGTTACCTGCAAAGGAGCTCACTACGAAAACAGAATACTCATTGTACTCGTAATACTTACGAAAAAAATGGTGACTCGCAGTAGTAACAGATACTTCGTGTGGAGATTGTCTTATATAAGGGATCGAACGCCCATTGTACTTTGGCAAAAGCCTCGACAAAACCAAATACTCAGGACATAGGTGACAACAATAAGGACTATCTGAACTATTCTATTAAGGTTCTTAACCGTAGATCGAGCTTTGTATCAAAAATGATACATTTGGTTTTTGGTTTTATTATAACTTGTTTCAGGATATAATTAATTGAACCATTCTTGTGACTTTGTTTGTGTTGGGATTATGCTTGTTTAAAACCATCTTTCACACTTGAAGAGGAAGAGGTCTTGAGAAAATTGAAAAGTTTATAATTTTCGCCTTTTTGAAGCTCGATCTACGGTTAAATATGTTGAATCTTGACTAATAACTTTATCAGTTTCAAGAAATGAGAAACATACGACAGTTTCACTTCAGAGAGATCTCCTTCCACAATGGTCATCTTGTCAAAGCATTCGCACCTGAGCAGAGATTCTTGCTTCGATTTGATTGAGATACTCATTCAGAATGATAAATCAATTCCGTAAGGATCCTACAATATTTTTTAGGTAACCATTTCTGAACTATTTTTTAAAGATGGTTTTTATTCTATCTGGTTACGAAGTTTTGTCTACAGACAGTACGGAAGCTCTGATTGATGAGTGTTTTTTATTTTGAAGTCTTTTATTCATCATTGTCGATTGCTTCGTCAAATAACAGCAAATTTTCTGGTTGCGGTCCCAGGAGTTGGTATGATTCCTTATGAACCGCGCTATGCTCTCAGATGAATTCGGATAGTGAACAGACCGCACTTCCACTTGGAGTGAAGCGAACAATGCAGTTCGATCTTTTAATGAAGGAGAGCAGGTCCGAAATTTCCATAGAGTGAAGCTCACAGTGATTTATGAAAAATAGATCGTAGAAATAAATGAAAATACCTTTCAAGCGAAGCGCAAAGAGGTTCCCTACCTTTAGTTGCCATCTTCATGTGGATATAGGAAACTTGTCAGACCATCTTCGTGCTCCACCATCAGGAAAATAAGACACAGTTAGGTCGCAAAAAGGTCCTCTACAAGGAGAAGGTGATCTGACTTACTACAAGTCAAGGTGCCAATTTGTTTTGTGGATGAAACCTAGCAAGTCCCTTATGTCAGGAACCTTAAAATCGATTGGAACATTGATCGATTGAATCGATGATAATACGATTAAACAACAACAAGATGACTAAATTGCTTTCAAAAAACTTAATGTGGAATACAAATTTGTATGAAAAAAAATTACTTAAAAACATGGTCGATTCTACCTGACTACCCCCTTAAGTTTTATGAAAAAGCAATGCAAAACAATAAATATTATTGAATTATCACTCTCAAGTAAATTCTAAAAATATTTACATGACTTTCATATATGAAAAAAATCCATCAGCATCAATTACTCAGTCATTTTGAGATCAGCGATAATATTTTGAAAAGCTGTCAAAATAGTAAAACCACCACGTGCACTCATTAATCCATCACAACAATGTCAGATCAATTTTAAACGATTGTTCAGCGAATTACCTGCGCTTGAATTAATCACTTTGTTACAACTCTACGCAGCAAATGCTTTTAATTTCAACTTATCGTCGCTTCGCGCCTCGACCACAACAAACCAACCAACCAGCGAAAAGCGCATCAAAAAACCCAAAAACGCAGTGTCGGCACTGCCAGGACCTCGCACATACTGTCAGCATTATCCAGATGATGAACTGATAAGCGCTCGCGAGCGCAGTCACACGTCAAGCGAAGCGCCAAACAGGCCACGCGTGCGCACCGGCCACGCAGCTCATTGCCGAGAGCGGGCGGATCGTTCGGTTGGCCTAATTGGCATTACGCTTTTTCAACGAGCCGAGCAGCATTTCGAGCCTCCTTGCGGCCGACAGCGCACGTTGCGGCACACCCGCTGATCGTAATCGGCCCACGCGCATGCGCGCAGCTCGCTGTCGTTCGTTTTAATGAAATGAAAATGATCATTATTAAGGCATCGGGGCTGATCGCATGTCAGCCGGTGGGGCGAACGCAACTGCGACGGTTCACTTTGGCTCGAAAGTGCTTTGTTGTTATTGCATTTAAATAGTTGTGTGCATTAATGACGGGATTATGCACAGGCCGACTGTGTCCGGCTGTCGCGCTGAAATGTTCATACGAGTATGTGTGTGTGTGTGTGAGTGTGCGTAAATGCTGAGGGGGAGATAATGAAAGTGCAACATTTTTTTAATTCAACACATTCGTTAATCGCTTGACGTAATTTGATCTTTGATTATAAATATTGTACTTTTTATGTTCGCCTCTTTTAGTTCGAATTTGTATAAGTGTGTGTCTGCTCGTATGAAATGTATTAATGAAGCGGCCGGCGCTTTCTTTGCTTAAGGTCAACACTTAAGTGCATGTAGGTCAGTTCGTGGTGGCAAAAGTTGAGCGGCTCGTTCAACTCGTCAGGGCTTGCGGGCTGCTCGCTGACCGGCAGCCTTCGATTTGGTTTCGAAAGGAGTTTTTGTTTGCATTAAATTACTATCAGATGTTGATTGTTTTTGCTACCTTTTTGTTTGCTGGCGAAATTCGATATCTTAATTGGATTTCGGAATAACATATTTATGAATTTTTATGCACGTTTTAACATAGTCGTTGGAGAAAAAAATTAAGTGGAATTATTTTACTTAAACAGGGGAATTGATTGTAATAAACGAATGGCAAATGAAAGAGGCGGTTTTGAATAATTCTGTGAACAGTTTTAATTGGGAATAACTAAAAATTTTATACAAATGCGGTTAAAATGACAATAGAGAGATGGACATTAGATAGTTGTTTCTTTTTATTGTTTTTATGGGTTAGAAAGGTCACTAACTGAAAAGTGAGGAACTTGACTACGTCCCTACGTTTATTTATTAACCCTCCATTACTATCGTCTATTACACTGACGCCCACAACTTTTTATTATCCGTTTTACTTATCCATTGAGGTAAGATAAACAAAAACAAAATTTTTTCATAATCAGAACATCATAACATGTAAAAACGAAAATAAATTGTATTATTTTGTTATTTCATCTATTTAACCCATTGCCATTTCCATATTTATGTTTGTGACCACAAAAAATTTGCTAATTCAAAAGCCTGCATGTTATAACATATTTGAAGTAGGACGAGTATACTCGTCTTGGCAATGCACCCTGCGCCCTGCCAAAGACGAGTATACTCGTCCTCATTTCAAGGAAAAAAAACGATGAAATAAAAAGTAGTATTAGGGAAATAGCCACATCTTGCACAATATTTAAGTTATGTTTCTAGGGCTTAGTGATTTAGAAAGCTAAAAAAATAAGTAATAAATAATTATTTAATAATTTTTTTCGGACCGATGTAAAATTTTGCATAAAAACTCAAACAAAAATCAACAATATACCTGCTAGTTTTTAAGGTTACACCGTGCGACAAAAATCAAAAAAATTTCCAAACACACGAAAAAAATCGATATACTCGCAAAACTATTGGCCAAATGTAGTAAAACTGTGTTTTTAGTCTTTCTCTCTGACGTCAGAATTTTTTTTTAAAGAACTTTGAAATTTCAAGGATATGTTTATTTCAAGGATTTATTTTATTTTTATATTGAGCGAATTGAAGAATAACAATATTAGTATCAAATGAAAGAGAAAAATCCTTAGAATCTTAGAAAATTTAATGTTTTGGTGCAAAAGGACGAAAAGGTATTAAAAATGTCCTTTTCAAACTTTATCCTTGAATATCCTTGGAAATTTCCAAAAACTTTTGGAAAAAAAATTTGAAAAAATATATCTTAAGGACTAATATGAGAAAAAATTTAACTTAAGGCGGGCACTCCCTGAAACGCTCAAATAAATGACCAATTTTCTTTATTTTACTGTACAAAGAAAGAAAGAGACAGGAACAATCCGTTTGGAACATCTGTAGGTATTAGTTAAAAGTTTAAAAAAAAAATTAAACATAAAAAAAAATTAAAAATGGCAAACATATTGAACATCTTCCGAGGCTTGGTTTAAAAAAAGACGTCTTCCCGTCCACACGATGCCGTCCGAAGTTAAAATCTGAAACATACAAATTATATATCAAATTAATCAGCAGGCTTGTCGCAAGTGTGTGAACCTCAAAAACTATAAAAATTTTCAAAATTTAGCAACAAAGCTATATAAACTACAAAAAAGTTCGTTTTTTCTTACTTGTTTTTATTAAAACAACAGTAAAAAAATTTTTAGATATATAGATTTCATGAACTTCTCTGTGCAATATCCTACAAAACGAGTATATATTCGTGTAGATCGGTTCAGTAGTTTTTTTTATCATGTGGACGGACTACAAAAACCTGTTTATGAGGAAACGCGTTCCAAAGTTATTCGGAACACCTGGTGTGGCTGAGCGCGCGTCGATTAAAAGAACTGTGTCTCCGAAAGTTTTAAGAGTTCGGCTTTGAAACTTTGCAATAATGTTCTCGGATAATATATCTTTCGATTAAAGAAAAAAAAAATAAAAAATCGATTTTTTGAAACCATTTCATGGAGTGCCCCCCTTAAGTATGCTTAGCTAAAAAAAGACTAGAATGAACTATTTTTGGCAACCTTGGTGTCAGACATAAGAACTGCTTTTTAGTTTTTCACTTTGAAGTTGAGATTTTTTTAAGAGACTGAAATTTCAAGGACAGAAATTAAAAAAAAATTATTTAAAATAATTTAATATAAAATCAATATGGATATCAAATGAAAGAGAAAATTTCATAGAGTTAAATGAGTCTTAACACAGAAAAAACAGTGGTATTAATAATGCACTTTTTAACTTTATTCTAAAATATCCTTGAAAACCTCCAATTTTAGGAATCCGTTTCAGGAAGAAACGAATCTTGATGCAAAATGTTTTAGTTTTTATTAATAAAAATTTGTATATTTTTATGTAGATACTAATACTACTACAACCTTGAAAATTATCTTTCTAACTTTATTAGTTTGGGATACACACGAAAAACATAAAATATTTAATTAACACATGGAAAAACTCTACATTGTGCTCAAGTGTTAAAAATATTTTTCAAAAAATTAATGTCCTGAAATTGTGAAATTTCAAACTCTTTTTAAAAAAGTTCTTGACGTCAGAAAGAAAAACGAAAAACGCAGTTTTATTATATTTGATCCCTTAGTTTTGGGAGTAAATTGATTGATTTGTGTATTTGCATTTTTTTTATTTTTTGTTGCACAGTGTAATAAATGACTAATTCTGAGTGTCCTCTTAATCTATTTTAAAGCATTTGAAGTTGATTTTGCTTTTTTGGTGTTTTTGTTTTATTGAGTCGGAAAAATCTCAACGGGGGATACGTTCAAACGGGGATACGTTCAAATGGGAATACGTTCAATGTCCATTGTGAAGTATGAAAATGCATAGCAGCACTTCTTAAATCTACTTGACTAACTCATTGAATATTTTTTCACATTGTGTTGGTTCTAAATAGATAGAAAAATATGTAGTCCATATGTCCGATTAAGAAGAACTTGGTAAAAAGTTATGAGCCAAAAACAAAAAGGTGCCCACATCCGAACCTATTCCCCTACTTAACTAGACAAATATTCAGGAGGCAGTTTTCACCCTTACCATTCATTTCAACATAGTCTGTGCCTACTTTTGTGGTTCATGCTCAAACGTTGATTGCTATGAAATGTTTCCATGGAAATTCACCACAAGAACGCAGTACACTTGCACAGATTGCATCGCCATTTCAAATCGCATGCAATTAAAAATGATGACAACGAAAAGTCCTCTAATGCGCCAATCACTCTCGAAACTGGCAGTCAGTCACTCGGCGTGTAACTTAATATGGTTGAGAAAGTGCAGCAGCATATTTGTCCGATTTGCCGCCAACAAATGAAGCAACCAAATCTCGGCACCCAAATCAACGCCGCGCCGCACCGCGACTGCAGCAGGCAGATTAACGCAAAGGGTGTCCCCTGTCCCCTGTCTCCTGAATTGCCAGTCCGATCGCTGCGAAGTGCATTGTGCTTTTTCCACCGCCGAGCGAAATGGTTTGGTACGGGGTAGGAAGGTTCGTAGTGCTGTGTGTGTGCGTGTGTCGCATTGTGCAATCCTCATAAGCGTACAATATAATTACCGCGTAATTACAATCCAATTGCAATTCTATGCTTTCCATTTTTGTGCCACTGAAAGCGGCGCGCACTCGCACTCGCCAACTCGCGCGGGTAATCTTATCATTCAGAAGGGATTAGAGATCTGTGCGCTGTTAATGGCGCATTGTCAGCTCAAGCGTATGCAACATATGGATGTATTGTTTGTGTGTGTGTGTGTTGAAGTTGGCAATGCTATTTTGGCGCTAAACGAAATCAAACACTTATCTGTAGTTTTCGGTCGAATCCATTTGATTTTTCGCTGCCGTTTTTGTAGTTGTTCGACGTGATGGACAATTGCGAGTTGACTTGCGATGCTTATCGGTGCACATGCACGCGTGTGCGGGAAAAAGTTTCAATTTGGTTAAGCATAAACGGCGGCCTGATGCATATCGGACACTAAAAAACTTATTGTGCAATTTTTGTGGTTTCCCATTGCGCCGAAGCCGCAGAGGCGTGGCTCGCACGTGCTAAGAGGAAAATTAATACATTTTTTTTTGTTCAACTGCAAACATAGAATCAACGAATATGAAGTGAATTTATTTATTTTCTTTGATAGAATGTAGCGATAATCTTTATGTGGTTTACAATTAATGTTGTATTTATGTCATTCAATTCAATTTGCTAGAAAGTTTGGGGAATTTGAATAATTTGTTTGAGTACGGTGAGAGTTTTGATTGATTGGGAGAAGTTTTTGTAGGTTTCTTCAACTTCGTGGAAATTTAATTAATATAATATTTTTTCATTTTAGTTGAATTTAGTTTTCATTTTTTTTAGGATTTTTCATTTTAGTTGAATTTAGGATTTTAAAATTATTTGTTAAAGATTTTTTAATTTAATGCAGCAGAAATTAGACAGATTTATTTTCAGCATTTGCCTTCCAAACCTCGAAAATAACATTATCATTCAAAATTTGTTTAGGGAATGACATTTTCTGATGTAAACTTTACTAAAAAAATTTAATTTTGAGAATAATTTTCAGAAACTTTACAACTTGCTGAAAAGTCCAGGCAATGCCAAGTCAAGGTAAACCCTGTTTTGACAACTAATTTTCTTATTTGAAAAATTTACTAATTTACTAAGACTAATTTTCTAATGCAAAAAATTTACAATTTGCTAAAAAGTCCAGTCTATGCCAACTCAAGTCAGAACGCTGCTTTGAAGACTAATTTTCTCATCTCAAAAACTAACACACTTGCTGAAAAGTCCACCCAATGTTAACTCAAGTCAAAACCCTGCTTAGAGGACTAATTTTCTCATCTCAAAAACTAACCAACTTGCTGAAAAGTCTACCCAATGCTAACCCAAGTCAAAACCCTGCTTTGAAGATTAATTTTCTAATCTCAAAAACTAACCAACTTGTTGTAAAGTCCAGCCAATGCTTATTCAAGTCAGAATCCTGCTTTGAAGACTAATTTTCTCATCTCAAAAACTAACCAACTTGCTGAAAAGTCCACCCAATGTTAACTCAAGTCAAAACCCTGCTTGGAGGACTTATTTCCTCATCTCAAAAACTAACCAACTTGCTGCCAAGTCCAGCCAATGCTAACTCAAGTCAAACCCCTGCTTTGAGGACTAATTTTCTCATCTCAAAAACTAACCAATTTGCTGAAAAGTCCACCCAATGCTAACTCACGTCAAAACCCTGCTTTGAGGACTAATTTTCTTATCTCAAAAACTAACCAACTTGTTGGAAAGTCCAGCCAATGCTAACTCAAGTCAAAACCCTGCTTTGAAGATTAATTTTCTCATCTCAAAAACTAACCAACTTGTTGGAAAGTCCAGCCAATGCTAACTCAAGTCAAAACCCTGCTTTGAGGACTTATTTTCTTATGCAAAAAATTTACAACTTTCTGAAAAGTAAAACCAAGCCAAAGATAATTGTTTTCGTTCGAAAACTCGCTGTGAAGTCCAGTCAAAGCCAACTAAAAAAATAATATTTTATATAAAATTTTTGTAAATTCAAATTCCATTCAAAGTGAAGTCCAGTCAAAAGCTCTGCTTAGAAGAAAATGTTCTCCAATTCCAATTTCCAGTCAAAATCTTATTGAAACACTGTCTTGATGAACAAGTTTATCATTAAAAAATTCCATAATTTGCTGAAAAGTTTAGTCAAAGCCAACGCAAGTCGAAACTTTACTTTGAAAACTAATTTGACTATTTTTAAAATTTATAATTTGTGATAAATTTAGCCAAAGTTAAGCAAAGTCAAACAAAAACATTAATTTTCGTAACCGAAAATTTCACAACTTGTTAAAAAGTCAAGTGATTTCAAAATACCGTCTAAAAGATTACTTTCTTCATTCGAAAACTTGCTAAAAATTCCAGTAAAAACCAACTGATGTTAAAATTCTGTCTAGAAGACTGATTTTTGTATTCGAAAATTTTACTACTTTAAATTGCAACCAAAGACGAATCAAGTCAGAAGCTCTGTTTAGAAGATAAATTTACTCCAATTTCAAATTCCAGTCAAAGTCTAATAAAAACGCTGCTTTGATGATTGTTTTTATTAATTAAAAATTCCAGAATTTCCAAAAAAGTTCAGCCAAAGCCAACTGAAGTCAAAACCCTACTTGGAAGATTAATTTCCTTATGCCAACATTTTACAACTTACTTCTTCATCTTCGTAATCTTCTCCATTTCTTTGGCACCTGCTGCACCCAATTGGCTGAAATTAAGCGAATAATATTTCCTTGCCTCGAAATCCACAAAGTGTCACCACAATGTCAAAACAGCTTGTAGCTATTTGCTGTGCTAATTACGCCTATTTAAGACAAATACCAGCGAGCACAGCACAAAAACAAAAAACGCTTCCGGCGTTTCCTCCTCCCCCCCATTTTTAAGGTCCATCTTTGATCCATCGCGCCAAAGTGGCCTTTATTTATTTTTCTCACATCTGTTGTTGTTGTTGTTGTTTGTTTGTGTCTTTGCCGTTTTAATGAAATAAATACGAAGCGTGACGCTGTTGAATACCTGGCGGCGAAAAGTTGGTATAATTTTTCAATGGTGTCACTTGCGGCGGAAATGCGGTGGTGGCCATGTTGATTTTGGGCTATTAAAATTGCGCTCCCCGACACAGCGCCAAACTTGACTCGACGCGACTGCGACCCAATGTTTACAGCATGTTTTGTGCTCCCCTCGTACAGCAACAGCGACGGCGACAGCGGCGTTTTGTTGACTGGGTTGCTTTGTGGGCATTTTGCCGATTGGGTGTAGCGAGCAGTGGCGTGGCGGCGGAAACATGCAAACAACCCCCAGAAACAAACACAACAAAAACAAAAAAGTGCAACCGAAGCGTCAGAATTCCTCCCCCCAAGTTGAAAAAAAGTAATTTTTAATGAATTGTTTGGTGGACTTTTGTGGTTTTAAAAGGTTTTCGCAATTTTGCTGCCATGCCGTAAGCGTTTGAGTTGGTCGAAGGGGGGGAAGGGCGCACAAAACTTGGGTCTTTGCAAAGCGAAGGGGAAACCTTTCTCAGCAGTTGACAGACAACATTGGTAAATTTCTTTATGAATGCGTTCGTCAAAGAAATATGAGAGCCAGCTGAAGGATGAGCCATGATGGATGCCGGGTTTCAGACATTTGTTGGACAATCTTCGGGTATGGGTTTTGAGTGACCGGCATTTGAGTGCGCAAATCGCTACACAGCTGCCTGCTTCATTCTCTAATGCAATTAAGCCGATCCTCAATTTGTAGAATTGCAATCAATTGTAATCAATTTTGAATGATATTTATAGATATGCATTCGTTTATTTCGACCCAGCAAAAATTTACCCTCGCTCGGTCGACGACACATATTCAAATCATGTTGCCCACTCATGCATGCAAATTTCAAACTCTAATTGCCGCTACGCACTCGACTGCCTGCACGGAACGAATGCGAGGCGCAGTGGCTTCTTCAACATTTTCGCATTTGACATTTTCATGTTCAAGTGTCAACACGCTGCGACCCAGCCGGGCTGCGGGCATTATGTGCGCCTCGGCTGCGGGCCGTTGAGTCGCATTAACCGCAAAGTATCAAAATATTAGCAGCAGCTTAAGTGCCACAATTTTTCCTTCTCGCTGATTGCGCAGGCGCAACAACAATGCGCGTCATTAAGCGGGATTAGTGGCAGCAACCGAAAATATTATGACTACCTTTACAATGTGAGTGGCAATTTTTGGCTACCGAACGCCTGCAGTGCTTGTTTTGTTCAAACAGTTGGCAACATTTTCGGCACTCGGGCAATGCTGAGCGCGATCTGTTGACAATTTGAGGTTAGAATATTTATTAATGTTTTCCACATGAGTGGCAGAACAACAATAAAAAAGAAGATTATTGCATCAAGGCGCGCTACCAATTTGGTTATTTCCTGGTTATTAGTAACTTCAACACTGGAACAACGCTAACAGAATATGTTGCATCAAGAATTTTGTTGAATTTGATTCGAAATGGGAATAATCAGCGGAATTTTTGAATAGAAGTTGCCTGGCGCCTTGGCAGGAGACTTTTTTTAACAGTCCCCTCTACAAACTAGGCTTAGTGGACAGCAAAGAATGCAGACTCAGTACCACAGATAATGCCACAAAGTATACTAACCAACTGTACAGTACTGACATACAGAAGTGCAAAGTTCCTAGGGAAACTTGGCCTCACTAATATGGAATTAATACAAATATTGGCATATTACCAGGCAGGTGCGGGTTCAGAAAAATATTTCGGGGTATCTATCAAAAAGTAATTCTTTAATATTAATAAAATGTCACAAATGCCTGTAAATTTGTATGTAATTTTAAAATCGATCCTAAGATTTCGGGAGGTTTCAACCCCTAAACCCACCACTGAATCCGCCACTGTTACCAGCTTATCAAAAAGGACCTTATATGTTGCAGTGCGAAGGGTCTTGGCACGCCCCATAACCGTAATTGTAATCACAATCGCAATCGCAATCGAAATCGTAATCGCAATCGCAATCGAAATCGTAATCGTAATCGCAATCGTAATCACAATTGCAATCGTAATCGTAATCGTAATTCTAATCGTAATTGTAATTGTAATCGTTATCGCAATCGTAATCGTAATCGTAAACGTAATCATAATCGTAATCGTTATCGCAATCGTAATCGCAATCGTAATCGTAATCGTAATCGTAATCGTAATCGTAATCGTAATCGTAATCGTAATCGTAATCGTAATCGTAATCGTAATCGTAATCGTAATCGTAATCGTAATCGTAATCGTAATCGTAATCGTAATCGTAATCGTAATCGTAATCGTAATCGTAATCGTAATCGTAATCGTAATCGTAATCGTAATCGTAATCGTAATCGTAATCGTAATCGTAATCGTAATCGTAATCGTAATCGCAATCGCAATGGCAATCGTAATCGTAATCATTACATCACAATCCATTACATTGTATTACATTACATTATATTACATTACATTCCATTACATTACATTACATTAAATTACATTACATTACATTAAATTACATTACATTACATTAAATTACATTACATTACATTAAATTACATTACATTACATTACATTACATTACATTGCATTCCATTACATAACATTACATTACATTACATTACATTACATTACATTACATTACATTACATTACATTACATTGCATTGCATTGCATTACATTCCATTAAATTACATTACGTTACATTACATTAAATTAAATTTCATTACATAATTTCATTACATTACATCATATCACATCACATAACATTACATAACATTACATTGCATTATATAATATTACATTACATTACATAACATTACAATACAATACAATACGATACAATACGATAAAATACAATACAATACATAACATTACATTACACTACGTTACATTACATTACATTACCATACATTACATTGCATTGCATTAGATTAGATTACATTACATTAACTCCATTACATTACATTACATTCAATCAAATTACATTCAATTTCATTTCATCAGTTACTTATCACCTACGTTTGGTTATATTTCGCTTAATTTGCCAAAACAAACATGAAATTAGTCAACTCAATTTAATTTTTATAACAAACCGAAAGCTTCGGTTACTCAATAACTTCATTAGCAAATCATTGCTCTGCTTAATAGCACAAAAGAGCGCACAATTAAGCATTTTCATTGACAGAACTTTGTATGTGTTTGTTTGCGTTTACGTTTAAATTCAACCAGAAGCATTCGGCATTAACTTACATTCGTCCACAAACGCATTAGTTTTCCATTCATTGTATTTGAAAAGACTTTGCGAGCATTTGAGTGGACGAAAGCCGCTTTATACACTTTCTAAATTGACAATGTAAACACGAACCCAGTTGGCGAAACCTTATGACTGGCATAATTTCCACTTGTCGTGCAACTTGTTTTCGTTTTTCTTAAATCCGCTTTAATCGAAAGAAAAAGTATGAAACAAAAATATAGTTTACTATATGTGTGCTGCAATATTTGTATGAGATTTACAAAGCCTTTTAAAATTGAGTTTTGTTTAGACTATGGATTTGGTTGGGGTTTGTTGAACTACAAGTTTGAAAATAAAATAACATTTTAAGTCGACTGCTACTCTTTGTGTGCGAGTTGAGGTAAACCACTAATGGGAGAAAATTTGTCTTTGAAAGGTTTCCAATTGAACTTGAAACATTAGTCGGTTTCAACTCAAGTAACTATTAGTTCAAAATCTCACTGGGTATCATTCGGGAATTCGCTCACCTCATTGATAATCGCGAATAGAAGCGAATGGTAAGATATATGCTTTTTGGTTAGATATCAAATTGATGGATATCGGATTGATAGACAGTAGTCTTTTATTTATAGAGTTGGAAAGCATTTAAAGCCAAAACCCCATCAGTGTGGACCATAATAGCACTAAAAACACTTCTCTCAAGTCTGGTACTAAGTTTCGTCAGAAGGCGGGATTGAACATTTCTTTAGAAACTCTGTACTAGAGACAAACAAGTGAGGTGTAGATGGTTTAATGGATGTTCCACAAAGACCTGAAGATCCTTTATGAGGATAAGACTGTAGGTAGAAAACTCAAGGTCATAGCTGGATGGATGGATGGATATGAGGGGGAGCCGAGGTCATTACCTCAAGCACTCAGGCTTTATAGCCCATTGTACTTAAGGTTCAGGAAAAAGGTTGATAGAGGAAATGGGAATGGGAAAAGAAAAAGAGACAGTGGGTGGAAGGGGAGAGGGAGTTATGGATTCTCCTGTGCATATTTCCCGGACTCATTAATGAATCTGAGGAGATCACACAGGGCGAGAGAATGAACTTCGTCCATTCTCATAACATCTGAACCCAGCGTGCGCAATCTCGTTCTAGAGAAGGCCGGACATGTACAGAGAAAGTGCTGTGTACTATCTACCTCCTCCAGGCAAGACGTGCAAATCGGATTCTCGATGATGCTCATGATCCAGTCCATTTGATCCAGTCCAGGGTTCTTGATGACTGGTTCCGATTATTGGCCAATTCATCAGCAGTTTCGTTACCTAGAACACCACAGTGTCCCGGAACTCAGATAAGTTGGAGCTTATTACGTCTCGCGACTGATTTATGCTTCATCTTGCATTCTTGGACAATCTTAGAGGTAACTCGCGCGTTCTCCAGGACCTTAAATGCAGCTTGACTGTCATTACAGACTCCTATGCATTTCCAGCACCATTTGCTCCCGATTATCCATTCCGCTACCTTCAGAATGGCGGAGATTTCCGTCTGAAAGACAGTAGTCAACCCACCCAGAGAGTAGTAGCAGTTGACACTTCCGTCCAGGTGACATCCAGCTCCAGTACCTTTGTTGGTCTTGGATCCGTCAGTGAAGAAAATATCCGTCAGATCCCCTAGCATGGCCTCTGGGTTGTCCCATTGGCCGCGCGTTGGGAACATCACTTCAAAGTTTTCCCAAAAGGATACTACGGGTATAGGGCAATCCTGCTGCTGGCCACCAGCAATGGATATTGCCTTGTCCTTAAATTTGAAGGCAGGGTTTAACCTCCCAAGAAGCTCTAAGTTTTGTTAGGCTTAAGAAGATTTGAAGGCAGGGTTTCACCTCCCAAGAAGCTCTAAGTTTTGTTAGTCTTAAGGAGACTTAAGGCTGGAAATCCATTTTCAGCAAAATTAATTAATTAAAACTGTTTACTACTTTAACGATTTCTAAAAGTGATCTATGCATCGCCTCCTCTTCCTTTTTATTACAACAAATCGTATATCTTAATTTTCAATTCGTAAAAAACTTCAATGCTTTAGAAATTTGAAATCATTGAACACATTCCCACAACAACATTAAAGTGTCTTAAGTGCAATTTATTTTGGTTAGTTGAGGCAATTCGTGCAGCCTTGACGGCGAATTTTCCCACATCATCAACCCGGCTGCCCATGTTGGCCGTAAGCTGAGACAAATCGTATTGATTTATTTATACCGAGTTTACATTTTTGTTTGCTGGTCGACGGACATTGGGTGCGCTGCCGCCTCGGTCAGCCAGAAAGGGGTCAGGGCAATGTGAATGTCGTGCTGGGCCGGCAGACGGCCGCCCAGTCGGTGCAGTGGACTGTACAAATACAAATCACAGGCAAATGTGCGGCGCAGACTGTATGGGTCACTGACGAGGCGGCCAGAAGAGGTTAACACACTTTGCATTAAACGGTGTGGAATGCAATTTAAAACGTTGACTTTTGTTGGCTTTAATCGAGTATTAAAAGCGAACCGACGAACGGGCGAACCGGCGAAGCGCAGACGCAAGAAAATGCAAGAAAACGAATGGCGAGTGTCAGGTGAAAGACAGCTGAAACAGGGGCTGGAGGTGGGTTGGCATGGACGGAGGGTGGTTAAAAGACTCATGGAAAAATGAGTAATAAGAAAGCGTAAGCAAAGCATTGCGGTCTGTTTTGTACTGCAATGATTTTCGCAGAATTTGCATGAATTTTTTTGAACGGGTGTAGCAAGGAAATCGAATACTTTGGACAAAATCGATTTCCATTTCATACGGGTGGGAACGAATGTAAGCGGCTTTTCGCAGCGCGATTTCATGTCAAAAATGCGACATTTAAATGCCAATAAAAATTGTAAATGTCAAATGCCACAGCTTATCGAACTATTAGCGGCGTTGTTCACACGCCGAGCGTTGCAAGGGGCTGAAATACAAAACTTGTGCGAATTTTGTGTGCAACTGAATACAGCAATTGGCCCAATTCGAAGACAAATGCAAATGAAAAAAAATATATAAAAATAATACTTATGTGAGAAAATCAATTGAATTGTCAGTCTTATCACACTTATGGCACTTAAGTCAGTGGAAAGTTGAAAGCAGATTGAAATCAATAAATTCCCTTATGCCAAAAATATGGCACAACGTAAAAGTGAAATGCGAAACTTTTCAAGGCAGACACGCTATGTGTATACATACAAACTTTCAAGTATATTATATACAGGTGCGCAGTATTCTGGTGCTACAGAAATAACGACAAGAAAGCCAAGTGGAGCACAGCAACCCTTTTGGCTTCGACATTGTGTGCCTTGTGCCTTATTGCAGGTATGCATCGAGCACTAAAAACAAAACAAAATAAGATAAATATCTCAATCAACATTTTATAAGCTGTCATATAAAACCAGCTAAGCGCGCTGCCAGAGATTACCCGCCGCCACATTTATACACAAACGCACACAGACACTCTCACACACACACAGCGAGCAAGCGCAGCTCTAACGAAATCACTTAAGTGCTTCATAACAAGACCCAATCTTGCAATCTCGTTCCAACCCTCAATTACCTTGTCAGCAACCGTCCGCCACCCACTCCCAACCCGCCAACGTCAACGTCAACGCCAACGCCAACGCCAGCAACTCTTGTTGCCATTATCCGGCAGCATTTGTGCGCACTTGAATGATTTGACTTGAAAGTTTGATTTAGCACATAATATAAATAAATAAAATGTATTTATTAAGATGCTTTCAACTCAAAGTCGTCGACAGCGGTCTGAAGTGGCGTTGCGAGTGGGTCGCGTTGGGTGGAACCGTGGTCGTGCAAAGCGTATCCGGTGACTGCTTAGCGCGCTGCCAGTGGGCTATCGACTGACAGCTCGGGCAGGGTTGTTGCTGCGGCTTGGAATTATCGAAGCGTTAAATGGGAAATCAGCCAACGGCACAGCTTCCATCTTCGCCGGAACATATGTGTGTGCAGAGCAATGTGTGTGCGTGGCGTTGGCTGTGGTGTGCGTGAAGTTAATGTTATTTTTATGCGATGGTCTCGGTATACGATTTTCAAGTATCGTCTTTCCACAATGCCTGCTTGAAATTTTTGTACTGTGGCCTTAACGGAGCAACGCTTCCTCCGAATCATGTTGCCTTCTATATTGTATACGTTATTCAAATCCACATGGGTCTTTGTTGATTTATATATATATAGTTAGTACTATATATAGTTCGTACTAATAAGTATCTTTTCAATGCAACGATTTTGTGCTTTAATTAATGTCTTTGTATTCTTTTTGGCTTTTAATTGCAGATTGGGTTTCATATCACAATGGGGCGCTTTGGCCGGTCGCTATGCGGCCCTGTGTCCGCCAGGCTGGCCGTGGGCGCCACAACGCATGCCTTTTCATAGTCCCACACACGGTAAGTTGAACTAATATAATTGTTTTCCCCTTCAAAGTTGCTGCTCGCACTTTTGCATTTTTCCAGTCCACGTGTCAATGGGAAAGTAAACAAATTTGTGGGCACATTATTTGCTTCGAGAAAGGAGTGAGAAAAGTTTTGCTTGTGTCTTTTGAATAAGTCCACAGTAGACATGTTTTTGAGGTTTTTGCATCCAATGGGATATATGTGTCTTCTACGATCCTAGCTTCATTTTCCTTTTCCATTGCTTCACTATTCAGCAGGTGGCGAATCGCTTTCCAGCAGAGCCATGGGGAGGCTGTGTGTCAACTGGGATTGGACAGGCCCAAGGATCTTGCTGGCTTTCGCCAAGTTAAACTTTAAAGTTGAAAATTTAAGCAATCAGAGGCTTAACCATTCGCATTCCTTCCTAGTTACATTTTCTACTTTATTAACTTCTTCGACCCCAAAGTGGCCTAAGAGCAAGTTCATCTATTTGGCATCTTATAGCAAAAGTTACGATCGATTCATGGGTTTAATTTAAGTAGGCACCAACAAATTTATATTTTTAGAAGTGAATTCAAAGCAAATTATAAAAATTTTATTGTTATCCTCAAAATAATTTCCAATAATTTGCAGCGATATCAAGAAAAGTTTGTGTTCTAATTGAAGTCTACGAATTGGGCGCGTTTGATCAAAACCCTGTCTCTTTAAATAAAATCAAAAACTGATGATTTTGTATTTTTCCATAAATATTAAATAATTTTTATACAATTAAAAAATAATGATACAAAATTTATTTAACGTTCTAAGCTGAAATTGTTCAAAAGTAAACTAGCTCCAGAAATCTAACAAAGAGGCGTGGCGACTTCAAAAGTCGTGTGCACACCTCTTAGGAAAATGTTTCATGATTTAAATACCACAAAGTAATATCGAGACACAGGGTAGAGTTCGGGGTCGAAAGGGTTAAAAATAAATATCCCATACAGAACAAAGATAGCATGACTTATGAGCGTAATGAGCGTTCTGATCTGGTTAAGTTTGGGCTTTTCTCTCCTTCCAAACTACCCTTTTCAATACTGGGATTCGATCATTTCAATCCACCGACTGACCGATTCGACCGACAATGTTTCAATTCATTACTCGATTTAACGAGAATAAAAAAAATTCTATGTATAGTACTGTTTTGAAGAAATCGTATGTCTTAAAAATATGAATCTGATTATTTTCAGTATCTAACCTGATATTAAGAAGAATCTAATTACCAATGGACTCAAGGCAATACAGAATTAATTGTGCACCAAAGACGAACCTCGACATCTCAGTCATTCTAGGAAACTTCTTTCGCCAAAGAGAGAACTTTTTTGTTCTTGTCGGAACAGTCTACTAAGCGCAGAGTTCAGAGTTCAGAGAAGACATTAGATAAGTCTGTCGTACCAAGACTTGATGTTTCTTGTTGATGTGATTTAAATCTACCCGACCTCTGGAGAAATCTGAATAAATCCTGTGATGCGAAGGAGCCAAGGTGGTCGCTTCTCAACACATAAGTGCCAAATGTGTCAAACCTGATTCGGTCGTATGCTGGGCAGATACACAGAAATTGGTCTCATTATCCTCTCCACAGTCAGGACACACTGCACTCTTGGATATGCCATAAGGCGGATCAACTGCCTGCAGTCCCTCATATATAGAGACAGTAGAAACCACGAGCAAGCATCAGTTTCGTCCAACTGCAGCCGTTCTCAGCATAAGATCAGATTTCAGATCTCAGATTTACTTTGCGCGAGCCTTCTCAAGTTGACCCACATCAAGAGATGATAGGGCGTCCTCAAAGTGTTGCCAGATACCTAAAATTACGTTCTGATACATCTTGAAAAAAATTGTGAATTTTTTTTGAAAAAATTTAAAAATTCCTTAACATTTCTTTTTATAATTTTTGTCATTATAAACTAAGGACTAAGGAATAAACTTCTCATAAAAAATTAAAATACATACATATATTATCAGGTGTACAACTTTGCTTCCGCCGTTTTTTTCCAAAATTAAAAGCTTTATTGCGAAAAAGTGCTTACAGATGTATTATTCAAAGTATTGTCCGTCGCTAGCGACAACTTTCTCCCATCTTTCCGGCAATTTTCGGATCCCGGCTCGAAAAAAGGAGTCCTCTTTTGACGCTATCCATGAAGCAATCCATTTTTCCAATTCTTCGAAGGATTGAAAATGTTGATCTGCCAGGCCGTGTGCCATCGAACGGAATAGGTGGAAGTCAGAAGGGGCGACATCTGGGGAATACGGCGGGTGGGGCAAGACTTCCCATTTCAGCGTTTCCAGGTACTTTTTGACCACTTTTGCGACTTTGAAGGTTTTTTCTCTTCCACCACCATGTTTGTCTTCGACATCGAAATCACCATTTTTAAAACGTTGAAACCACTCCCGACACGTTCTTTCACTCAGAGCAGCATCACCGTAAGTTTCTGAGAACATTCGATGCGCTTCAGCTGCATTTTTTTTTTTCGAATTGTAACAGAAAAGTAAAACTTCCCGCAAATGGCGAGAATTGGGCACATAAACGGACATTTTCGAGCGTGAATAATACGAAAACAAGAACAACTGTCACTGAAACGGCGATGACAATTCGTTAGGCACTGTCCACACTCACTTTAAAGGCATTACCATCTATGTATTTCAACCAGCCTCAGCCGGTACAGCCACCTATCGGAAAACGGCGGAAGCAAAGTTGTACACCTGATATTGTTTTATTACATCCTTTTTATTAATTCAGCTTCAGCTTTACAACAACCAATACAAACAAAACATAAAAAATTTAGATGGGTATGGAATTCGCTTTTGAAAAGTTCCTTCATTCATTGCATAAATTATACACCTTGAAGCGTAAGAGATTAAATTAAATTGGACACTTCAGCTTTCAATATTGAAGGCTTCCGTGTCACTAATGATGTCAAATGTATCATCATTAAGATCTCCTAAACTTTCTTCGAAACAATTCTTCCTCCTAAAAATTCTTTTCCTAAAAATTCTCCTTATTGGTCAAGAATCTCTTGAATCTAGAAGAAAATCTTCTGATCTGGCAACACTGCGTCCTCAGATTGGTCCTTCCATCAGATACACCGTCACCCACTTCGTCGTCCTCCAACTTTCGCATCGAAAACCTTTTCAGCATGGCATAACAGCTAGTTTTCTTTCATATTCGATAATCGTTGCCAATACAGAAAGTGCCGAAGATTTGTTGGGTACCCAAGCAAAAAAACTGGAACTGCTTCCTAACGATTTCTGCAGTGTACTTAACCTATTTTTAATTAGTTCTGCATTCTTTTGAAGTATAAAAACTCAGTTGAATTCTTTTTTGATAATTTAGGTAACCTAACGAACAAAATAGTCGTTGCCAATACGAAAAGTGCCGAAGATTTGTTGGGTACCCGCCCAAAATGGCTGAAACTTTACTCATTTTTCACTTGTTCTGCATTCTTTTGAAGAGTAATAACTCAGTTAAATTCTTTTTCGATAATTTAGGTAACCTAACCAATAGGATCGTTTACAGTCTTCTGTGATTTGTAAGAAGTTGAAAGTTGTTGTTTCAGAAATGAGATCTGTGGTATGGTTGGTTGGTTGGTTCCAGTGGCGATGTTACATCCAACATGAACATCCAATTAGCGCGTTGGCGCCGTTTTGTTACCACTATTCCCGGTAGGTGCTTTATGGTATACTGATGTCTTCTAGACTCTACGATGGATATCCTATATCCAATCCGTGAGGTTGATGAAAGAGAGTAGCGAGTGTATGGTGCAGTTCGCTATCTCTTCGAGATTCTGGAATGTTGGTTTTCCCATCGTTTTCCATCTCCTTCTTGACAAGGCCGGACAGGCGCAAAGATAGTGGTGGACGGTTTCCTTCTCGTTCGGGTTTTCGCAGCTGTGACAGCTGATATTGAATGGGATCCCCATTTTAGCCGCGTGCTCACCAATGGGCCAGTGACCTGTGATGACTGCAGTCAGTCTCGCCACGTCCCGGCGGCCCTTGTTTAAGAACTCCGCGGTTCTCCTCTTATCATATGTTGGCCATAGCGATCTACTGATTTTACAGGATTCCATCCTCTGCCATCTAGTGTTGGCTTTGGCGAGGAAGTCCTTGGAGACCTCGCTCTTGATAGAGCCTAGTGGGGCGAGAACCGTCAGCGCCTCACTCTCATCAAGAGCGGAGCCTCTTCGAGCCAGTTCATCGGCCCGCTCGTTCCCGTCAATGTTATTGTGGCCCGGCACCCATATCAGGGTAACTTTGAACCGATGAGCTAGCTCTGTAAGGATCTTCTTGCATTCCACCACTAGTTTTGACGATAGGATCGACGAGTTCAGTGCCTTTATCGTGGATAGGCTGTCGGAAAGTATGGTGATGTGGCTTTTGTAGGATGTATCAACCAGTGCCATCCTGCATGCTTCCTTAATAGCAAGCACTTCCGCCTGGAAGACGCTTGCTGTGTTTGGGAGCCGGAAAGATACACTTAGCTTAAGATGTTCGGAGAAGACTCCTGCTCCTACTCCACATTCCATCTTGGAGCCGTCAGTGTAGATTGTGGTGCCTAAGTTATTTAAGATGTTTCCCCTCTTCCATTCCAGACGGGAGGGGATACGGATATCATAGTTTTTCCCAAAAGTAATGGTGGGAATTGTGTAATCCGTAGTCGTGGTCAGGCACCTTTGCCCTTGTGATAATAGACTACCGTGACCGTAAGGTCTGTCTTTCCAGCAACCTGTTTCTTTCAACCTAAGAGCGCTAAGGGTTGCGGTTTTCATGATATGCATATCAATCGGGAGCAGGTGCGTCAGCACATTCAACGCCTCTGCAGGGCAGGATCTGATTGCTCCCGTGGTTCCAGCACAAGCTGTTCTTTGTAGCCTACCGAGCTTGGTGATGTTGTAATCCCTCCTCAGGGCCTTCCACCAGACCAGAGCTCCGTATGATAGTATTGGACGTACAACCATCTTGAACATCCATAGCATTAAACTTGGTCGGAGGCCCCACCTCCTTCCGATCATTTTCCTACAGGAGTAGAGCGCAAACCCTGCTCTGTGTATTCTTTGTTCAACGTTAAGCTTCCAGTTCAGTTTAGGGTCCAGAATAACCCCGAGGTATCTGGCACTAGACGAAAGGGATAACGTTGTGTCCTCGAGATGAGGTCGTCTAAAGGTCGGTATCTTGGTACGGTTCGTAAATAGCATCAGTTCGGTTTTGGTAGGGTTAACGCTTAGTCCACGTCCCGTGCACCAAGCGCTTAACCTATCCAGACCACCCTGAAGGATTCCGCTAATCACATCAGGGCACATCCCCGATGCCATTACAACCACGTCGTCAGCATACGCAACCGTTTTGACCCCTCTCTGGTTGAGTTCCGTTAAAATGTTGTCCAAGGCACACACCCACAGGACAGGCGACAGATCTGTGGTATAGCAATGGGATTTTATATTCTAGAGAGCTTCCCTTGAAGGAACTTCTATTTTCCCCACTTTTCGCATTAATTTACATGTATAGAAGTAATCGGTTTTTGAGTTGGTATACTCTTCATATAAAAATCCAAGTATTACTGATTTTTGAACAAAATCAAGTGCAAGTAAAACTTTCCTCTAAGCTTTGCTTAAAACCATTCAGAGCAAACAGAATTATTAATTATACGATAAAATGTTCAAATACTGCGCAAACGATCTAAACATTTGCCAAAGACGCGAGGAGGCCAAACTGCGGCCGACCATAAAATAACGAAGGCGTTCTTTTTCGTTTTGTGTCGTTTGAAAGCTTCTTACACGGATTTTTCATTTAATTTCATTTGCAGCACCACCCACACACTCACACACTCACACACACACACAGTGGAAGTTGTACAAATGTGTGGCAACCATACGACTAAAGCGTCCGTCCGGTCTGTTGGCAATTATGACTTTTATGATTTCATTTTACTGGGTTTTATTTGCCAAACAAGTTCTTAAATTTGCAGCGCATTTGAGACGCGGCGGCAGCTGCATAAGAAAACGTCAAAGCTGCTTACCTTCATACCCTCAACGTGCCATTAGTTACACACACACACTCATACACACACACACACATAGACACAGAGAAACGCACATGCTCTCACTTTGAAGGGTTGTTGCTGTGGCAGTCTTATTGTTGTTGGTCTTTTTGCAATAAACGTGCGGCATTACTTTGCATTAACCTGAAATGTGTTTTACGTGTTTGCTTCTTGGAATTTTTTCTAGTGAGCCGCAACGTTGCGCATTTTTTAAATGTTTGCATTTGCTTTCGTTTTAATTAATTTCCCTTTAATACGCTAAGGAATTTTCCGTCTTAAGCGGCCCCCTAAAGCGTTGCATTGCGCAATCTTGAAATTCTTTGACGCCCACCGGCCGCCGTCGAACACTCGCTCGCGTTACGCCATTTTCAATTCGCCGCGCCCTGCCAGCGCGTCGCCGCGCCGGAAATGCCAATGTACGGTTTTCAATTAATTGCAATTTGTTTCTCGGATTACGTTACGTCGCTTAAGCGCCTTGATTCGGTTGAATGTTGAAGGTGTCCGCGCTGTGTCTGTGCACGCGTGTGTGTGTGTGTGTGTGCATGAAAGAGGGGGCCATGTGGGGGGCTGTGCCAATCCGCGTATTACCAACAGTTTAAGCCTATTTAATTGGCCTCTTGCATTAAGTCGCAGCAATGCAATTGAATTTGTTCATGTAAATTGGCCTTAAGTTTGTACGTTATTGTCGGCGCCGGAATGTGCTTAGTCGGAATTGCATTGCACTGCAGTCACGGGCGGCTCATATTGTCTATTAATGTATTGATTTACATATTGACACAAATTTAGGACACGAACCGAGAGCGAAAGCAAATCGTTTGCAAAACAAGCATTTCAGATGTGTAACAATTTGTCGATATTAAAGAAGATTTCTGTCTTTTTGAAAGAAATTTTTTAATACAAACATAAATTTGCAACTTGGAGAATATTTGACGTCTAAGTTAATCCTCTCATTACGACGACATGATACAAATGCGAGATTCAGAGTCCCTGCAGTAGTGAAAGCGTTAGAGGAGGGGTTATCTCGTGTCTAGAATACATGAGTGGTTTAAGTGGTTCCAGGACAGTCGTAAAGACATGAAGACATGAACGACGAACACCCAGGTCCTTCCAATACCCTGATTAAGATTAAGATCAAGATTGGATAGCGGGAGTTGAGCACCACCTGCCCGAGACACTGCGTCCAGTGTTGAACTAATGTGTCACGTCCCTCTATCTTACTGAAGGATGTATCCTCAGATGTTATCCAGGAACTCCTCTATTTTCCTTAAATCAAATTCACACAGATCTTTTGTCTGTACCAGTTCCCTTCCAGTGCCCGCTTTGCCGTGGTTACTCAAAGTAACATCGAAAAAGTGCCTGAATTTATCAAAACTTAGCCGAAATCGTCATTGCAATACATGAAAATGGAATTGAATATGTCCAAAAATTCAATTCATAGCATTTTGACGGACCATTTACTTCTGCGAAGCCTGGCGCCTGTTAGACGATAACGCACCGTCTCATTGATCCAACTTGGTAACAGATTTTTTGGTAAACAAATTCCATTTTCAACATCAAACACTCGTCCTACTCACCTGATTTTACTCCGTGTGACTTCTATCTGTTCGGCAAAATGCATTTGTCGGTGAAAAAACAATCATATTCTGATGTTGAAGCGATTCAAAAGGCAACGAACGATATTTCAAAGACGATGGATACAGATGGCCTCAAAAAAAGAATTCAATGATCTAATTGACCGCGCAAAACGATGTATCGAAACAGAAGGAGATTATTTCGAATGAAATGAATGAATTTTGCAAACAAAAATATTTCTTGATTTGTTTTCTGAGCAGTCTTCTTTTCCGTGGGATAGTCCTTGTAGATATAAGGTCGGAATTCAAGAGCTGTACCATTTAATTCTTTATTGTTGCCCCATAATTTGAAGAAAGGGATTTCTCCGACAGAAAAACTGTAAAAAAATTTGAAATATCTTACTCTGTTTTTCAACAAGTCCACAAATTCGTTTAGTAGTTGTACCATGGCCCACAGAGTCTATGTGAACTTTTCATAAAACTAGAAGTAAGCATCACTAATTATTTCCTTTGATTCGGAGACCTAACTCCAAATGGTTTACATTTCCAGGGTCTGAAAATATCTCCTAAGCTTGATTCCTCTATTTACTGCAAAATATTTCGAAAAGTTACGGCAAGCATTGACCGATAATTACTTGCTTACAGTTCAATCTTCGAAATCGTCGTGTTTCTTGCACAATTCGTAATAACATCAAATAGATGGAACAAAATATATGGAAAGTGATCCCATATTTTTTTTTAATCTGTTTAACACTAGAAAGATGCTCCCTCCGGTATCTGCCCTGTATTTGCGTATTGACAGGTTGAGCAAAACTTACATCGAGTCCTCATGGCGGAGAAGAACTGATTGCAGTACCTGCCGGGCAATATGGCCTTCCCTTTCCGTGAGGAAAACACGATATGTACTGTCCCTGAGTCGAACCTCGATTAGGCAGCTTGTTGGAGTCATTACTGGACACTGCGCCATTGGATCTATGCTGGTCAAATGGTGCCTCTCGTCCAGTGATGTCTGCAGAAGCTGTGGAGATGAGGAAGAAGTGGAAACGATCCAACACTACCTGTGCCACTGCCCGGCTCTGCAGGAACGCCGACTCCGTACCTTGGGGTCAAGGTTCCTGGTAGACTTGGCCTGCGCAGCAGTAGTTGAAATATCGGATCTACTCTCCTTCATCAAGAGGTCGAATTGGTTTGCCCCGAACTGAGAGCCACTGGTTAGCTCCGGAATCTTCCATGAAGGGATTCACAATGGGCCATTTTGGTCTCCGAGTGGAAGTGCTGCCCTTGGGACGCACACACCCTTCCCTACCTAACCTAACCTAACCTAACACTAGAAAGAACGCAAGTTTTCCACACCTACAAAGACCACATATAAGATCCGCTAATATCTCGAAAAGTACACATTGGATTTGGCAAATTTTGATTGTAGAAACCTAATTGTAAAACTATTTGTAGAACCTGACGAAAGAATAAAAGTCATCAAAGCAAAAGTTGATAGAAATACTCAAGGAAATAGAGATACATAATTAAAAGTAAAAACTGTCAAATGCCTCAACCGTAATGGCCTTTCTAGTGTTAAGAATGTGTTTTGCTGCTATTAACCCTTTCGACCCCGAATTTCACCTTGTGTCTCGATATTACTTTTTGGTATTTAAATCATGAAACGTTTGCCTTAGAGTGTTTGAGCTATTTAACTTACTTTTGAACAATTTTAGCTTAAAATGGGTTAAATAAATTGTTTTATTAATATTTTTTAATTACAGAAAAATTATTTAATATCTATGGAAAAATACAAAATTATCATTTTTTGATTTTATTTAAACATTATTAAAGAAACAGAAGATTTATTAAAGAAACAAACTTTCGCTGATATTGCTTCAAATCATTAGATATTATTTTAGGGATAACAGTAAAATTTTTGTAATGTGCTTTTAAATTCACTTCTAAAAATATTAATTTGTTGGTGCCTACTTAATTAAGCCCATAAATCAATCGTAGCTTTTGCTATAAGATGACAAATAGGTCGCTCTAAGTAGCTCTCAGGCAACTTTGGAGTCGAAAGGGTTAACTAGGTGGAGCCAAATTAAACAATCATAGCTTGTTTTGCTTAAAATTATTCGTCTTAACTTGTATCACCCACGGAATCCAGGCCATAACTTTCTCAAAATGTTTCTTCTTCAGTGCCAACCTTGAACTTGGTTTTTCGATCAAACGGCGAACGTTCTAAGCTTTCTAATCGTTTCACTTGAATATTCCAAAAAATTAAGCAAATCAGTTGTATATTCTTTTTGCGAAACACATGTGGACTTTATTTCTGAAAATTTCGAAGCATTTGTCGCACTTTTGTAGATCAAAATGTTATTTTATTAGTTTTTAAATTTTAAAGCGATCAAGTAACATTATTAAAAACATTCCTTCAGGCTGTCTACAACTTTCTATAACCGTCGGCTGCTCTGAGGGTTCAAACCTCTCTCAAACAAAAAATTGCTGTTGGAAAATATGGTTTGAAATGGTATTGGGTTGAAAATTTGTACGCAAACCACCCCCAGGTCCCTCCAAATGAAATTCTGAGTGCGCCACTAAACTGCCTAATGGTTTTTGTGTTTTGTTGAGAAAACTTTTTATCGGGATATATTGAAAACTTGCTTGTTTCTTTGCTATCGTTAATGTTTCCCCAAAATATGTGAGAAAAACACCTAAGGATTAACAATCTTAAAGTTTACTAATTACGAAAAGTTTTGTTCGAAGAAGTCGCAATGTGTGACTGTTTTCTAATTACACTGTACAACAGTACATTTGATTCATACAAATGTTGATATTGACATCAAAACTAAAGGTTATTCATTGCAACCTGACATACTCAGTTTTTCATTTACTGATTCAATGTTCATTTTAAAACGACTTTAACTTTTAAGGAAAACATGAGATCGAAATAACAACTTTAGGAGCTCTCGGTCTCGATCTTATAATCAAAGACCTAATTTCCAAAGTTTAAACTTTAATTTGCCACTCTAATCCAATTCAACTCTAATCTAATCCAAAAGTTTGTTAAACTTCTGTTCTACACCGTTAAAACTGCAGTTTGTATTTATTTTTCGAAATTACTTCAGTGGAATCAATTTTACGCGAATGATAGCAATTCGAGGCAACAATAATAAAAGACAAACAAATCGCACAACCGACTGACAGCCATTTTAAAAAGTAATTCAACACTCACAGTCGCGGGGAATGGCGCAAACCGCCAAAGAAACAAACGCCCATCGCGTCTGCCATTTAATTGCGTTTTCCACCACTGAGCGTGACAGCGGCATTTGTTGTTGCACGCTTTCTCTCTGCTTCTGCGCCTCAAGTGGAGCAAAAGTGTGAGGTTAAGCGCTGCCAATTCAATTTACTTATGTATGTATGTACGACATGTCTGTACGGTGGCTGCGCATAGAGAGAAACACCCCTCGAACATTGGCGGAAGACGCCAATGAGTGAAAAATTGCATTTGTGCAGAGTACGCAAGTGTGACCGTTGAAAGTCCCCCCAACTGACGCTCTCTTTCTCTTCTTCTGCTTCTGTTTATCTTTGCAGACAGTTCCTCCACCAACACCACGGAGAACCCGTCGTCGCCCACGTCGCTCAGTCCGAATCACATTGGCGCTGGTGGTGGTGGCGGCGTCAGCAGCAATGGCAATAACGGCGGCAACAACAACCACAACGGCAGCGGCGGCAACAATAACAATGGTGGCAACAGCAACGGCACCAAGTCACCCTCGCCCCACGGCTACCATCACAATGCGCAGCAGCATCCACATCTGGCGCATCCGCACCAGCCCTCGACGCCCACTAGCAGCAGCGGCGGCATTGGCGGCGCACACCTCGGCCACCACTCCAACTCCAGCTACATGCTGCCCACGAGTTCTAACGAGTCGGACGACGACGGCGAGGAAATCATCGAGGAGGACGACGGCAACGATGGTCCCTCGGACGGCTCCTCGCCGCACGGCGACTCGAATCAGACGAAGCGCAAGAAGAAGACGCGCACCGTGTTTTCGCGCGCGCAGGTCTTTCAGCTGGAGTCCACATTCGACATGAAGCGCTACCTAAGCTCCTCGGAACGTGCCGGCCTCGCTGCGTCGCTGCGCCTCACCGAGACGCAGGTGAAGATCTGGTTTCAGAATCGCCGCAACAAATGGAAGCGGCAGCTGGCCGCCGAGCTGGAGGCGGCCAACATGGCGAACATGGCGCACGCCGCGCAGCGACTGGTGCGCGTGCCGGTGCTGTATCACGACGGCTCCGGGGCGGGCTTTGTGCCGCCGCCGCCACCGCACCACCATCCCATGCAGTATTACGCAGCGGCGGCGGCACGCAACACCAGCCCGCCGCGGCCGCCGCTCTCGTCGCTGGTATAGGGCGTGGGGTGCCTGGCGGCTGCGGTGGGGCCCAGCTGCGGTCCGGTGTCGCTGCTCAAGCCGTCACAGCTGGCGACGCCGCCGGCGCTGTCGCCGTCGCCGCAGCTGCAGCGCAGCGAAACCGACATGGACTCCGAGGCGGAGGAGGCGGCCATCGATGTGGAGGCGGACGAGGACGACGACATGCACGAAGCGGCGCAGTCGAGCGGGAACGGCGAGCGCTGCTGCACCACGCCGAAGCCGATGTCGGCCATGTCGTTCGAGCTGCTGGCAAAGAGTGAAAGCTGCCTGGACAGGCATATCAACAACAACAACAACAATGGTAGTGCTGGAAGTGCGGCGAGCGCTGGCTGCGCAATGAATGGCGTCGCCGTCGGTGGCGCTGGCGGCGAGAGAACAGCCACGCACAAAGCTTACTGAATTGCGCCAACAGCGGCTGCTGCTGATTTCATTATTGCGGTCAGCTGGCAACTTTGCTGGAAGCTGTGAGTGCGCGAGCATCCCAGAAGTGGTGTAAATTTTTATTGCACTCACAATGCTTGCAACAAATGCCAACAGCCAAACACTCAAGCAAGCCCAGCAAGTGTGTACATACTATAAATTATTCGGAAGGAGTGGAGTGCGAAGAGAACAAAACGAAAATCGAAAAATTGGTTTCACATACAAAGAATTTTAGGTACACAAGATTCCAAGGAATAACAAAACAACACAAAACAACAACTTAAGCCAATGTACATACTTAACATAGTCTATAGTCGTTAGGGAAAAGGAAATCTGTTAGAAATATTTATTGTTCCTATGTAAATAAATTCAATTGTCTTCAGCTAAACTGCAAAAACCTGCATGTTGAATTTTCAATTTACGCATAAAATTTGTACAAAATGCTTGGCGCATCCAGAACATTGGCGCCTTTTCTCTCGCTTTCACTTTTGTATTTACCGGTGTAAATGTTTGTGTCTCTTGCTCAATCTCCATAGATATAAAAAACAAACAAACACACTTACATAATGAACGAATGCTTTTCTCGCTGTAAATTAGGTGAAATATTTTGTACTACTTGTAAAAACTTTAGACTTAGAGTGGAAACACTTGGAGAATATTCGACGAGATGCATTTCATATACATACAAATAAATACTGTTAAGGCTAAACAAGTACAGAAGTTGCACAGAAATTCCAAGGCCAAATGATCATTACCGACGTACTTAATAAACACTAATGAGTAAATATATGAAAATTCATAGAACGTAGTTAAATTATGCGATAACAAATAAATGTTAATATCATATCTGAATAAAAGAAATTTAACAAGTAATTGCTTTAGTTATGCCAAAAACAGAAATCAATACATAAATACCTAACAAATAAATAAAAAACACATACAAAATAATGAAATGGTTGTTGCATTTTAATTGATTACACAATGTGAGGGGAACGGAAAATCATTGGTTCAAGTCTCCGAGTTAAAAGACAACAACGAAAGTGTCTGGTGTCAAGTGAACTTTATCGACTTCCGAATAGATCCAGTTCAAGAATATGATACGACTATGACGAGTTGTGACTTACAGTCGAAAAGCTGTGCTTCATGAATAATTTGAGTTTTGTGAATGGTGTTCAAACTTTGTCCAAAACTTTGCTCGTTCTTCAAGTAAAAAATCATAACTAAGAAACGCTTTCGTATTTGGCATTCAACTCAGAGCGACTCATAATTCCAGTTCCCTACTTTTTCACGAGGAAAAGAAACTATATGTGCCTCGGGAACTTTTATGATCTTCGCCTAATTTTTAGTAGGACCGTTAAAGAAGGTAAGAGACCATTCAACAAAATGTATCAACTCCTCTATTGTTTTCAGTTGGTCCTGAAATAGTTTCAATTGGTCCTTACTACTTAACTGACCATAATAATCCGTTACCGGGAGCGCTTTCTTCACTGGTCACTCCAAGGAATGATAGAGGGCGTCCTCAACTTGGTTCTTGGTTCTTGGACCGGAGACACGGTCTCTCTCTTCGCCGCCGACCTTCAACTACCGCATCGAACACTTTCTTCGCCTGATCTTTATCGTTCGATCGAGAGGGTCACAATAAAAAACTCATATAGTACAAATACATATACTCGTATATAACTTAACCAGCCAAACGCAAAACAATTAAACATCGTTCAGATCCTAAGATCCTTGAAGTAACCTAGTAACAAAACAGAGATGAACATTTTCAAAACAATTTAATTCTTGGTACCAGCTCACTTGTACCAAAACGGAGAAATTTTCTATATAGCAGGTTCTGGGCGTATAAATAATTTTAGAGGGATGTATAAAATTTGGCGGAACTACTCGTAGCACTAAATTGCACTGGACCATCTTGTAACTGTATTCATGTTCATTCAACCGTCCCATCTCATCTAGAAATCAGTATGTTTCATTGCACATACTTTCTTTGTGCTCTAACCATGTCAACCTTTGTGCCAATTTGAAGAAAGTGCTACGCTTTCTGCATGACATCTCGCGACTACGAAAAGCATCAATGAAACTTTTTAAATTTTTCAAAGGCACGTCCTCTACCCCTTCTACCGTAGTCACACCAGATATTTATCCTTCCGATTATCACTTAGAATGGTCAATGAGTCATTGCCTGGCCAACCATGACTTCACTTCTTAGGAAGCAAAAAATTTGGTCGATTCTTGGATCGCCTTAAAAAAGAAAAAACAATTTGTCAACGCGTAATCCGTAAGCTGTATGAAAGATGAAGAAGAGTCGTAGTTCACGATGAACAAAATATATTGCACTAATTTATCTGAATAAAGCTTTAAAGATTAAAACAAGGTCTCAAAACTTATTTGTATCCCCAGTACGTAGTTTTAGGTTAGGTTACGTCACTGTTTTTTGATGGGGGAAATGGCTGACCTACAGATTAGCGCTGAATCTGAACGGCGCACGGTTGGCAGTTTTTCTTTCACACTTGGAGGTTTTTCCATTACCTGCTAAAAGCGCACTTGTGCGATTCTTGTAATTCTCATCTGGTTCATGTGAATAGGGATAGAAGCTGACGAGCGTTTCACCAGCCCAAGCTAGAACGCGAACCTAGGGCCTCAGTATAAGAAGCCAGCGCGCTACCCACTGAACTATCGAGGCCGGCAGTATGTAGTTTTATGCGGCTGCAGGTGGACGAAACTTATGCTTCCCGTTATATCCGACAAATGCTCAGAGTTTCTTTTGTCACTAGGAAGAAGGGACTGCAGGCAGATGGTCGGGTTAATGACGGGCCATTTCCTATGGGCAAAGCACATGGAAACGGTAGGCATATCTGACAGTGCCCTATGTCCTGCTTGTGGGGAGGACGTTGAGACGGCGGAACACTTCCTGTGTCTCTGCTCCGCGTTCGCTCGTATCAGGTTTGAGACGTTTGGCACTGATGTGCTAAGAAGCGACCACCTTGGCTCCTAGGCACCCCTGGATCTATCAAGGTTTCTTCGGAAATCGGGTAGATTTAAAGCATATTAACAGGGAACAACAAGTCGTAGTACAACGGACGTATAATTGTCTGAGTGCTGCGCTTGCTAGATCGTTCCGACAAGGGGGGAAAAAAACAAAAAAAAATGTAGTTTTATATTTCTTTTATATAGATTTGCGATTTTGCATTGCTTTATGTATGTAATTTATTCTTCTATTTCATTTATTTTTCATCTATAATTAAATCAAAATATTTTAAATCGTTCGATCTCTGTCGTGCTTTCCAGAACAACCTACGAACAGCGACCTTCAAACACTCTCCAAGTGGGTCAAACGAACAGGGTCGATTTTAATCCTCTCAATACCCAATGTTTCTTGCTATCTCACAAATGAGTCCCCCCACATCCTAACACATCCCTGGCTATGGATGGTGTAAGTATTGCGGAAGCGACAGCTCTTGATGGGCATGTTCATTAAGAACGATCTTCGATGGAACGATCATATTTTTGGCGTGTCGAAAGAAGCAGTCAAGTGCCTCGGTTTTCTAAAGCGGTGTACTATACAAAATATTTCCCTTCGTCTGATCTCCGCATAATTTACACCACTTATATCCGATCAAAAATTGATTTTAACTCGCACCTGTGGGCGTGGGCTTCAAAATCCTAATTGGAGCTCCTGGAGTGTGTGCGATTAAGCTTATACGGGATAGTAGGGTATCCAGCTCTGTTGACTCCTTATAACATATTTGTAATGTGGCATGTGGGGTGTTATTTTGCCGATACTTTTTCGGTAATTGTTCAGAGGAGCTCAGCAGTCTGATGCCATCACTCCAGGTATTCCCCATGTTACCAGTTTGAATACTGACGCCCATGCAGTCCACGTTAAAACGATGTTTCAGTGCACTACGCATTACAGAGAGAGTTCGTTTCTGGACCTCACTGCACGGTTGTGTGAATGGTCTCCCTGTTTCCTAATCTATATATCCTTCCCACACGAACGCAATGCTTCGCATTAATAGGGGTCATCCCTCGCGCGTTTGCTCATCTTAAAAAGAACACAAACAAACAGATTGGAACCTACTGATCAGTGCGTTGGATCGCGAGTCTAATTCGAACTTCTAGTCCCGGCTCAAGTCTCCACTCAAGGCAACACTAAATATAAAATACTATGTCAAACTTCTAATAGTGAAACTGCCTATTAAAAAAACAACTAACTCACTGTTCGAAATCAGCATAAAGTTGTAGCTGTCGCTTTCATCTTTAAAAAATCTCAGGTGCATAACAACGAAGGGTTGTAAGAATTTAAGCTTAAATCTCGTTATCAAGACTGTCAGTGATATAATCATAGGTGGGTATGTGGTATGGAGTTAAAAACAAAATCCTTGAAAACAAAAATTAAAATACTTTTCTCCAGAAAAACTTGCATTCGCCAAACACAAATCCACTAGAAAACAGTTGAACATTTCACAATGATTCTGAATTGATCATCAAAGCTTTAAAACCCTTGGGATCTCTTCTATTGAAAACTGGGTTACTAACGCTTCTTGCAATGTGCGAGCAATTAGCGTCAGCGCTTACCGCCCCCTCACCGCTTCGTGCCGCACAGTGCACTTAACAAACCAACTGAACCCAGTCTAAGCGCTTTCATTTTATGCCTAAACACTGCAGTTTGTTTTTCAACACAAATGTGTACACAAATACATACTCGTACATATGTATTTGCATGTACACATTATTTACATATTATTGCCGTTGCGCGTTTTAGTTTTTTTGTTTGCGTTTTCGCACAGCAATTGTTGCTCCCTCAAGTTTAGCAAACAATGGCGGCGCAGCAAACGCTTATTTACGATTAATTGCCAACGCAAATATACATGAAATGTTGCCGCTGCTGGTGTGGCCGCAACGCCAACAATTGCCACCCGCATTCGCATTAAGTTCTTTCGCTTATTATTGTGGGCAATTGTTGTTGCTGCTGCTGCTGGCGGTTAGTGTGACGCGGCGTGTTGAATTGCAAAAATACATAAGCGCAATTTACTTTTTTATACATTTACACTTGTTTTTCATTTGAGCGCTTTTTATTAGCGGCGAAATAAAACCTGCGCTGTGCAAAATGCCGTCGGGCATTTGTTGCAATTGCCGCCGCAACAGCGACAACAACAGCGCCAATGACAGTGGCAACAACAGCGTTGCTCAGTTGTTGCACAATTGTTTGCAACAATGTTGGCGTTTTTTTTTTTAATAACTTCCGCACTGCGCAAAGGCGCACAATGTGGCATTGGGCTGTGGTGTTGGCGGGCGCCTTCGCCCTGCGTGCGGCACCTATCAGTGCACATTTTCATTTTTATCGATTTCCATTTACAATTACATACTCGTTCCTGTGGAAAATCCTGTGGGATATGCAATTTGTGTGGGTTGAAAACAAAAGTGGAAGCAAAACCCAGTTGAACTCATGGGTAATCAGTTCACTGATTGCGCGGCGAACATTTTGTATAAATATTTCTAAGCAGATACAGAAGTTATTTTTAAGAAACTATTTAAGAGAAACTATTTTAAAGTAACTACCACAAAAGTTACAACTTTAATCTTACACTAACAAAATTGGTCACAAAGTATGACAACGAACCACAATTCAAAATCGAATTGGTTGGTACGGTTTTGGAGATATCTGAAGGTAACTAATTTATATTTTCAGTTTTAAACTAATCAAAATATGTAGGCAGGAAGATAGGCAGGGAAGGATGTGACATCACACACCACTCGGATGCCAAATTGGCCCATTGTGAATCTGTTTTTAAACCTCCGTTCTGTAGGAAACCAATCAGTCTCAATCCGCGGCAAGCCCGTTCGATCACTTGGTAAAGGAGATTCGGAATTTCAGGCCCAGGTCCGCTAGGTCTTCACCCCAGGTTACGGAGTTGGCATTCCTGCAGAGCTGGGCAGTGACGAAGAAAGTGTGGAATCGTTTCTACTTCTTCTTTATCTCCGCAGCTTCTGCAGATATCACAGAACGAGAGGTACAACGAGCTGTCTAATAGGTATTCGACTCAGGACCCTCGTTTTCATCAAGGAAAGTGAGAGCCATAGTATTTGGCAGATGCTACAATCCGTTGTGCTACGCCATGAGGACTTGATGTTCTTTTTGTTCAATCTCATAAATAAACATATACTCGGCATATATTGTAAAAAATACAGAGTTTCTACTTCGGTGGTAGGCAAGACGATCAACTATCTTGCCATCTCGTTCGCCACTTCGTTCCCTGCTACTCCAGAGTGGCCCGGAACCCATCAGACAATCAAAATATATAACTAAAAATCATTATAAGAAAAGTAAAAATTAAGATTCAAGATTTGTATGAGTTTTTTAAGGTTAGGTCAGATGCAGAGGGCAGTGTGAAAGGCAATTATAAGCTATTGTGAGTCTGTAATAGTGGAGGTCACTCTTCATAGCATTTTAGGAAGTGTTGCCAGATACCTGACTTTCTCCTAAATCTTACAAAAATACTGAAATTTGCTTCCAAATTTAAGAAAAAAAACCTCCTAAAATTTTCTTTTAATTTACGTCATTTTAAAGGAATAAAACTTCTTATCAAAAAAAAAATTTTATACATATAATTTTTTTTAATGCACCTTTTCTATTCATCTTCAGCTTAACAACAAAAACTTAACAGAAACAAAACATACATATGTGTAACAAATGAATTAAACAAAATGTGCCATTTTTTGCGGGATTTCATTGTGACAGCAATAAGCGAGAACGAGATAGAACGATCTTACATTTTGTAAGCTTACAAATTTTTAATACAGTAGGGTGCTTTGACTGTTAAAATAGTTGCCAAAATATCCAAACTTCAATATCTAAAAATCTCCTAAAAATCCACTAAGGATCCGAAAATACCCTAAAATAAAATATAAATCCCGTAAGCTTTCTCCTAAGCAGATCTTTCTCCTAAAAACAAGAATCTCCTAAATCTATGTTAGGAGGTAATCTCCTTTTCTGGCAACACTGATTTTAGTTGTAAAGTTGCTATCATGGCAATCTGTCGCTACAACTGCTTTCGAAAACATTGCGAAAATTCAAACATTGCTACGATAACAAATTGAATCCTCAAATGCTATGAAGAGTGAACTCCACTAATGAAATTGTTATAGGTTTCGTTTCATAATTAAAACATCTTAGGACCTTTGATGTAGCTTTCTACTTACTATTCATCCCCAAGCCCGTCTGTTGACTTCCAAATTCAGGACAGATGTCGATAGATTCAGATGTTGCAATGCAAAGATTCAATTTTCTAACCGATACGTAGTGAGCTCTGACCAGTGGCGCACACAGGATTTCAGGCGGAGTGATTTGAGCACAACTTTTGAGCCGAATACCATTTGAAACCATATTTTGTACCAGCAATTTATAGGTTTGGGGGGTTTGAATTCCCACAACCCTCTTGTGTGCGCCACTGGCTCTGCCATATCTGTATTATTTGTGATTTTATTTAACATTTATTTAATTAAAATTTAAATAGATCAAACCTCACTTGGGACTCCTATAGCGAAGTGCAAATTGATCTTTCGAGACTGGAATAGTGACAGTATTATGTCACATACTCCGAGAGAGATTAATTTGTAATTATACTCGAAAAAATGATTAAATTTGTTGCCACATTCCTCAGTGATTCGACTTTATACAACCGTGGAACAAAATTAGAAGGAGTGTTCTGTTCCTAGTAAAATTTGGTAGGCAAGTTGATCATGGTTTGCTGAATTGAATTGAAATCTCAATTTTTTAATTCTTAAAATTTCGAAGTTTGGCTATGCCTGAGACTGAATTTTTCAATTTTCCAAAACGATTATAATAGATGTCTGTTTTGCATTTGTGCATATTTTTAGGGATGAATAAAATAAATGTTGTCGAAAAAAAGGTGTTTAGACCACGTTTCAAATTTAATTTTTTACTGAGATCGGAAGATATCGGAGGATATAATTACATTATCCGATAAAGAAAGAATGCTTCTTAAAATAAAAAAATTCAGGAACAAACTTTCGCATACTTTTTAGATATTTTCCTTTAAGTTTTGCCAATTTTCAGATTTTTAATTTAGAAAAATATTTTAATTTCCGAATTTTGAGAAAACATTGAAAGCAAAAATGGACACATCATTTCTTAATCTATATTCAAAGTTTTAGGAACTTCTTACTTATCATGTATTTTTACGATTTTTTTACTCAATAGACTACAAAACAGAAAATATGTGTTTACATTTTTTGTGAAAAAAATTTCAACTTTGAGCCGATTTTGCACAGAAACTAATTAATTTTTTGCACAGATTTTTTGGGGTTTTCTTAGTTGGAGTTTTACCTTTCAAAGGACATCAAAATCGTTAAATTCTGAGACTAAACATTTTTTGAATTTTGTCTATGTAACGAATCCCTGTGCATTCCCTTAAGCTACTCTTCAATAGAACAGTTGAACTGTAACCAGAAACCAAAGTTTTTCATTACTTTTAAAATCAACATTTTTCCATATTTCAATTCGTCACATAGAAATGCACTTTGCGTTTGCCATTTTCCATACAACCGACAGAAAAAAATCAACTTTAAAATGAAAGAAAAAAAATCCAAAAAATTCTCAAAATAAATATAAAAAAATATTGCAGCTAATTAAGAAATTACTGCGGGCGAAATCGGCACAAAGTCGGCTCGCAGACTCATATGCGGCGCATCCTGTCAAACAGCACTTACCCAGTCAGTGCGCATACATTTCATACATTTAAAAGGATATGTGAAATTCGGTGGCCCAAATCAACAAAAACGACTCGAGCGCAACCAACAATGCTGGCCACCCCCGCCCACCACTCCATCCCACACCCCACTTCATCGACATCAACAGCATCAACACCGACTGATGCGGGCCAATTTCTTTTTCTATGTTCTGTTAATTTCACTGCAATTTTCCAACAGCTCAGCGCCACATTACGAAATGAATTGAAATTTTATTTTTTTTTTAGTTCCTTTTTCGCTTTCAACTTAAGCCATAAAGTCCATTCATGCGCTTAAATAAAATGCTCAGGCACTTGACTGCCTCCATACAAGAATTGCTTATAAAAATACGAAAACACACACACACATACGTAGAGAACTTTTGCATGCACAGCGAGAAGAATGAATTTTGGCTGCAGCCTTAGATTGCACGCAACCCACAACCATACACACACACACTTACATATACTCGCTCACAAGCAGACACAAAAAACC
The DNA here is from genome assembly GCA_963971225.1 of Melieria omissa. Taxonomy (NCBI): domain Eukaryota; kingdom Metazoa; phylum Arthropoda; class Insecta; order Diptera; family Ulidiidae; genus Melieria; species Melieria omissa. The sequence goes on from OZ020267.1 coordinate 40,052,324, forward strand.
CTTTCAAAAAGCCAAAAATAAGAGCATAACCAAAAAAAAGGACCCTGATAAAAGAGGAGGATGGAAAAAATGCGCCAAGCGCTTATAAATCAACCCAACAAAATCACCAACATTTGAGTCTGAAATTAATTTCTACAGCCGCCTTTCTCATATCTCATTTTTTCCACACTTATTTTTGTCATTGTTGTTGTTGCTGCTGCTGCTGCTGCGCATTTTTGGGCCGATTTTTTTTCGTAATGTTTGGTTTTTTATTTCAACTTTTTGACAGAAATTTCTTATTACGTTAAGTGGATAATATGGAAAGAAGCCAAATTTTTATCGTTACGTTAAAATTCATTCACCGCTTGCAAAAGCGACTAAAACGAATAAAAATAATCACTCAACAAAAAGCGGCACAGCAAGAGTTGCCAGTTGCCAACAGTAAAACGCTGCCATCTGGGCGACTTTTGTGTGGGGCGGCGGCAGTTAGGGAAATTGGCTTCGCTGAGCCTACGAACGTCAACGCCGATGGGGCGCGGCTCCGTTCGGAACCAGCAGCCAAGTCGAGGCGATGGTCGATGGCGGTGTGGAGAGCCATTTTCATTTGTAACGGTAAAATGTGTGCCCAAAGTGTGAGTAGGCACTCGGTTGCTGTGCTCTGCAATGGCTCTGGATTGTTGGTGTTTGTTGTTGTCAGGGCTGTTGTTGGCTGCTGTTGGTATGTGGCAAATGTAATTACAATGCGACGAAGAATTTGTGCCTCCGATTGTGACTTGGAATTGTGAAAGTAATGTGAGAGTTTGCATTTTTAAATTGAGATGAATTTAACATTCATGAAAATGAAATTTGTGAATATGCAAAGAGTTTGGTTTGGTAGGCAGTTGACCGATTGTTCAGGTGAATAACACTCACCGGCATGACTCATATGCAGAGTTAATGAAAAGCAATGGTCTAATCTGGGAAAAGTCATGTTTTTGCTGAAAGGTTCAAGAAGAAGAAGAAGCTAAGTCGATGCTTTGGTGTGACTGGATGCAGTACTTGCAATGTAGAATTGACAGAATTCTGTGTTAGAGAAATTTTTAAAAGTCAGTAAGTAAGGAGGGAGTTAGGTTTATGAAAAGAAGCATATCTGGTTAGACCTGAATAAAGCTAATAGAATTTCTCATAAAAAGAAAGAAGCGGGACTTTCAGTTGTTTGATGTTAGCACGAAAACAATCAAATTAGATGAAGGAGGACAAGGGGGATTAAGGGGGAAAACATGCGCATCCTATTTTTAGTTCTAGGCAGCACAGAGTTTTTTGTTCGGACGTGTCCTTCTTATTTGGACAAACAAGTATTGAAAAAGTTATATAAATATGTTCAAAAAAGGTGTTCGGTCACTTACTGTCAAAAATAACATGTAGTAATACAAACATTGAGTGTAGTGTAATACAAACATTCCTATTACACTGGAACATTTATACAAGTAAACTGTCAGCACCTCAACTATCTCAGCCTGAAATATTTTTCACTAAAGAAAACCGACTTAACATGTTGTCTAACCCATCCCGCCAAAACCTGCAAAAATAGAGCAATTCCTTAACTCGGCAGCGCCTAACGTGACTTTATGATGACAACATCCACTCAAAAAAAAATTTAATTTTTCAAAATTTAATTTTTAAGTTTTGAAGCATACTACTGTGGGCAAAAAATATAGGGTTTTCCAAAAAGAGGTGTTATTTTGGTATTCAAAGAAAAATGAAATTTTTTTAAGATAAATGATCGGATGTTTATTTCATAATAAAGAGGAAAGTATGCCGTTAATAATGAAAAACAACATCAGCCAAATGGCCACCACGACCACGCTTACAGGACCATATCCTTTTCATGAAATTTTCCATAACCAAATCACAAAGTGGCTGCCCTATGTCCTCAATAGCCTCACGAATTCTATCTTTGAGGTCTTGAATCGACGCTGGGCTGTTGGCGTACACCTTATCTTTCACGTGGCCCCAAAGGAAGAAGTCGCAAGGTGTTAAATCACAAGATCTCGGTGGCCAATTGTGATCACCTCTTCCAGAGATAACACGGTCCGGAAACTTTTCCCGTAAAAGAGCAATGGTTTCGTTGCTTATGTGGCACGTAGCGCCGTCTTGTTGAAAGTAAACGTTGTCCAGACCATACCCTACCTAACCATACCATCCAAATCCGACCATAAAAAATCATTAATCATCTCTCGATAGCGCAATCCATTCACCGTAACTGTTGATCCAACCTCATTTTCGAAAAAGTAAGGTCCAATGACCCCGCCGGACCATAAACCGCACCAAACAGTCACACGTTGAGGATGGAGAGGCTTCTCAACAATAACTCTTGGGTTTTCCGAGCCCCAGATGCGACAATTTTGCTTGTTGACGTTGCCACCGAGGTGGAAATGCGCCTCATCAGTCAAGATGATTTTTCGATGGAATTCCGGATCATTTTCATGCATTTCAAGGACTCAATCAGCAAAGAGACGACGTTGTTGATGATCGGTCGGCTTGAGTTCTTGTGTTAACTGAACTTTATAAGCCTTAAGACCCAAGTTTTAAGTCCAAGTCTTAAGTCCAAAGAACGACGAGGAATCGATAAACCTGGGTTTTCTTCAACACTTTGGGCTACAGAAGCAATATTCTCAGTTGTTCTTGAGCGACGTGCACGGGTTTTATTCTTCACATCACTAACTTGTCCCAACAGCTCGAATTTTTCCACCAATTTCTGTATTGCGGTCCGACAAGGTGCTTCACGACGACCCAAAAATGCTTTAGTTTTGCGAACTGTGACTGCAAGATTTTCACCATTTTTGTAGTGAATTTTAATAATTTTAATGCATTGTTGAAGCGTGTATCGTTCCATTTTTAGTAATGGCGTAGTTTCTACTTGTAAAATGTCAAAGAATAAAAGCTTGAAAAGTGACAGGTACCGAAATACCGGGTGATTCAAAATAACACCTCTTGTACAATTCTGCGTTATATCGAGGAGAGGTACCTAACTTTCTTAGAAGAAAATCTTTTGCTATTGTTCACTGAAGCGAAGGACAAACTTGACTTCCAGAGTTCAAATCCCTCCAGGGTGTCAATCCTCACATATTCCCAACTGTCGACTGCATTATCAATCAACTTCATATCTACTTAGACCTCTTCAGACTATCATGTCAAACACATATGACTGCTTTTCGATTTCCATTCAATCAATCCAATCAGACTGATTCAGAACATAACAAAAAGTGCACAAAGTCTCGGTTTCTATCCAACGATTTTAGCGAAAGTGAAAGCCCAGCAGTCCAACTAATTTCGCCAATGTTGATTTGGAGTGGAAATAAAGACATAAAATGCTGCCTGATTTTACTCATTCACAACTATAAATGCACATTCATAAATATGGGTTTACATTTTAATTATCGAAAACTGACCGTTTCGCCGCAACTAACTGCAGCAGCAACCACCGCCCATTGCTGCCCACTGCCGCTTCATAAAAAACTCGAAAAGCGCCGCGCAGCACAGCAACACTAAAGTGCACATAAAATTGCAATGAATGGACAAACATGCTGTCTGGTCGAATATCTGTCTCTATGCCGGTGTATTGTGGCACTGGCTGCGGCTGCGTGCGTCTGTGTGTGTATGTGTGTGTGTGAGTGTGTATGGCTGTGTTTGCAGTTGATTAATGGGCTCGACATAACAACAAAGGATGACACTGACAGCTCTATTACGGGCAATCAAAAAAATAACATTCCAAAAACAATGCACTCCACAAAACAACAACAACGATTTATTGCAAATAATGGCAGTTGCGCGCCGCGGAAGGTGGATGCGCCGCTGCAATTGCGGCCATTGAGCCAATCGCCCAAATCGCTTTGTCCGCAATTGCAATAATCATAAAAAACCGCAACTGCGAATAAAAAATAGTGACATAAAAACAACAACATATGACCACATAATGACAAGGATAACGCCGCATTGAGTGCGCAAACAACACGCAAAATACACACACACACACACATGCACCAACCGAGTGGATAATAAAACAAGCCGTAATGGACAATGCGAGCGCTGACGAGGTGGGCAGTGGTTTAATGCCGAAAATGTCCTGTTTTGTGCGTTAAGCGTAGTTTAGCAGTTACGCTTAATTGAGACACGGACCGGCGCACATTTGCGCCAACATAAAAAATCACAATTACGCCACAAAGTATGGTTTGGTGTGACAGACAGTTGCTTCGCGATGCGCAACGCATGCCACATGAATTCGACCGATAGGGCGCGAAGGGCGCAAGTTGGAGGGTCGCGATAAGTTATTGTTGCTGCTGCTGCTGCATCAGGTTGTACAAGTAGGTACTGTGAGTGTGTGTGTGTTGGCAGAAGTTGAGCATAAACATAAACTAAAATATCAAATTTCCACCAAACGAGGCAGATGAGCGTTCGAACATTGTGTTTGGAAGGAGGCGAACCGAACCGATACACATCTTTTGACACTGTTGCAACTGTTACACAATTTTTAGCGCGTTTATATTTTTAATGTAATGTTAAAAAGAAAATTGATCAGTTTCTTTTTTGTCCGCCTCCTTATTGTACGCGATGTCAACACGATTTTGTTGCTGCTTGAACTGCTTGAATTGTCATTTTTTGCCACACATATTTGGTTGCCTGAAAAATTATGGGCTTTTATTTTTTTTTTGCTGATGCCTCAAAAGTAGATCATTGTACATTGACATGTTTGTTTTTTTCGCATTTCCATGTTCGTGTCAACTAACAGCAGACATGATTGATGGGCTGACAGTATCCGCTGGCGTTATTTCCTCTCCTTTTTGTGTTGTTACATCTGCAGTTCACTCATGATTTCGCTGATGTATATGAAATGATTTGGCCTATTTTAATGACTACTCGAATTCGAAGTTGGAGCCTCTTTCTCTTGGTGGGAGCGAAGCACTACGGCATTCGTGAAAACCCTTGTTGTTGTTGTTTTCTCAAACTGTGTTCATAGACAGAGTGAAGTTGGTAAAAGTGCATTTTTGAATCAAATGTTCTTTTCTTTGTCTTTTCCCCATTTAAACGCTTTCCTGATTTCCAGTGAAGGTAGGTTGTAGTGGCTGCTTCTTTCTTTTGGTATTGCAACCCGGTAGGGCTAAAGTTTCCAGTAAAACGAAAAATCAACCATTTTAACTAAAAAGATTAAAGAAGTGGTGCTTTAATTTACGATTATAATCTAATCTGACAAACTGATCAAACGATTTTTGTGATGAAAAAGAAATTATTATACCTGATGTTAATCACTAACACACTGCAACACTAAAAAAGGGACAAGGTCAAACATGTCTTTTTCGATAGGGGACCTCAGTAGATGAAAAAGTGTTACAGGATTTTTCCCGGGATTTTTAAGTTTTTTGTTTTTAATGTAGTTTAAAGATGGCGGCTTAGTGCCCCTTACTGAAACGTTTAAAACATCATATCTCTTGACTCAAATGTCAGAAAGGAATAATTTTACGTCAAATGAAAGCTAATGATATGAAGTCTAAGAAACAATATCCTTTTATGAAAAATGTTATGAAAAAGGATATGAAGGACTAAAGTTCAACTAAATTTTTATCCTTGAATATCCTGGAAACCATGAGAGCTAAATTTATGTAAGTGACTTATGGTAAAAAAGCATTCAAACATCTATACTGCTTAAAAATTTCATGTAAATATTTTTTACAGTTAAGACTCTACAACGATTAACAAAATGTGCTTTGCTACATTCCAAATTTTTAAAAAGCAGCTGAGATATTCTGAGTCAAAAGATATGATGTTTTAAAAGTTTCAGTAAGGGGCACTAAGCCGCCATCTTTAAACTACATTAAAAAAAATCGAACATCCCGGGAAAAATCCCTTGGTACTCTTTTACGTACTGATGTCCTCAATCGAATGATACAATACATGTTTGACCTTGTCCCTCAAAATTTTTTTTCATATTTTTGATTTATTTCATGTATATTTTTGTATTCTTTTATTTTCGCACATGGAAGTGTAGTGTTAAAATGATTAACTGTAAAGTTTTTTACTTTGAACCATGTTACCATTTACATTTGTATTGTTTCGGTTTGGTATTTTGTCTATTTCTTTGAAGTTCCTGGTCACATTGGTTCTAATACTTCTTACCAGAAATCACAGTTTTGTGCGCTTCAAAGCTTGTCTTGCAACAAGATCTTCTGAGCGGTTTCCTCCATCTGGTCACAGCAAGTGATGACTAATCAACACCCATTCTTCATCCTCTTTGCCTTCTCTAATGACTTTCGTAACGAATAGCCACTTAGCTAAAGCATTATCATTCAGATAATACTATGACTGTGCAAGAATTTGTAAGAATATTCGATTTCTTACTTCCTCTTTATAAGAATTGTATAGCTATTGTGGGCTTGTTAGGGGATCTATTCCGCTAACCATCACCTTAATTGGGGTATCCACCTCTGCCATTTGCGACAGGTGTCTAGAGGACTATGAGATTGTTGTACATTTCATGAGCGAATGTTCAGGCACTTGAATGAATGTAGAATGAGCTACTGAAACTCAAATTACCGGATATCTTTCGCTTTATAAAAGTGACGTATCGGCTAAAAGAGATCCAGAGTCTCTAGGAAACTTGATGTCAACAGGTGTTCATTGAATGAAGGTTGCAGAATCACCCAACGGTGAAAATCTCCAAATCTACTTCAAGTAGTTGTGATCCCGTACACTTGCCCACGGACAGGGCCCAATAGACATTCGCAACAAAATGTATTAAAATTATCAAGAATCTTATAAGGCCAAGAGTGGAGAGGAGGGAGGAAAAATCGGACTAATCACAGGACACAATCCATGGAGACAACTTTGTGTATGTCTCGCCTTCGTTGGACGAGAATGCGCATTTTGGGTTCAGATGTTATGAGGATGGATACGGTTCATTCTCTTACTTTGTGCGATCTCCTGAGATTCATTAAGGAATCCCCTTGTAGTCCCTTCCCTATCACTTTCTTTTTTTGTCTCTCTTATATAACCACCTAACTTTCTTCTATCACCTTTTTCTTCTTGAGCCTTCAGTGCAATTGGTTACATTGGACCTTCACTTTCATTGGTTCTCTTTCTCGGCTCTCCTCGTATTCATACATCCAGGTGAAGAGCGACATACGGTTATGAGACATGGATTCTGACACCTAATACTTACAAAGCGTTGGGCTTTGAGCGCAAACTCATCAGTTTATTAAACGATGGACATCCTTAGAAATGACGTACGATTTTGAATGACAGGTTGGGGCTTTTACATAAGGAATCTATTCTCAAGCGGGCTAAGCGGCCACTAATAATTACCTTCTTTATATTGTAGCATTGTAGAATCTGCGATCGAGCATTGCCTCAGATTCCCGGTCCAACACGCTAAGCTGAGTCGCGACGTTTCGCTACTCCTAACTTAAATCTGTTTAATCTGAATAAGAATTATTCCATTCTATTATTGAAATCCAGAGCAATACTCGTCAAAGCATAAAGTTTTGTTTGCAAGCAAATTAACTAATGTCCCTCAGCGCAGCACTTTGCCGCCTCAATAGCATTTTTTTAATTTAATGCAATTCTACCGACGCTTCCGGTGTTGAAACAGTGCAACTCTGACGCCGGCGTAAGTTTGTTTTTTTTTTCAATTATTTTTAAGGGCGTTTATTTGGCCGCAGGCTAAACGAACAACAATCGGCAGCGTTGAGCAAAGATTTGCTCGTCGTGTAGGAAAGCGCTTTACAACAAATTACACCAGCGTATCCTGTGCATATCCTGCGAGCATTTGCCGTTGCCTCGCTGTGTGCGCTGTCAGCCTTTGCAGTGCGCTCGCTTGTTTTTGTCATTTCGTTTCATTGTACTTTTGATTTCCTGTGCAAGGCGGCAGTGTTGTTGTCGTCTGTTTGTGTTGTTGTTATTATTAAATGTTGCCTTCGTGTCAATGTGTGTGTTTTGTTGCAGTCGTTTCAATGGCAAATATGTTTTTTATATAATTTGTAGGTATACAGAAAAAAAACAACAATCACAGCAACAACAACACAAATTGAAAATAAATAACGAACAGGGCGCAAGGCGAGACGGCTCAGAAATGGCAAGAAAGCGGCTGGCAGCGCAGTGCCGAGTGTCAGTTCGAATGCGAGTGCAGCAACAAATGGCCGCACAAGCAACAACAACAACAACAAAGTGCTGCAATGCAAAATCGTCATGAAATTACGAAATGACAATGTCGAGCATCGGATGACAATTCAGGAATTTGATTGTTATTCAATTGGATTCGAATTTGAGCAGAGCTCCGATGCGTCCGTCCGTCCGTCCGAACGTCGGCCAGTAGTGTTGCGTTGAGGCGAGAACAGGAAATTCCTTTTAATCTTTTGTGAAACTCGATGCGCTGCGTCGTATTAATCGAAGGAAATTAGCCTCAGTCGTGCTGCAGCCTCAGTCGACGCGTCGCTGTGGCGTTGCGTTTGCACTTTTACTTGTTTGCAGTTTCAAGTGCTGAATCAAGTTGAATTGCGCTGAATCGGGCTTAATGACTGGGAGCGAATTTTGTGCGCAACGCTCGCAGCCGGAGCGGTGTCCCGATTTTGAATTGTATTGAAATTTGAGCGAGGTGTTTGTGTCCTTATTATTACGGTGTGACTGTGACTGTGACGCGCTGATTATAAACGCCCGTGTCTGGGCCGCGCTGGCTGCTGGCGACAATATGCCGTGTAATGAGCTGACTGGCGTCTGAGTGTTGCTGCGTGTGTAATTGAAGCGTAATTACAGGTAAAGGGCGAAAATCGGCTGACAACCGACTGGGCGCGGGAACGCCGGGCGGCGTGTAAGACGAGTAATCCGATTAGTTTCGTATTTTGTCGTTTGTGAAGCAGCAACAATTGTATGAGCCAGCGAAGGTCACATTCAGTGTTGATCGCATTCGGAGTTGATTTGGCCTGGAATTGGGTCAGGATTGTCCAATAAATTTGATCATCAACGCCATACAATACTTTTAGAAATATTGAAATTACCAACAAATTTTTGAATAGATAATATCTACCAATAGTTAAGTTTTAAAGATTGAGAATTGATATAAAAAAACCTCCAGTTTTGTTTTATACTGAAGATGAAATAGTGAACAAGAGGCCGTAGTACGTTGTGTGAAAATGAAATTAATAAAATAAAAATGTCTTTGTTTATGAAGGCATCTCTTGGGCCAGGGTTGCCCCCAAGTAAATGTGTATCTTTTAAAGACGAAATCAGATATGTAGATTTGTAGATTTTCCCACGGAAATTTAAATTTGTCCAAAATATGTTTTGTGCCTTATAATTTTTTATTTATCAGGAGATTTTGTGATAGAATCGGTGAATCGATTGATGGTAAATTGAAAGTATGAAAGCGATAGCCGGGTAAAGAATTGCAAAGTGCAACAAGTCAATTAAGTTTGTTATATTTTTTAATATTAGTTAATTTGGAAGCTATATCCAGTTCTGAATTCCACCGTTTTCTGACGATGCGACTAAGTAATTTAATAATTAATAATAATTGAATTGTTTTTTTGTGCTTAATAACACAACAGATATTAGCTAATTTACAAAGTGAAAAGAAAAGAAACCTTATGTCCAATGAAAATTTTTGATTACCCGCGTTAATCCTTTCCAGTCGATTTCCGCATTTCTTGAGATAAAAATTTGTCCTTTAAAATATTGGGTCTTATTGAATATTTGAGAAATAAAATACAACAAAATTAAAAAAAGTCATTGAGCTTGAGAATTATAGCTGAATCAATTTTGTATCAGGTGTACAACTTTGCGTCCGCCGTTTTCCGATAGGTGGCTGTACCGGCTGAGGCTGGTTGAAATACATAGATGGTAATGCCTTTAAAGTGAGTGTGGACAGTGCCTAACGAATTGTCATCGCCGTTTCAGTGACAGTTGTTCTTGTTTTCGTATTTTTCACGCTCGAAAATGTCCGTTTATGTGCCCAATTCTCGCCATTTGCGGGAAGTTTTACTTTTCTGTTACAATTCGAATAAAAATGCAGCTGAAGCGCATCGAATGCTCTCAGAAACTTACGGTGATGCTGCTCTGAGTGAAAGAACGTGTCGGGAGTGGTTTCAACGTTTTAAAAATGGTGATTTCGTGGTGAGTGAAAATGGTGAGTCATCCTCCAACACGACAATGCTCGGCCTCACGTCGCAAAAGTGGTAAAAAAGTACCTGGAAACGCTGAAATGGGAAGTCTTGCCCCACCCGCCGTATTCCCCAGATGTCGCCCCTTCTGACTTCCACCTATTCCGTTCGATGGCACACGGCCTGGCAGATCAACATTTTCAATCCTTCGAAGAATTGGAAAAATGGATTGCTTCATGGATAGCGTCAAAAGAGGACTCCTTTTTTCGAGCCGGGATCCGAAAATTGCCGGAAAGATGGGAGAAAGTTGTCGCTAGCGACGGACAATACTTTGAATAATACATCTGTAAGCACTTTTTCGCAATAAAGCTTTTAATTTTGGAAAAAAAAACGGCGGAAGCAAAGTTGTACACCTGATACGATATATAGTACAATGGTCCGCAAAGGAGTAAAAATTAATGACATTTTGTTTTCGATTTCGACCATTCATTGATTTTGAAAACATAATTGAATTCAAAACATAAATTATATAGGGTGTTTTTTTTAGAGGTTTGTTTTTCGAATAGAGATAAAACTGGCATTTTGTGGTCAAATCTGGCAACTCTAATGTCATTTATGTTCAGTTTGGTTTGCCATTTCATCATGAACAGGTTGACAAAAGAACAACGCTTGCAAATCGTACAAATTTATTTCGAAAATAATGGTTCAGTTCGCGAAGTTTACCGCAAGCTCCGTCCATTTTATGGTCGACATCGTCCATCAGAGCAATTAATTCGGTTAACCATGGGTCGTTTTCGCACTACGTTTACTCTATGTGATAATACGCATCCGCAGAGACGTCGAACAGTGCGCACCGAAGAAACAATTGCCGCTGTAGAGCAAAATGTTGAAGAGGACCCGAATGAATCGATTCGCCACCGTGCACAGCAATTGGAGCTTTGTCCATCAACTGAAAATTGGACCTGTAGAATTGGCTTTATTCGAGCCAGCCGTGGCGACCACATGCCCGAAATCATATTTAAACATTAATGGCATAAAATTATCCTTCCAATAAAGCCAAATTGATGGACATTAAAACGATTTTCTTGTGTTTTATTTCAATTCGAAGTTCTATACCTCTAAAAAAAAACCCTATAGCAACAAAAAAATCAAAACGTGATTTAATTTTGATCGAAACCTATATTAGTTATGTATATAAACATTTGAGTCACATTTATTCGGTCTTATATAACCGTTGTTGTTGTTGCAAAGTCATTTTTCCCCCAATAAAATGAACAATCACTTAACATTCATATAAATTCACAGAGAGACACTGAATTTAGTCGATTTTAAGTCGCATAGTAGTGGGAGTGGCATGTACGCATGTCTAACCTTACATAACCTGTGCCAGCCCAGTAAAACACAAAATCCCCTAGTAACTAATTTTTTAACCGAAATTTGCCAAATAGTCGAATTTTATTAGTCACACGATCTACTAATGGGCGTGGCATTCATCAACTGAGAGTCAAAAATATTACATATTAAAAAATTCTTACGCAGAAGTATCGTCATATGCTGGTTTATCAAATTCTTGCAAAGAGGTGCTTACACAACTCGCTTATATTGTATAACTACGGCCGCTATGATTTATATTTTTAAACGGAATGATACAACACAACGTACTTAATAAAAATTAAAAAGCCGTTCCATGGAAAGTGCATTCGATATCGAATAAAAAAATCTTACAAAAATTGTAAGATATATCGTACAAAGTTCCGGAAAGGGTTAATATGCAAATGCGTTACATGGCAATCTTTTCTTAAACTAAGCGAATTACCCTCTATTAACTACAAGCAATTGTAAGAAAAAGTTTTTTATTATTTTTATTTTGAATACAAGTTGCTTTTTGGTCGTCTAGCTTAATACTAACTCTTAGATTACTGAAGTACAGCTCGTTGCTAGTCTTGAAGCTGTTATACGATGAAGAGCTTGAGGACAGTATGCCACTTGAAAGTGTTAGTTCCGGTACAATTCACTCCAAATTTCTTGACACCATCTCAGTTTTTTCGATAGTTCGATAGTTAGCTGTATGTATACATCGGATTGATAGAAGAGTAGGGGACGAGATATTGAATTTGAGTTGCCAGACATTCTTGATTTTACAAACGCGGTCGACCGGCTAAAAGAGTTCCAGACTTTCTGGGAACTTGATGTCAATACCTCTTTGCAATTTCTCAATTCCTTCAAATGTTATCAGACGTACAATCGGATTGAAGATATACGCATATGGCTAAAACAATAACCTACGAGCTTTTGAAGACATATGTTTAGACACTAATGAATAGTTTCCAATAGTTTTCAATAAAAGTCTTAACAAATTATTTTTTTTATTGTACTTTTTCATGTAGAATTTTTCAGAAGCATTTTGTATCCACACGTCCATCGGTTGAGTATTTATTTACCCAAAATAAGAAGAGTAGCTCCTAAATTCATCAGAGTGGTACGATTGGACGATATTGGTTTGCTTTGAATAGATGATAATACATGCACTAACTGACCAATTGGTCTTTCCTCGATATTTCCGGTTTGTTATTTTCTACAACTGAAATTTTCTATAACTGAAATTGTACGAAAGTCATTGTCGTCTCAGGCGCGCGGTTCAACAATCTAATCAACCACAGAATTCATCGAAGGTTTTCACGTATAACTGAAAATATCTACCATGATATCAAGTAATTTGAATCCAACTTAGACCAATCCATGAAAAAGTAAACAAGGTAAACTAAATACGCAAAGCCATCTTCGTAATTATTTCTTTACGTACGCCATTTTAAATGGCAGCTAGAATTCGCCTCTCCCAAAGAGTATGGCTGCATTTTGCAAGTAGGAGTTCGTAGTATTGTTTTATAAACTTTTCGTTAGCATTCAAGTTAAAATAAAATATAAATTTCAAACATGAAATATAAAAACAGGCTTATGCAAATTTCCGTTTCAAAAATAAACTTTTTAATTGCATCACGGACCCAGTGGCTCAAGCAGAGGCGAAGAGGTTTGGGGATTGGATCAAACCTCCCAAACACAGAAACTGCTGGTACAAAATATGGTTTCGAATGGTATTCGGCTCAAAAGTTGTACGCTGAACGTGTGCACCACTGCATGGACCAATCATCAATTTAAAAGTAAAGTAGTAGAGTTAACAACTGTCAAACAGTGTTGCCAATGCCTACTAACAACTAATGTGAAATTAATGAAAATTTGTTCACACCAGAAAACAGTTTCGAACTGGGCGTTGCCAGGCAAACAGCGAATTGCGAACAGCGGGGTGAACCTCGCATGAAAATGATTTAAATTACGAAAAAAATAATCGACATTTAACTATATGTGAACGGTGCATTGTTGTTGCTGGTCCACAGCAAGTGGGTATCATGACGTGAATTTTAGCAGCAACGGCCAGCGGGGCGTCATGGCAACGCCGGCACAGAACGAAATAAAAACCGAACAAGAAGCTCGAAAGTGGTGTTTAAAAAATTGCCGCAAGCGGGCTAAAAAGTAACGCCTCACAACGCGCGGACACAACATGCGGCTAACGCTTTTAACGAAATTGCAAATGAAGTGACAATAATAACATCGACAGGACACCGAAAGGGATATGGTGTGAAAATTGCTGGTTGCGTGCGGATTTCTGTGTGAGTGAGTGAGTGAATGAGTGTGGCTGTGTTTGAATGATGCAATTTTTGTTTGCAATGAAAGCGGAAATAAAGCAAATATAAAAACAAAATAATGAAAACAAATCAGTGAGTGCAGAGAGTGCAGATTTGGCTCAGCTGTCGTTGTACGTAATCGAGAACCGCTGATGAATGCTGGCAGTTGCAGTTTAACAAACCGGAGAGTCAGAGAGAATGACCTGAAATTGTCTTTGGCGTCAAATTTGCAGAATTTTTGCGGCAACAAATAGCAATTTTTAATAGTCTTGAAGCGATTGTTCAATCTCAACTGCAGTGTTCTTTCCCCCTCAATAAATGCTATGCTATCATGCCAAAAGTAGGGTGCACGGTCAGCTAAACGATTCGTCACTTTGCCGCAGTGCGTCGAGGTGTGAAATTGAAGATTAGACAGTTGCGGCCTCACAAAATAATAGCTTTTCTGATACATTTCCGTTGACAGTTGTGAGCGCCAATGAATTAACATAACAGTGAGTGTTGCCACTTTGCAACAACAACAACAACAACAACAAAAACACTCTGCCGTAAGATTTCCCTTGGGAATTGAGTGAAACTGAAAAATTTTGCCGCATTATGAAAAACATTGCAAGTTATTACTGCAGCGAACAGTCCACATTCCATGCTTATCTCCACATCTTTTGGGTCTAAAGTTACCAATTTCAAACCGCATAAATTGACATTTAACTCATGACAAGCTCGCTCCATCTCCGTCCTTCAGTCAATATTCCACTTATCGCATTTAACTCTCCGCCCCTTGCACCCACTGCCGCATCACAACGCACCGCTATTAGCGTCTTCGACACGCACACCAACCAGCCAACCACCCTCTTCCGAAAATAGCAACAAAAAGCAGAAATACCCAATTACTTACTGCCAACTCGGTTAGTCCAAACAAAATCAAGATAAAAAGCGAAATTCAATCTGTCAAAAATAGATTACAGACCAATTATGTCCTCTTTAAGGGTTGCCATCAGGCGCAATTTTCCTCCTGCTGCTGCTGCTGCTGTCGCTGTCGCTGCTTGTGTTCCGCCCCAGTAATCGCTGCAACTGCATTGAACTGTTGTTGTTTTTGTTGTTGCTGCCGCTATTGTTAAGTTGCCCGCTGCCGTTGCTGCCGGCAACGAGCGCACATGGAAGCTGTGTCGCTGCCGTTGTCAGTTTTGTTGTAATCAACGACATTGAATCTTTTCGGCTGCTGCGGTGTTGTTGTTTCGCTGCGATTGCCGGTGGATTCATTTAATCGACACCACTGTGCACCACACTGTGTTCAATTTAATAGAATGAATCTTTCCCGTGTACCAAAACAAAAGCGTATTTCTGTTTTGTTTTGTTGTTGTTTTTGCTGTTGTCGAAATTGGTTAATGGCAACATTTGGTATTTGGCATTTGTTTTAAATGCCTTTTATTGTGTGTTCTGTATTAGGCGAAGAGCGGGGCTGGTGCATGTTTTGATCTCTGATGAGCGAAGTGGTGCAATCGTGAAACAGATAAAGTGGACCCGGGAAAAAATTATTGACTGATTTAACCTAGAACGTAAATACTTAGTTGTATTTGTATATTTATGTAAATAAGAGTTTAGTGTACAAATTTCTTTAGTTGACTTAATAGTTGAAATTCTAGTGAGGTTTATAGAAACAAAGTCGAAATCATGCTTAAATTTCGACGCTGCCAGCCTCGTTAGTCCAGCAGGTAGAGCGCTGGCTTCTCATACCAGAGGCCCTAGGTTCGATTCTTAGCTCGGGTTGGTAAAAAATTCGTCTACTTTTATCTCTATCCACATGAAGCAGATGAGAGTTGTTCACCTCCAAATGTGAAAGAAAATTGCAAATAACAAAACCGCTGTTCAAATTCGGCATAAATCTTCCTCCATCTGTTTCAAATGTGAGTTCTAACACATGTTGAAAAAACAATGTTGCATACACATTTCAAACGCGTGGAATTTGTGGTATCACAATGGGCCCATATAGAGGCCTAAGTGGGTCTCATAGAGAGGCAACCACTACAACCTTCGACGCTGATTAGTTACTATCAATGAAACTTGGATACACCAGAAACACAAATTCAATCAAAACAAAACAATCCACTGTAAAAAAGGCTTCGTTTCAGAGAAAAGAGTTACATAACGAGCTGTACGACCTGTTTGAAGATATGGTCGTAGCACAGCGAATCAATCTATAGCGGCTACGCTGGTTTGGCCATGGCCATATCTACCATGTGGACGATGCAGGTTAGGTTATTAGGTTAAGTTAGGTTATGGTCACAAGAGCGGCGCAACTAGCAATGGGTCGCACCCCTCCAGACTCTCGAATAAACATCTATATCGACAGCCAAGCAGCCATAAAAGCAGCAGCTGGGGTATTGTCAAACTCGATATGCGTACGGAACTGCAAGACCAAATTGGACGAACTCTGTCGCAACAGAGTGGTCACTATCTATTGGGTACCGGGTCACAAAGGAGTTGAGGGAAATGAGAAGGCTGATGCGCTCGCCAAAGCCGGGGCACGACTGCCTACGGTTAGCGAGCCAGACATCCATCCACCCCTCTCCACGCTCAAGACGGAAATAGAAGAGAATATGATTCGTGAAGCGGCGTACATGTGGGAGAGATCTACATCTCACAGGACAGCAAAAATCATGCTTCGCGAACATAATGTCAACAACACAGAGTTTGTACTATCACTCCGAAGAGATGATTGCAAACTATTGACCGGGATGCTCACGGGACACTGTCTCACACCGTCCCACGCTGCCAAACTTGGCTTGGTACCAAGTGATGCATGCACAAGATGTGGTGAAGACAGTGCCAAGGGTACCCTGGAGCATTTGCTGTGCCACTGCCCTGCTCTATACAGATCACGGGTCAGCTGCCTCGGATCCGCGTCGTTCCCTTCCTTGGAAAGAGTCGCGGAACAAAAAAGCAGCGACTTACTTAGATTTGGCAAAACGTTTTTGACAAACTAAATACAGGTCTGAAGCTCCAGAACCTTTCTGGTACCACTATGGACCAACATGGTCTATGTGAGACCCCCCCGAGGGTCAGCCAGCCTAACCTACCTACGTACCTACCTAGGTTATGGTGTGGTCCATAGCGCTAACCTTTTTCTAATTTCTGTACTAAGTCCATTGTTACTGCATTTGTTCTATTCGCAAAGAATAGTCGATATTTCAAAGGGGTTTCTGTCAAACCGTGTAAAGAATACAAAAAGGCACAACCCACCCTACCCATCCGACCCTTCTCTCATTTCTGTACTTGTTCCATTATTTTAAAGAAAAGTAGATCTTTTAAAGGTTTCAACCCAAAAAAGTCACTACCCATCCTACCCACCCGACTATTTTCTCATTTCTGGACTAAGTCCATTGGTCGACAGTTCTAGAAAGTTCTAATTAGTAGATCTTTCAAAGATGTTTATGCCGTGTAGAGAATCCAAAAAGGCGCGACCCAAAACATGCATCCTGAGTCCTGCTAAAGCCGGGCTTTATTCTTCCTCCTTGGGATCCAAACAGTGCTTACAAATGTTTGACACAGGGAGCCCTAGCCTGTAGGCATATATACCCATTAGACAGTCTTTTCATACCTATCAGCACTTGTGTCCACCTTCGAGAAAGGCTGAGGATATAATTTGTTTTGTTTTGAGAGAATTTGGACCACGAAATTTGTCTAACCCTACAGGTACTCAATTCCTTCAACTTCTTTTACACGATAGCCTAAAATTTATTTTGTATTCCTCTATAATATTGTTCCTGCTCTAAAGTTGCTCCTTTTTGGGCAATGCAGCTTCGGCGAAAAAGTAGTTGGACAAAGAAAGAGACCGTGTCCCTAGTGAAAGCATTAAGTTCAGGACGTCCTATCATCTCTTGATGTGACCAATTGGGTACTAAGGCACGCAAAATGCAGACCGAAAGCTGGTAACGAGTTCTTATGGCTAGTTAAGTAATTTAGTAAAGAAATTCAATCTTAATTGATTATTTTCAATAAGAAAAAACCATTACAGAAATTGCGGAAAAAACGTTTGCAGAAAAAAAGTGTGTTTCACCAATTTTTTGTTTTGTGTCGTCTTACATCTCAGCGGTTGCTATGTTGAAAATCTTTGAACCACGATTTAAACTGCTTGAACATCCTCCTTACTCACCTAATTTAACACTAAGCGACATTTTTTGTTCCTTAAGCTAAAAGTTGGGGTTGGCGGGCAGAGACTAGATGTAGAGTTCTATTTAAACGGGGTAAAGAGATGGGAGCATTGCTAGGAGAAGTGTGTAGATTAGAAAAAAGACTAAAGTATTTAAAAGAAAAGTTTGAGGAGAAAATGTCTTGTATCTTTGTTAGGTATGTAACTTTACGCACCATCCTCGTATGATCCATAAAAATAAATCAAATTGTTCATAAATTGCATATGTGACGGCCAAAACTCAATTCAAGATGAAATTGAGTTAAAAGGAAAAATTTTTTAAATGGAATTCAACTGTCTAAAAAAACACGATTTATTTTGCGTCTCTTTTTCTCTCAGACAGCTTGGTTAACGTATATTGAAGTACAGGGTGCCGCAAAAATTGTCACCCAGTGTTAATTGGCTCATTCATAAACTAATTAGCGCCAAAAAACACTGGGTGACAACTGGTTGCGTCAACTGACAACTTTACGCTACCCCGTACAGTGGCGGATCCAGGGGGGTGTTTTGGGGGTTGAAACCCCCCGAAATATTTGGATCGCCTATAAAACGACATACAAATTAAAAGGCATTTTACAAATATTAAATAATTACTTTTTGAAACCCCCCCGAAATATTTTTCTGAATCCGCGCCTGACCCCGTATGAACAAGAAATTATTTATTATAAAAAAGCTGTTAATTATAATTTGTATTCAAAATGGCGGCGGCAATGATTCAATG
The DNA here is from genome assembly GCA_963971225.1 of Melieria omissa. Taxonomy (NCBI): domain Eukaryota; kingdom Metazoa; phylum Arthropoda; class Insecta; order Diptera; family Ulidiidae; genus Melieria; species Melieria omissa. Next base: position 40,071,014 of record OZ020267.1, read on the forward strand.
ATTCACATTGAAATAGAATTTTTCGTTATATTTAACATCTGGAATAAAAAAACGTAATTGGCGTTTTGTTAGTAGAAATGCACAACATTTTTTTATTCCATAAACAATGTAATTATTCAAATATGTAAAGATGAAGATTCAGTAGAATCAGTGGCACACGTGGAAGTTCAAAGCCCCAAAAATATCTGTAGTTACAAAAATGTGTGGTAAGAAAGTTAGTTTCAAATGATATTTGCTACAACAGTTGTGCACCACCAATTGAAATCTACCGACCACCTGCTAAAGGAACTCTTCGATGGACTCGTTCCCAAAAGATGTTATCTGGATCTACAGCAAACCCAGCAGAAAGGAAAGATCTCCGGATAAAAAATGAAAGGAATCACAATTGACCCAACTTAACCTATTCAAATATTACCCATTCTGTTCAACTACCTTCTGCCATTTTTTGGCAAGAACCAAAGGATTACTTTATTACACCGTGCGACAGCTTTTTTCCCACCGGAAAAAATCTCTATGGGCATGAAACCAGAGAACAAACATAGTAATATTGCGTACTCAGTTTTTCATTTCTACATTCTTTATCCTTTTAAAAAAATTTCAAAATTTTGAAGGGGATAAAAAATGAAAAATATATAGAAAATACTTAACTTCGTTAGAATATGGCGATAAATTTAAATAAATTAGATTTTTTTATCTATTTGTAAGAAAAGGATATGAAAAAGATCCCTTGAAAATTTTAATCCTTTATATCCTTGAAAGTTTATATAGAATTTTCTTGAAAAGTAATTATGTTAAAAACAAAAATCTCATTATCAATCTCTTCGTATCAAAATTGCATTATTCTAACTTTATTGGTTTGAAAGTTATTAAAAAAAGACGGAAGATTCTAACGAGGTTAAGTAATTTTTTTTTATTTTTTATCCCCTTTAAAATTTTGAAGTCCTTTTAAAAAGGCAAAGGATGTAGAAATAAAAAACTTGGTATGCAGTATTAGTATGTTTGGTCTCTGGTTTCACGCCCATAGAGATTTTTGCCAATGTGAAAATTTTTTGCCGTACGGTGTTATAGAGTTCCAGGGTTTTATCTTTGAAAAACTAACGCTGGTGAATTTTGCAATCATCTTTTGTGGCAAATTTTTGTCCCCAATAAGAGAGTGTTTGAGAGATCGAAACAAATTACAGTCTAGTGGTGCAAAATCGGGAATGTACATTAGAGTTTGCATTAAAAATTTTTTTCTTAATCTGACTGAAACTAACTTAAACTGACTTTGACGAAACACAGCGCAACATCTTTCCTGTTGATCAATTTCGGCCTCTTTTTTCAATTTCTTAGGACACTGCGATAAAATCAAGAATTGAATCTCTTCAAAATTTATTCATCTACAATAAAATACGAACTGCACGCTGTTTTTATGATTTCAAAGTAATATTGCAAACAAAAATCAAATTCTTAAATCTAACTCACCTTTTTACCATTTCGCTCCACTGTTGCATATGTTAAGCAAACATGAAATTTTTCTTTTATTACAACAACGAAAACAATAACGAGAAGCAATGTGCAAAAGTTAAACAAATAAAACCCACAGCCATAGTCGACCGAGCAACCATTAAAAATGCTCGCAACATAGTTTGAGCTTCCATAGAATACAAATTACCAGTTTGCTCAAGCCCCAGCCCCATTTCCCCCCCCCCAACTACAGCACTGCACTGTTCACATTGTTTAGCTGATATATATATGCGTGTGTGTATTTGTGTGCGTGTATGAGTGCGGCAAAGAATTTCACAGCGCCGCACATGAATGCGGCCACGGTTGTGTTTATTTTCAACCAGTTCGGCTCAATTCACCGTTGGCTGGCATTCCATTCTTCGCATAAGTACCATTTAAGGGTGATAATCGCCATTTGAGGGGTGCAAATGAAAATCGAACGAGGCAAAACAGAGTCGATTGAAGAGTGGAGTTGAGTTGTGTTGAGTAGAGTAGAGTTGTGCACAATGGCCCAGCAAGTCGGCTGCGTTGGGAGGTGGGGTGGAGTGGGGCAGGGCGAGCGGATTAAAAGTGCATTTAATATATCCGCGTCCCTGGTGGACGCTGTGATAATGTCGGTGAGTGACTGACTGAGCCACTGCGGCAGCGACAGCGACAGCGGCCCCCGGGGAATATTCGATTCGATGTGTTTCATTTCGCTGGTTGCTGTTGTTCAATTGTTGCTTTTGTTAGTGTTGTTGTTGTACTTTTATTGTTGCCACTGAATAGATTATCGAATGGAAGCGGTGCGGGCTGAGGAAGCGCAGCGACAGAGAGTGGATTATAATGAACCTCAAGTTAAACTAAATGTCTCAATAATATGAACCAACGATTCCCTGCCGCCGCCTCACCATCCCTTACCACTACCTCTCCGCATGTTAAAAAACCTAATGACTTTGAATCATTTGATTGTGTGGGCGGTCTGTGTGCGCGGTGCCACCCCGGTTGCTTTGCCACAGACGGTGGCGACATATGTTGCAACATGCATTAGCCATCGCCGCTGCGCTGCGCCGGTCGTATTGGCAGAATGACTTATGTCACAATAACGTGTAAAACTGTTATAATTCTTGCGGTTGCACTCGCTGTCTGCAGTTGTCTGTCTGTGTGTGTGGGTGAGGGAGCTGGTTGGCATGTCAGCGGCGCCAGCCAACAGATTGGCCGGTAATAAATTCAATTTTTGAATTTTCGCCTGCAGTCGTTTGGTGTCGTTGGTGCGGTCTCGCCCGACCGCAAGGGATCACAAGGGGGCTGCGCGGCAATCCGCAGGGAGTGTTTGCATGTGTGCGACGTGGACATTAAATGGACTCTGGCTTGGC